>LUCH01000364.1:107247-142411 GCA_013368495.1 Paragonimus heterotremus
CCGCCATTATTTCGTCCGTGACAAAATTAAACAGCGTTGGCGAACGCCACTTCTGGTGCTGAAACTGTCAGATAGTACACAATAAACCTCAACCTGAACTGATGTGTTGGAACAGGGCGCCCACATCATGTTCATATACTTGGTCGGTACATCCCTGTGTTTGAACAACTCAAAAAGTGTAGATCAATCCACCGAATCGAACGCACCTTCATAGTCGGGGAATACGGTGATTGTTGGTCGGCAGTACACATGACGCTGTTCAACAATGTGATGAGTAAAGGTTTGATCAATACATCCCCGCCCATGGCGAACACCTGCCTGTTCTATCATAATATTTGCCTCTTGAGTTACAATGTGTCGACGAAGTATAATGAATGCCGGATATCTTTTGATGAACGTGGTCAAACTAATTCTGTCGTGGTTGTTGCAATAAACCCTGATAACTCCCTTGTGCATTAGAACAATTATCGACTGACTCCAGCACGGAGGGATGATCTCCGCTGTCCACACAAGGTTAAACAACTGAGTCGAGGTCTCTACTAACGCCTCCCTATCTTCTCTGGAAAGTGCAAGCATGAGATCATCTGGACCAGCAGCGCTGTTACGTTTGAAATCCAAAATGTAATTACCGACCCCATTCTCAATGGGTGGTGCTAAATCTACAATCAAGGATGCTACGTTACAAGTTTGTGGGGACAACACAATAGAAGCAGGAGGCCAGCTGAACTGACCCTGAATGTGTTGCACCTACCATTCTAACCTTCTAAATTCATTATAGATGTGTGTGTCCTCTGCCTCGCTGATAGCCTAGCTGACAAACGGTCACCTGAGACCAGTAGTAAGGATAAGCCTAAAGCGTTTGCCAGTGTTCCCTGAAACAAAACCAGCTTCCATTTTCTCAGCGTTTTCTATCCACCCAGCCTCATGATCAGTCACTAGGCTACGTTTCATTTCGCCCACGAACATCTTCTCCAGGTTTGTTATGTGAACTGCCATAACGAACGTTCCATCTGTCTTCTGACAATTCCAGGAAGTGATCTGAGACCCAATGTTTTGTAACCCGGGAATTACCAAACACTGCTGTATGACTTATCAGGAATGTTCCCTCTTGCATGTAGTAACTTCAGGGATTTTTCTGAAATCCAATGTCTGCTTAGTGTACGAACCCCCGTGCCATAGGTTACAGTGCTTGCTTCAAGAGTGAACTGTGTAGGTTGGGCCCAACAGCTATTAGAATCCTCGGGGTGAGGTGAAGATGCAGATTCTGTGCTAGTTTCGTATTTACGCTCAACCCACTGTTTGGTTAGCTTCTAAACGGCCAATTGTTGCTGTCAGTGGGATCGTTGCCCAGCAAAAGTGGGAACGAAACAAGAACGTACTAATGCATGATCTGAATGCAAGTGTGTGCTCCAATAAGAACAACGGTCTCGAGTTGAACCGCGCCACCTATAACTAACAGCTATGTGGTCTATATGAGACTAGGCTTGACTTGGAGAAAGTGGGCACAAAGTAATAACAATGACCTGCATCATATCTAAAGAAATGGCTGGCTGAAATTAACTTGTGATCAGTGCACGGCCGCAACAATCGCCCATCAATATCCGAGCGATTTGATGTAATTCCAGACCTACCATCTAAACGAGACTCAGTCTCACCACATCGGCCGACCTGGATGTTTATATCTTAAACCAAAACGATTATATCGGAACCATCTGTCGACCGAAGGAATTCGGCCAGATCCGAGTAAAGTGTATCCTAAACACCGGCATCACTACAGTCAGCTGGAGCATGATTCGACACAATGAGAAGAGTTCTGAAAGTTTCGTGTCTAGAGCTGGCCTTATTGGAATCTACCAAGTGGACGGTACGAAGTTTATTGTTAACAGAAATCTAGTGTGCCAATACGATTGCATCAGTCGTGTTGAGAACGAAACCTAATCCAGTCTGATTGACAGCGGTGGTCGTGGAGTTACCCGGAATATATAACGCGTATCGTGTAGACAGTGTGAATGCTGTTGGTTTCATACGTTGACCACTGTCCTGAACATCAATCTCTGAAATACAACAGACATCGACATTTGACGAGTCTAACGTTTGTGCGCGATTGGTCTGTTGACCTATCTGTTTCAGAGTGCGAATGTTGGAATCATTTATAAAAGCCCTTATTCTAGTTCTAATTGAGAGACGAGAGATGCCTTAGGCTGAGTGGTGTGTGATGGGACTTATCGGCACAATGTCACCATGAATAGCTGTATCTGTTGTGGAACCTGTAGTGTAATGCCAGAAATGAGTGTCGGGAGGAGCCTTGCAACCAAATCTGCTGACCGTGAGAGGGGGGTCAGTCGTAGCATATTTTCGCCTATCCACCCTGCTGCATGCAACATATAGGGTGGTCCGGTTTATACTGCCAGATGGCTTATGCGGTATGAGGTTAACATTGTTGTGAATATTCATGTTCGCATGTGGCTGACATGTTGCTGAGACGCCCAAACCTAGACAGTAGAACGATTAGGATTGTCAGTTCATGTCCTTAACTCAAAAGTTTTTAGCAATGGCAGTGTACAAAACGGTTCTATTTCTAAAAGCGATGCCGATCATTCTCCAACCCCCAACCTGGACGACCAGGAGACCTATTGCCGTGCCTAGTATTAGTGACTGTATCTATGTGGTTGTCACAGCGTGCACTTTATGTCAGTGAGTTGTTGAGATTCGCAGATAGTCATATCACGTCTAGGTCCAGTCTCATATTGACGTCATACATGCATACAACGATTTATCCCAGTACCCACTGTATATCTGCTAGTTTTGAATTTAATTAATTCTGGTTGAGTTACGGAGATAGTGAAGTGGTTGGGACAACATTCTTTCTAGTAGGGTACAAAGATTATATAATGTCACGTTCAATTGTCATTTCCACCCTGATAAGTACGTTGGAGATACGCCTTTGCCTGATTGGTTTACCACCCTATTTTGGGTGATGTCCGGAACCATAATGCAAATGCTGCCAGTTTTGCTACTCTGATGTTGCGGACAGTAGACACACAGTGGTATATCCTAAAAAAAGTTTGTTTATATGTCTGATTGAAAGCCACACTCGTCTTTTAGTCCGTACTCGACGAAAAGAGTTCTACTGGAGTAGCAGCCATCAGGCCAGTATTTTCTTACTTCAGGAGCCCAGCAACTTCCGTCTGATTAGCAACATTATAATCGCTTAAACAAACGAGTCACGAGAAAGCACTGAATTTCTATAACCGACCCCAAACAAAATAGTTATGAAACCATGTGTGCGTTTATTATTCTGCGATAAAAAAAATGAGAGGATGTCAAGTTTTCGGAAATAGTGATGCACAGAAGGACACTTTTGAAATAAAATACCTATCCATGGAGTGGATGGTAACCAGATACCTACGAGTGGTTTTACATATAGTGGTGGAGTAGACAGCATAATGTCCGACGAGGCAATCTTCGAATTCTTTCAAGTACGTCATTGGCCAATGTCTCGCCACAAAGTGAATGGAATGTGGTTGGCTGAGACTTGCACATATAAGTGGCAACAATCAATCGCATGGTTCGATAAGCCTGAAGGCATGCTTGAAACGCGATGGCTATAACAGTTAGTCGCGTTCTAAAGAAGAGGGATCGAAGTATACTTGACGTCGACATTAGTAACTTTCTCATTTCTGTCACATTTAAGTTATTCACCTCGTGGGTATAACGTTGGTAAGTCATGCCTTATCCTTGAATCAGAAATTAGATTTAACCCTGGTGGCTGATTCATTATAAATATACCTACACTACAATGTCTACTGGGGAATCAATACCTCACTACAGTAGATGTCATTTCAGAGCTCAAGGCCACTTTCTATTCAGATACACATGATATCCTCTTGAGTCGTGTTCCCCTTAGAATTAACTCTAACGAAACATTATTCTGTTAGCAACACTGTTTGCAAACATGGTGTGTGCCTGTTTTCATCACATCAAACGATGGGTTCCAAGAACGTTTAGTTCAGTCCTTCCGATCTAATCTGTTACCAGCGACGTTCCTGAAAAGGCGTTTGAGGAGTCCGAAATTTTTCTTTTGGGCACTTCCAATTATCAAATTGGCTAAGGTGCATTATGCAGGCGATTGTATTCTGTTCAGGCCTCATATTGTGTGTAAATAAACCGGCTAAAAATAGTGGAAATGCCCAGGTAATTTTGTGCAGTACGATTCGCGACGACGACTCGTAAAATCCTTGTTCACTTTGGGACGTTTCCAATTCTACCATCTGCGTTCCGAGCAATCCGGTTGGGACTGGATATATATTCACTCATTTGAAAATGGCTTACAGGAGGCCAGCTAGATTATTTAAAACATATTTCTATTAAGTATAGTAGCGTATCCGCAAAATTAAAAACTACCCATCAGTTAAAAATCCGAACTTAGGCTGGGTTCGAACCAACGACAGAAGGCGAAAGCCCACGTATGATCTGTGCACCACCAGATAAGCCAGTTGCCTAGGCAGTCAGCTAGGGAAACGATTGTTACTGTTGCCAGTCCTAGTAACATGTGGCGTCCAAAAGACGTGGGATTGTCGTCTGAACGAAGAGTGCATACCACCTGTGTGCAATCTATTTTTTACATGGTTGGGACACGCTGACAGTTCACGAAAGAAATTCGAACACTCCTTCCGCTATTCGCCAACGCTGACCCAAATCAAATGAGACTCTCACATGCGGACTTTGAAAAATGTGCATAGGCGATCAGTTTGCCGAGTGATCAACTGCATAGCTGGGATTGGGTTGGCCACATACTCCCTGGTCAGCTGAGGACCTACCATTTGAAGTATTATTCGTCTGGACTAATATTATACGAATGAAACCGAGATGTGTTTGAGTCACGAAATCATAAATTATGATGACGCTGAGCGAAAATTAAAATACAGTGCCCGCCACGTTTATGAGCTCGTGGTCAAGGGAATCGGGTGCTAAAGAGGCTGCTGGACCTGAAAGCATGTTACAGTCAATGATAAGGCTGCTTTCATGCGAGGGTTAGCGATTTTATACGTATCATGTCTGCACTGTAAGGAATACTTCAGTTGGAATATTTGAAGGTATGATCAAGGAGAAGGAAGACCCAAGCAATAACCGTGACTGATCAGGACCTTGACCAATGTATATAAGTTTTTGTAAGTCACTATAAGCTGTTTATCGGGACAGAGTTCCTACTTTTACATTAGAGATTCCTATGCGTCGGAATATTGTGAATGTCTTCGTGTACATCTGCTACTAACAGAACAATATGTGGGCTGCGAACTGTATACCCTGGCAATGAAAGTTAGCGCTAGTTTCGGGTCTCCTAAAAGACGATCTTGGAAATACGTAGTTGAAAACAAAACCACGTGTATATGAAGTTATCGTACTGTCTATACTTTTGTACAACAACGAGACTTGAGAAGTGCGTCAGAGTAATGTGCGGTATATAAACGACGATCCGGATGGGCATTTAGAAATTTGACCTGCGCAAACTGAGTGGCTGTAAATTCATGTGCACCTCACGCAAACAAACCAAAAACACCACAGGTCACAGTAATGTTATCATATGGCAGTGCGACGATTACCACCGCAAGTGCGTTGACCGTCTCAGATTAAACTATCATCAACGTACTTACAACAAACTGCCAACGAAGAGACTTCTTGGGTAGACTACCTCAGTTATGATGTTATACGTTTTTATTTTTGTTCGTATTCGTCAACGACTCACTCATTATAAAGACTCACACATTTTCCTTTCCAGAAACTCACGTTATGGCAGCACATCACGTTTTATTTTCCACACTCTCACTGGTTCGTTGTGTATTGAGGACTTCGTTTATCACAATGACTAGCCGAACACCATCGAGAATCGCTGAAGCAACTAGTGATGCACCAGTCTTAGCTGGATGAGTCAGCTGTTCACAACCCCACGGCAGCCACTGTTAAACATCTGATGACAACAGGTCATCGAGATGGCCTGGCTAGTTCATTCTGGATACCTTTGCGCAATGGAAACGCGAAGTTATTAGCTTTTTACAAAGCAATGCTTGTTCGACCTAATCATCCAGCTTTGTTTGCCCAAAAGCTGCTGTGACAACATCATGAGTTGCCTTGGTCCTGATTACATGACAGTCGGTGGTTGCAGTCATTGGTTCTCACCATTTATAGGTCGTACATAGTCTGAGTGTTTTATGTTTACTATTAATGAGAAGTAAACAACCTGTTAACATATCACAAAAAATGCCTTATCTCCGCACTATTAAAAAGAGTCAATTGAAAATCATTGCTACAAATTTACATTCACTAATTTTGGTAATTCTATAAAGAATGCACTGGCAGTTACTCCGATACTGCGATACTCTGCATTTTCCCCCTCGCGATGTTTTTCTTTCCAGCTTATATCTTATCACTGGAGTCTGTCCATTTTAATCCCGAAAGAGAAGGGTTTCATTTTCATACCAGCTTACCATCTAGGTAAATAACGGCTGGGCTGGTTGGACTGTAAAGTTTCCCACTTATGCATCTCATAGCCCTGTTGTACCGGGTTTACCCGAAAGACAAGGTGGATGTGAGCATAACCACAAATGGTAAAACGCAAGCCACTTGTGATGATGGTTATGTTCATACATGGTATGATTTGGTCACTATGACAGGTTAACACGAAAACAGATGCGACCTTTGAGTTCCATCGCAGTGACTTACAGCTCGGTTGTTGGTTTGCAAACTGTAGGCACCGTGATGCCATATGTTTGAATATAGACGGAAATAGTTCTAGTAGTTAGGTCTCTTCTCCCCCTTTCTTTTCTCTTCTGTTTTACTGTACAGGGTTCCATTTGTATTTCACGGTTGTTTGGCAATTAACAATCAGTGGGAATCACTGTGTTTGTTTGTAAGTAATATGTTAGTTTTGCCTATTTCAAACAAACTTATGAAGCTACATAATAGCCACTGTTGAAATGAAACACATTGCACGAACTTTGGTCGCAAAATCTTCAACTGTTCGATTCCTATTTTGCTAGCCAAGACAATTGTAAAGTTTGCTGAACTTTCTTTAACCATGTCTGAGTGAAGTACCACATATTGACCTCGAACAAATCTTTCGGTGAAGCTAATCAAATATGTCGGTTTGCGACGAGGAAAATTGTATTTCTTACCCTGTTAGAGGGTAAATCATAACCAAACAGCTGTTTGACAATGTTTTGATAAGCAGGTCATGGTCATCTCTGCAATCGGTACCCTTGGTAAATTTGAGAAAAAATCACCACCAATACTGATTGCAGCGGCAAATCATCCAAAGTGTCCTTGAACACGGAATATTGATTCAGTGCAGCACAAGTGCATGTGCAGGTAGAGGATACACAAACGAACTGGATTTGACTGACCTTGAACACCAAGAGTTACATCGTATGTGTTTGAACGTGTATAAGCTGACACACTAAATCTAACGCCGACCATCACAATGATCAAACCTTTACCGTCAAGTGATCAACAGAACGGTCAGACCTACTGTCAGATTTGGTACACTTGAACTGCAGGCTGCTTACACATCGGTCGGTGTGCAAGCTAGTGAGAGAGTATGCACATCAATATGGTGCAGTTTTTAAGAATTTAAAGAAAAGGACAGTGTGTAGGCAGATTGTAGTTGAAAATCCAGTACACCGTTGTGCGGATACGACAGGATAGCGGTGTACTATTTGTGTTTTTCATGTCAAATTGCACAATATTTTTGGTAGAAAAACATAAGTGTGTTGGTTGGAAGTCGACATGCATTTACCAAATGGCACAGACATATCAGCTGAAGTCCCGTTGGACAGCAGGAAAACATGATAACTACAAACAAAAATAGAACACGCAAACGTGGCACTCACCTCGAACAGAAGCGGTTCGATTGCAGTTGTAAAGCAACGCCAATTCGCCGAACGCACGACCAACGTCCATGCGACCCAGAAGTTGATCATTTTTTGACACTTCAAGCACACCCTCTACCAGAAAAAGACAACCCAGAGAAATGAGCCAGATTATAACCAGCTGGATTTTCAAATATCACGTGACAACCTATTGTATACTAACAATAACAGAGGATTCATCTCACGAGTTGATTAACGTTTGACTCGAATAATTTGATAACTGCATACACCTAAATCTTTCACAATTCCTTATTGTATCAATTTGTTTTGGATAAAGAATAATAGACATATCTCTTCTTTTCTACCAGTTAGTATTTTGGCCTGACAAAAACATTCACATTGTCTGACTAGAAATCTTTATTGAACTGATAAATCACTTGCGGAAAACAACGAACGCGTTAACATTGGAAATTCTCATTAAGTTTATTGAGAAAAGTGAACGATGATTTTCTCACGCATATCACCACCACACATATCGAATGTTTCGTCAACTGTTCTTGCTATACTTATGAACGTGTTTATCACTCCAAGCAGTTCTATCAAGCATATTCATGAAAAAAGGGGCCAGATAAAAGTTCGATCTTTATATTGTTTTGTTTAGACCGATAAGCCTAAGCTCCGGGAAGGTAATTTAACATTATCGTTGTACAAGAGCAAGTGACTCGTCCCGTTGGACTGAATAACAAGTGAGATTCAGGGATTTTCTATTAATCTGGTTTTCGGTTCCGTTATCTGCAATCATATCATTTCGGCTTCTCATTAAGGCCACTCTTCGTAAGTGTATGAGAACTATGTCACTCTGAATGGTATCAGTAGATGATTGGTTAATGGCAGTCAAACGTGAAACTTTCCATCATGAAGTCACAAGTTCAAACTCGACTCGTAAGTAAACTAACCCTATTTTAAAGTGTTAGTTCATCTATGGTGCTTCGCGGCTCAATCAAGACATACCTTCTGATTAAAGCTAGCTAAAGTTTAGTTATTTTTTGTCGTCAGAATCGTAAGCTAACTAATTGCATAGACTATGCACAGTCGAAATGTGGTCAGAAATATTCACTTTCGTTGTCTCAATAAGCAGTCGGATCTCTCTATCAGTTGTCTTTCGTGAGAACTTAGTTCCATGAATTCTTGATTCTCCTTTGCACTCGTTCAGCCGCTTCGACGATCCTCCTATCTAACTATTGTCCCCTCCGGGATCACTTTCCGGATTGTCCCAACCGTCATATCCCAGTGGTATATCAAGTCTGATTCAGTTTGATCGTGATTGGTAATCACTTAACGAGATACCTGTACTAATCATTGGATTGGAAGTTTCTGTAACACGACACCATTCACGATGATGGTATTCATCCTGGTTGCTATCCTAATAATACTGTGACTTGAGAAAGTGAAAACCCTGTCCTGTGATTTGTGCCTATTGGAGGTATGATGGTTGTGCTGTTGCACTACGGACCCATCAAAGATCTAATGTCCCACCCAAGACTATATTATTCCATTCTTGCTTAGAATTTTGATATTTTTCTATAGGGAATACTGTAATTTTATTCGTGTCAAAGTGATAACGTTTTAATAACCGGAACAGTGTACAACGGTATGCATAATTAAGGCGGTAAGTTTAAGTTTAAAACATATGCTATCGGCTAAACCACCGGAACACTGTTGATAGAAAATATGACGTATTCGACAAAAGACTACCTTCCTGACTGATCTGAAAGATTTCCCCCGAAGAACATTCAGTTGGTTTGACTGGTACACAGATGGAAGTGTACGGAATGAGTTTTTAGTCTACTCACTTTCATATGAGACACAGTTATGCAAAGTTCGAACCAATAGCAGAAACAATGTGCTCAAATACAGTTAACGTTCTACCAGTTGAGCTACAAAGCTGGACAACTTTGGAACACGGTCAGCGAGTTATATTGTGAGTGAACGTAACGTACAGTGAGAAACATTTTTGTGGTGTTGATTAGTGGAGTGGACCTAAATTTATGAGTGGTGTTAGTAACTGTATGAATCGAATGTTTTACCACTTTCTGCAGATAGTGAAATAAATTAAATTAGGATTGACTGGACAGTAGATCACGATGCTTGCTTAGACACCTCTCCGCCTCACGGCGTCTGTCAAGTATGGAAACTTTAAAAAGATCTATGGCGCGTTTTGCGCTCAAATTGCTAATCCATAGTTGGGTGTGTAAAGTGTAAAGTGGTCCGCTTGTGTTGTCTATCCCACATCGTTTTCATGTCGTTATGTTTCTTTCCTCAACACCAACCGTCCTAACCCTGACCACAATATTTCGTGGTTTAAGCTGCCACTCCTCAAAACAGTAATGTAGAATATTCCAGAATAAAAAATAACATAAGAGAAATCAAAGGGGATGAACGTGCAGAGCCAGATAGAAATGTGAATGCCATTTGCTGTGACATGTGACCATCTCCGACAGTATCTCTAAACAACAATTTGAGTGATTACAAAGTCACGATTGAGCCCTGGAACAAAGCATATACACACTCCTTTGCTAAGGGTTCTGTAGTTCAAAAAGCCATCGTGATGTATTACTTCACAGAGGAGAGGAATATTTTCATACTGACTAAACTCCAGCACGGATAGCCGCAGTAACTGAAGCCACAACTGGAGAACACGTGGCTACTAATGAGTGTTACTATCATCCAGCTCGAACAACGTTCTGTTGACCTGTGAAGAACATGTATTTCTATAGTAGAACAATGAAATGGTTCATACAGGAGTGGAGTGAATGGACCACTTTCATTTTGACCATTTCAGACAGTTTGTAGGTGGTTACTGAGTATTTTCAATATATAGCTCATACAGGCGTGCTTGGTTTTGATGTTACATCTACGAGAACAGGGGACCATCTAGCGGGTTTAGTTAATTCCGTTATCATCGGTTTTGAATAAACGTGTGGTTTTACAATTTGTATGCAAGCATTTCTTTCCAACGAGTAAAAAGTTACACTGTTTCTTTGTAGGGGTGAACAGGTTGTGTTTCACATCCTTAAAATTCCTCAGAAATTTTTGTAACTCCAGGGCACGACAGCAATGTTTCAAGGTCAACTGCTCCACACCTTTACAAAAACACTTTCATCACAATGTATGCTAAGACTTTGTATTCGGTCAAGGGCCGTATTGACCAGAATGTTATTCTGCCTGCTGAGTAGTTTATCATTCCGATAAATTCCGAGCATCAACACTCACTAAACAAAGTGTTGATTCCTGAGCAGACTTGACAAGAAAGAGCAGTTTACTGACAATATGTTGACCAAAAGACTTGAACCACATCAACTTATCATACCAAAGCTTCTCACATTTCCATAAAGTTGTAAACATATCCAACGGTAGTTTTGTTTCCATAGCCATCTTTCACTCAGACTTACTATTCAACTGTTCTTTCACTGATCACTTTAACTGTCTGTCCTGTTGATTTGTAAACTGTCAATTGCTAGCGAATAATTTCTATGCAAAAATGTCTCTTGGGTATAAGTTATTGATTTTTGTTAGTTAATAGGTTACCATACATACAACAAGTTTTACCGTCTTATTCTGCCGAATCAGAAAGTTTTCAGTTGTCTTGATAAAATGTGCAAAACTGTGGATCCCTATAGACTCCATACTAGGTTTGCTTCATATCTTCTATAGAATTCTCATTTATACTATCATCCAGCTGAACAAACGCGACATTGTCTACTGGTGAACGATGATTGAATAAACGTAGATTTGTATCTCATTTCTCAGTGCTCCTATGTCATGTTCAAGAGCCGGCCAAAATTCTACCCGCTTAACTGCTGTATGATGTTCGTATGCTGTCGCTGCTCGATAGTTCACGGGTTATTATTTTGTGGTAACGACTCCTATTTTTTTTCTGTAAATACCTTTGGATAACAATGAAGTCACTAGATCCCCAATTTGCTTGTAAGCAAATCATGTATATCGGACTTTTCAGAATCGTTTCAGTAAGAGCATAACCTGCAGGTCAGTAACAGCTCTGTTTAGACGCTGGTACAGAAATTGTCAATAGCTTTAACTACGAACTTCAAGCAACTACAGTTTTGCTTTATTTTGTGCTCACTTTGCAAGCAATGAACACACTCAAAATGATGAATGTTGGATCGATCAGCATGTCATTGATTCTAATCAAATCGTATGACTGTGTTCTTTCTATCAGTCCCTGTAACTTATTGCTGAAACAGTGTCTTGGAATATTCACATAGGTACTAACTATGAATGCCCTTATGTTATGAATACTCATCGCTCCCAAAGTTATTTTTAACGAGTATTCCTTCTATCCGGTTGCTTCTGTCTGTTCCTTGTTTGAAAGACTTTAGTGGTTTTCAACTGGTCATATAACGGATTGAAATAGGTGGAATATTTTCTTGAATATTATCAAGATCTTCGCTAAAAGGACTCTGTGAAACGTATGTGTGAAACTGGGTCCGCTTTAGGAATATCATATCCCGAAAAAATGAGCATTATTCACAATGTGTGAATTACACACAATTATTCACAAGTTATTGAATGCACTGAACGATATTTACGTAACAGCTAGACAACAAGTTGAAAGTGTCTACACAGAAATGAGCGTAACACTCTGGAATCAGCCGCTGCTATTTTATAAACATGTGATCAGAAGTCAACAGACAGAGAACCATCTAGAAACCAAATAACTTCAGCTTCAACCATCGAGATGAATTTTCGTTAATAATTTTTCGTGGCAAGACAAATCATGTTTCATATTGAAGTTACGTTGAGAAACACCAGTAGAGTACAAAGCCGAATAAAAGGGGATGTAATTATCGAGAACGTTAAACCATATACTGCAGGGAACGAAAGAGTGTTAATGCGTATCCGATTTTGTGTTTCGAACGATATTTTCGTCCAGACTAAAGATCTTATTGTAGTTAATCTATTAATCAGAAAGTAGCGGAGTTGTACTTAGAAAATAACCATGTTTGTTTACAAATATTCAAAACTGATCGAAAATTTAAACGGATGATAGGGATTTCGGAGAACGCCAAAATTGCTATGCAAAACCCACAATCTAAAATATTGAGTTCTCCTGCGTAAGCCACACGGTGACAACACAGACAGACGAGCTGGTGAGTTCAGGTAACCTAGTGGGATTTCGTTGGTTGGCAAACGTTGCTCAGTTCTGCAGGCGCGAAGACTTTTCAGTATTTAAGATGTAATGCGCTAATAAACGAGGTAGATGAATTGCTGCTTGATTGATCAACGGTTGTTTTGATCTTCACATATATATTGATCGATGGATAAGTCAGACTACACTCAAACAAAACATGTTGAATTTATGTTGAAAAATTATTAATAACAGACAGGTTGGGAGGCGTTGAGTTCGAGTTCGTCTCTCAAGGAGTATTGCTGGTGTCAAGGGGAAGGCGAAAATATAGTTGTTTACTGTATAACAAACAACACAAAAATTCGTTGGGGGGTCCGGTACATAACAGGACTCTCGTAACACTTTCGTTATGCCCTAGTTAATAATCCAAGAGTTTCTAAGTCTGACGATCGGCGGATTTAGTGTCATCACTGTAAAACTAACCTTATATAGTAAACAAATGCACGTTGGTTTCGTGAATTATGTTGTATTCTGACAGTGGATGACACTAGCTGGTTTTTATCTAGATTTGCTGAGATGTGAGTTGTATTCAGTGCTGCTTTCAGGGCTCATTCCACCAAAGCCCGTCCTATCAGTGCAACATCATCACTTTTATAGTGTGCGTAGATCAGTTTGCCGGTGTGGAATGTAGGGGGGTAAGATGTGCAGGTTATTTAGTTTAGATAAGAATCCAGTGGATAAAACCGGAAACTTCTAGTATGATTTCAATCAAATAGACGTTGCACTGAATAATATGCATAAAAGCCCAAGTCAGTAAGCAGCTGATGAGAATATTTTGTGTTGTATGATTTGGCCGACCCGCGTAATTTTTAGTGAATGTCTTTATAGAAGAGTCACCTTCTTGTCTGGCTAGTCGGACGTCCAAAAATGACCTCTGCTCGTTATAGCGAATGTCAATATTGGACTTAATATCAGAATGTGTGCATATCGTTTGATTCACGTATCACACATACTCTTTTGTACAGATCTGTCGACCTGATGGTAGGTTACTATTTTTTCTGACAGGTCATCAGCATACTGCCCAACACAGATTCAGGATAACCCAGTATAACCATCCACATATTAACAGAGATGTTTTAGTAAAACATGGTAGTTTAGTTTCGCACAGTTCACAAAAACACAAGCAAAACAGATTTAACTTGGAGTTCCATCGAATAATCATGCACGAAATTATTCACTTTAATCTTAGGCACATCTGTAAACAGAGTTAGAACTTCTGAAAGACGTCATCCTCTGTGTTCTACTCGGGGTGTGTTCGATTTCGTCGGATTCAAAACTATCCTATATATGTACAAACTTATCCTGCCAAGCTAATGAACTGCTAGAGGACAAACAGTTTTCTGTTTTTAACCCCATAATGGACTGCGTAATGCTCTTCCGTTTAGCAGATTTAGAAATGAGTCATAATTTGTATCTATCCATAAGACCAACTGTATGACAATGTTTATGTACGAAAAAATAAACTGAGGCTCAGTTATTGCTACAGCTGTGTTACTTGCATCAAATGTTACTAATAGTCGTCGAAAATTTGTTGATTCCCGAACTGAGAGAAGCTGTTTCCTTTATTTGCTTTTCTTGTTTCACTCACCAGCCTGACTTTTAATCTAGATACCTTCTTTATCCGATTCTTGTTTTACTAAACTAATTTGCCCTTAACAATCTAAGTCACGTGTAATCGTTGCTTGCCTGACCTACTCGCTTGACATCTCATCTTTGACTTTGCAAGTTTCGTTCGGAACACACTAATTTTGTTGAATTAGACTATTGTTGCGAACTACTAAGGTTTATTTATTGTAATTATTCATGCATTCCAATAATAATGTCAAATTCATCCTTGTTTTCAGTTTGGACGAAGGGTAACTCAGCGATCACAGATGAATTGTTACAGTCATGTTTCTTGTTCTTCTGTATGTTTGATCCACACTTTTCTGAAATGTATACATTGCTCTTGTTTTTGGTTGGACAGTAAAGACTCAAAATGTGTTGACTACTTGAATTCTGTCTACTTGATTTGTCTAAGAAATTATGTACATATGAACTATGAATCAGCCCATGGTCTATCTATTAGTAGTTTGTGCCCTGTTTGTTCACCCATCTGGTTGATTTGCACATCAGCCTTTAAATAAACAAACATGTGTCACACAACCCCAGAATCGAAGGGCATTTCTAAACTGATGTACCTGTGTACACTCAGCCATTTATCTAGTGGTTATCATTCCGAGTAAATAGCTGAGAGGAGCTAGTGTAATAATACTCGAGTTCGCGGAAATCGACTTTTTTGCACATCCGGCTTAGTTGTATACATAAAGGACTAACAGTTTCTATACATTTGCAATCAGAAAACAAATGCAATATCAAAAAATGTTTCAGTCTTCAACGGTTACAAAAATTCGAGTGGATCGATAGGATAAGGCTGTTCTGTGTTATACTCATACGACACATTAATTCAATGTGCATTATGACACAAAAATTGACTTTGCATTTCTCTTTCTCTTACAGTTTGTATAAGCTTCCGCACGATTTGTGACAAGGACTACGGGTGACACGACGGAATTTCATTCGAGGCCTCTTGAACAGTCTCTATCCGGTACATGTTCGATGCACAATCACGTCCATTTCAAAACACCTGTCTAGTCAACCAACCATAAATTCTTTGTTTATATTTAGATTTAGTGGCCGGACTGTTGTTTCCCTGTATAAGCCGCTGAGGTTTCAGTTCAGCAGCATGTCGTGAACACCTGTTATTCTGAAATCCCCAAAGTGCAGTATACTTTCCGTTCAGGATTAACAACATGAAGTATGAAGGTGTAAATACATAAGTTTACAAGAATTGTTTTCCAGCTATCAGCGCAAACTGGTATTTAATATGAAAACTAAAAACGCACCAGACTGTAAGTAGGAGGTGTCAGATGAGTGCTAACAGCTTTGTATTGAATTTTTTCGGTAATCGCCTCTGCCTATCAGCTAGTCGATATTGTTTTGTTTTTTTTTCAAAAAAAAAAGAAGATTACCATCTTCCATTCATCTGTGAGTAGTAATCGTTGGGTTTTTGATAAGCTTTCCTCTGGAGAAGAGCCTCCAGTTTTCAGCAGAACATAAATGGCGCGTTCTTCAAGAGTTCATGAAAAAGTGTTTACGGACAAATGACGTGCAGGTATCGTCTGATGTAACTTATACTAAATAGTCTATACGAAGCCTCTTTCGACTTACGATTGGATGAAATTCCTTTCAACTGTTTTTGTTTCCTGTGTTATGCTTATCAGATTTGATAAGAAGTGAACGCAGTGTTGGATTAAATAGTTTCATCCTTTGTGCAATATGCTTATACGTTAATTATACTTCATTCAGCACAAACGTCCTGTACTCCCAGACATCCTAAACTGTTTCCATGTGTGTCTATGTTTGCCATAACGATAACTGAGCTTTCAGTGAGTCAAAACCATTTACAATGGATAAGCAAACGATGTTCAGACAACATCTATTAGACAAGTGGATGACAGCGCATTTGTGTGAAATGAGGCGCAGTAGTTAACTTTGAACTGGAGTACTCAGTATTTTTTAAAACAGATAGAATTTAATTTATAGCAATGTTGCGTGCAACCAGTTAATTATTCACCTGCATAGATAAGCAGGATATGAAAAGACGTCTGTTGTCTGTATAATTACGAAACGGAATGCTGGTGATGCCCAACATAGCTTCATGTGATGCGAATTCTTTACGGGAAACACAACAGAAGCATTTTCAATTCCTCATTGGTCATCAAAGAACGATATAGAAGATGTGAATGTTACTATGTGACAATCTGTTGCAGTGGTATGGGATATTGGAAACTAGAAAACAGGTGTTATACGTCAGTTTAGCCTTTTATTCTTCCGACAAGCGCAATTAATTTGATGAAACTATTAATTGCGTTTTGTGTGATAGCGAAGAAATATTACTGTTCTAAATATAAGTATACAAATATCCGAAGAAAAGTGCTAATTAGGTTTGCACTTAAACCGAATAGTTGAGCGCAGAATATTGACACAGACAGCTAAGCTAGTTTTAGTGTTTTAATGTAATCTCGATAAAGTTGCCAGAAGACGGAATACACAGGCAGTTTATCAAGTAATCTGTGTGATATGGGGGACATAACCACCACCAGCCAGGTATTGAAAATTCTGGTCCAGAAGAACGTACATATCACAGTTATGTATCAACAAGAGGTAACTCGCGTTTAACAAAAAAGACACTGTCCGAGAACAGCGAGTAATTTTCGGAAACCTGAAAGCTACATTCATAACTGTGAATGATGTTAAATTACCAACCGAAACAAGAATGAACTGATTCGAAAACTCCTAAGACGGTCAAATACCAGTGGGTTTCAGAAACCCGCTATATACTGCTCACTCACGTCCAGTGATCGAGCTGCGGCTGTGTCCTGATTGGATAACACCGAGCCAATCAGAATTCACTGACAGCTGAACTGTGGTCGATTGATGCCAGACGAACAAAAAGTGAACGGCTGTCAACTGTAATTTGCTTGTAGGATGAGTTGGATAGAACAATTGTTTGACCGCGCGTCGGATTTGAACAACCGGAATGTATAAGCCATTTATGAAGCGCAATATCGGACAGATCAATCGAAACGCCACATACCCATCGTTTGATAGCAACCGTTAATAAAAACGCTGTTGTTTCCCACTAAAAGTCTAAATAACTGAGATTGCTTGATGCTGTTCGTGCACACTTTGTTACGACTTTTTGATGCAGTAAACAAGCCGCGACAAAAGCTGACGAATGCCAGTTCATGTTGTAACAAACCTCTTGTATTGCTTCAATGGAGTTTGTAGAATTTCTGGAATTTAAACTTCTTTGCTTCATTTTCTTGCAAACACAATTTGAGTAAGGCATCAGATAGCCACCTGCGCACAGTAGTCACTCTACCTAACGTAAACTCAATTTGAAATAGACCACAGTTGAACTTGTTTTATACGAAGTGATGTTTCACTTGCTCGCACGGAATTTTCGTTTTCTCTGAGCTGTGAAATCCTAGAGCCGAGTGACTTGAGGACACGTGAAGTCAGCTGCTTTCCCATGAGACACAGTTAAGGCAATAGTTGATACAGTTGGTAAAAAATCGATAATGAACAATAATGTCCTTAATGGAAATGAGTAGGCTTATGCAAACCTACTGACTACTAGAACACAAGACAGATTTTGGAATTCACGCTAAGCTGTATCTAATTCGACCGGCGCATCCAGTTATTGCCTACTTAAATGTATGGATTTAAGTACGTCCATTACTATGACGCTGCTTCAATGTCGTGATTTTCCTCAGGTAATTAACTGACTTTGACTAACAGACCGGCAAATTTCAAGTAACCTAATCGGAGCGAGTACCCCTAAGATAAATTGAAAGTTTACTGAATGGAAAAAGCTAAGCATGGTTGGGTATATTGGATGATTTTTGGGGATGGGGGTGGAAACGATTAGCCATAATTCGCACAAAGACCTTTTTCGAACAATCAACCGTAAAGAGATGACAAACTTGAGGAAAGAAATAAAAGAATGAACCAAAGAGAAAAGCATCATAGGCGTAACACAAGCGTACTTGAACGTATGACAAAAAGTGACTAACAGCAACAGAAAGAAGTCTGCTACAATGAGTCTAATGGTCAGGCTTTTCGAAGACATGCTCTGGCATCCTAAATATGCGCATTATGACTGCGTTTAGTTTCTATCTAGATTTAGAATACCCGGATGACGAAAGGGTGTTCTGTACAAGTCCTATGTTTCATATGATATCGCATCATTAGTAAATTTTTCTGAGGTAGCTACGTGATTCAACCAAGAACGTATTCTGTGACGCGTTATGGTTGATGGACGAAAATATATTGCTAAGAACATACCTCCTGGGAATCCATAAACAGTGTGTTTGAAACTGTCCCTGGTTACGACTTAAACATACCACGAAATAAAGAACGAACTATTGTAAACAGTTTTTTACACTTACTTATTAAGAGTAGTATCCTCCGTGGGGCGAAGGCAACAAGACTGGATAGCTGCACGGTCGTGTATTTGCATATTATTGCATAAATTATACAACATACGATGCGTGCCGTAAACGTAGTCAGGTGTGGGAGAAACGGTTAAACACATGATATTTACTTGCCATTCTGTTGACGTTGTGCTGACCGTTATTGAACAGCAAACAAGGTTAGTGGTCTACTCTCATAATGCTCACCATCCAATGGCGTCCACCGTTTTTCGCCTCCTTGGAGTGTTCACTATAAAGACGTGAGCGTAGTGTGAGAGGAACACCAGTTTCACGCACATCTCCGAAGTGGTCACTGTATTGTCGATAACCATGTTTTTCTGTAGAAACTGATACAATTTCTTAAAGGAGTGTTCATGAGAAGGAGGTGGTGTAGGAAGAACGCTGATTTAATAGAAACCTTCAAAATCATACCCATGTTTCACTTGAAGAGTGGTTAGTTTGATACTTCTAGATGAGGTAAATAAGATTCGAACTCGTACAGGCGTGCGATTACTGGTCAGAGTTATTGTTTACAATACAAAGTTTTGCTATCACCCTCAAAGGACTAGAGTTAACCAAATAGCTTAGGTAGAAATTACAGAGGTTAAACTCAATCAACTGACTAAATGTTGCTTCAGTCAGTTCTTTGAGAGTGTCGACTACGAAGCAACTAATAAAGAATTCATATCAAGCTAACCTAAACTCTTCATACAAATCTCTTGAAAATTTCTGTTGTAACATTTGCATTATTTATTCTTAAGTTGAACTCATCGCATTTTACAAACAGAGTAAACTCTACAGCTGTTGGCTATCTCATCAGAACGTTTAGGAATCAGTTTACTTTTTTAAAATGTTTACATGAAAATAATTTATAGAGAAACCTTCTTTTGTCACTTATTGTCTACACAACAATGTTCAAGTGAAGGATGAGAGAAAGCGTCATAATCAACCCCCGCACTGACTACATTTCTGTCCTAACAGATTTTAATATACCGGTTGTTTTTTCTGTGACAACGTCACGGATTGAACATCTCATGATCAGCATAAGTACATCAATGTACTATCAACCGAAGATAATCTACATACACCTTCGTACTTTGTGCAGACTTCTACACAAGATGTCTACACATGGGCGTTGTGTGGAGTTCCAGTTTTTGTCACACATGCCAATCTTTCAGGAATAAACAATACCGACAAGTTAGTCCATTGCGACCGCTGCACTAGCGCAGGTTCGTGTTCATTTAGTAGGAAGATTGTGCATAAAATCTTGAGATATTCCATCAACAATATGCAGATTATTTCCTCACATAACCACACGTAGCAGCTACAATCTGTGGCCGATTACAATTCGATAGTAATCGATGCGCTTATGTTTGTTTGCTGCAAACAAATGAGTTTTTGTACCTACAGTATGGTATCTACAGGTTGTATTATATTATTTTACATTTTCCCGATTGATTTCGCCGGCGAAGGTTTATCTTTTTTTTAGGCTGAAGACCATGATTGCCAATTCCACTGTTATGAGTTTAGTCGGTTTGACACCCAGTTACAGATGATCCCTACAGAATACGAGGTTAACCTCTACTTTGACATCCTGACCGGACTGATCAAATAACCACTCAGTGGTGGATATAATTGCATAGGATTAAACAGGTCTTCAGGGCACATTGTTACAAGCATGTATTATGCGGACTCACCTATAGGTTGTGAGCACTTTAATGGAAGAGCCCCCTTTGCTAAGCTAACGCAGTGTGTCTTTTGGTCTCACGTGAATCTAACGGACAATCAGTATGAGATAAAAATGCACGAAAGCTAGAACAGGACAAGTATAAGATGAGAAGTAACCAAAAAGCGGTAGCTGTTGGTTAAGAGCCAATAGTAATCAGCCATTTTTCGTCTGTTTACATCAACAACAAAGGCTGAGTACCGAGCCACAGAGCTGAAATACTCCCACGAATTCACGACAGCGAAGTAAGTTAAACGACAGCCGGACTTACTTCCCACAAAGGTAACAAATGTCTTAAGTATTGTAATTTATCTCTTACCGCTTCGTACTGATGAGATGGTGCTACTTGAGTTTCTGAAGTTGTTCACGAACTCCAGCGGATGACCCGCAGTCAGAAAGCTGGAGTTGTACACTCTCTACTTTTGAGGATGCGAAATACATTCTACACAAAACCAGGTTCGGGCCGGGATCGTTTCGAATCTCAATATTTAATGATATACACAGAACATACCATTCTTGGATTTATGCCATGCATGAAGTAAGAGAAGCAAGAGAAACAGAATGATGCATGACAATGACATTCGATTTTCTTAAAAAGGCGTAATATTTATTAAACGCCGAGATTTTGTGTTTTGCTTGATTTGACTCTATACATAAGAAAGATGGCACTGATTCGACCGCGATGTGTTCCGTCACTTTTTGACCAACTTGGTAACCTCCTTGCAGGGATATAACAATCAAAATGTCGTTAACCCGAAAATTTCAGCCGCTTAAAATACAACACGATTAATTTAAAGCACGTCACGTCCGATACTGTTGAAGGAATTGAACGTAGAAGAAAGAGTGATATGTATACGTTCCATACCACGAACCGTTCCAAATCACATCGTATATATGGTTGAACATATGGATAAAAGAACACGGTTTAAACCTCCGGGTGTGTCCTAACTGACACAATGTCTGTCATCAAGTGCAATCATCAGACGCAGACATGACGCATTCGAAAACAGCATACTCATGTGAGCACTGGATGGAACCGGATTGAAAGAACTTAAGGTCAAGTGGAAAACAGGACCAATTGTTTCATGCAACAAAATAAATTGAATTTAAAACTCGTATTTCTTTCGAACTTACCAGCCACCACATACAGTGCATCACCTGTCTGACCTTCCCGAATCACGTACGAGCCTTGATTAATGTGTTTTTTGTACATACAGTGGACGATCTCTTCCACTTGTACTTTATCCAGATGTCGTAGAAAATCATTGTTCTCGATTGCTTCTCTGATCAGTTTGCTTGATCTGTAAACCGCAAAACAATAGGGAGTATGGAATAATTGTTAGTGAACGAGTAGGTTGATTGGTTTATTGGGAACGTACACCAACATAAAAAACCCTTCACTTCAAGGATATCCATATACCACTTCGTCATGACAAATGAAGCAGTTTGGCAAAAGCACCAAGCGTCTGTGGTATTCTCGTTAATACCGCATTCACGATATCGCAAGTTGACGCGATACAGGCTACACTCAGTAGGGCGCGTGAGGGTGGGAGTGTCGGGGAAAAGCTGCTCGTACTTTAACGATTTCGAGCGTCTTCCATCTAAAACAGTCGGGTCATCTGCATTGTTCAGCATGGTCAAGTGGGGTTGTCAACCGCATACTTCGAGTTGGTCAACCTAGTGCAAGCAGAAAACTCAACTCATCGGGTTCAGTAGATTTTTCAAGCGTATCTTCTACAAGGTCGTCCAAAATAAATTCAAACAGGGATTGAAATATAGAACACCGCGATGAGTACTGTTAAAAATGGCAAACAGCTGAAACAGTTCTCGATAAACTCTAACCCTACTTGCGGAGTGAGCATAGACCGATTTTGATTTTGTTTCCCTGGAACTTCTGTGCAAAGGGGACAGATCCAGAGAACGGTGTGAGTGAGTCAACAATTGTTATTAGATCCGAAAAGACCATGAGAATCAGCTGGTTACAAGATGATTGATGCTACAAGGTCCGTCGTAGTATAAAAATTACGATCGATACACCCAGTCCATGACAAGAATCGTGCTTACTCTTCACGTAAGTGACTAAGAACGCTTACCGACCGACCACAGTGTTTTTGTAGCCACTTTTCTGCTTGAGTGTAATAATGACCTTATTGTGGACTTTGTTTAAAGAACTGAAAACTACTGTCAGCAATTACATGTTTGTTTGGCGCAGTTCCTTTAGAAACGTACAAGAAGCGTCAGGATCTGTTGTACTCCAAATTCACACTCCTGCCGTTCGATAAATAATGAAGTTCAGACCATTAAGTTCTTTTGTAACCACAAAGTTTGACAGCAATACTATGGTACTGCAAACTAGCTCGATTGGCTTCCGCCGTCCATGTTTTATGTGTACTTGCAATAAACTTAAGTATCCGTTTTGCGTAATAGTGCATGCATCCTCTTCTGAATCTTTCCTGCTCGACCGTGTTGACGGATCAGTGTTATGAAGAATTTCAGCCTGATTGCTTAGGCTTTTCGATTCTCATTATGATAAATTGGACAATGTGATGATCAGTCAGACAGAGTCACTCATGCCAGGCATGCTAATTGGTAGACCTCCGATGGACCTGACCATCTTTGTTCGTCAGTTTGTATGAAGCGTACTTTTTCTCTGGAGGAACGACTCTAATTTTGTTCCACTGCCATTCAGGGAAATGGTTTACGACTTCCGTTATGCACCCTTCCGATTCTGCCGTCAAGATGTAGGTAACTGACTTTATCCAAACCCGAATAGAGTTTTATAATGGAAATATAACTGTATTAGTTTATCCAGGACGGCAGACGAGTGAACATATTATACAGCTGACCACGTATCCTTTATTAGGTTACCTCTTGGAACTCTGTCGTAGCAAGCTCCAATAAACATTCTACAGTTTCTAAACTACACTCAAACTACTTATAATAACCATTGCTCCCATAGGTCATATTGCCTGTCTCAGTGTATCTGGTTTCCAGGGACCCTTACTAAAGCTTAGATAAGGAGTTGGTAAGGGCACCTTCAACGTTCGGGTTCTGTAACATTCAAACCAACAGACCAACCTCGTTCGGATGTCACATCCGTTAAAGGTCGACCTCGTGTGCGTCATAGAACCCAAAAATCAGAATATTTGTCGACTTATTGAGCTAACGATGTCCACGAAGTCTGTTTGATAAGGCCTGGGTGATTCATGTGACCGCATGACCGTCTTTATAGATTGGACTATTGTAAAATAAACACTTAGAACAGCGGAAACAACCGCATTTGTTAATTTGACTCAAGCTATCGATAGGATATGTACCTACCACTTGACAGACGATGTTAAAACCGGTTCCAGAGAGCCAACTGCATCAAATTGCACCACTAGGTCTCATTACGCTCCCATCCACTGTTAAGGCAGTGCCGCCAGGGGCAACTATTTTCTACATTCGTCTAATGTCTTTAGGGTGACATGCATTTATGGAATGATTGTCCTGGGAGTAGGAATGTTCCGATAGACGAGGTCGAGTTTCCTTTAGGTGGTAAAGTTCAGTTAGTATCAGGCGGTCTGGATAACATAAGGTAGCTATTGCAACTACACATTGAACACAAATTTATTTCAGCTATCACTAGTTTTAGACATCACGTCCGTTAATGATACACTCATCTAGTTCTTATTGGAAAAGCTCCTGGGTATAGACAATAGTGTAGTATCGCTTTGTCTTCGATTTCTATCTCAACGACTGGTTGTCGACACAGTAGTCGTGCGTGTTATAAGGCCTGTTTACGAAGATTTGAACTGTATAGCACTACTTCAGTCACCATGTACTAGAGCGTGCAACAGAGTGGTTCAATGATCCAACGAACGTGTGAACACGATATTTTATAGGTCAGTGAACGTAAAACGTATATGAAAGATATGCGTAAACAACGGAAGCGAGGCCTGATCCGCGGTTGAGAGGTTTAGCCAAATCAGAACACACACGGAACCGAAATAGCTTCTGCCACATGGTATATTAGTGTACCACAAGTTTATCCGTACCGATGGCCAGCTACAAATGTCGCAGTCATCTATAACAGGTAAATAGCGTTAGGCTGCTGTACAACTCACCGTGTCGATTTCGCCGGGCTCACATATTTAGCGTATTACTGATGCCGATCTGTAATTTCTCATCCAAGTCAACAAATTCGCAGACATCTACTGAACCTGATAACTACAGATGTATCCTACATCTCAGACGGTCAAAGCTGCTGACTTGTCTGATCGGCATTTTTCAAAGAATGAGCGGTATAGACACATTTACTACAGCCCATTTCGACAGTGGACATTGCTCATCAGAATGAGGACCAACGGATGACTATTCGCATGTGCAGGATGAGAACAAAGAGCTTTTGTGAAGTTCACGAGAATTCAGTTTGCTCTAGTCCATACACTGTGGCCCCAGAGGCAAACACAAAAGAACAATATGCAGATTTTTGTACATAATGGTGACTTCGCTTTTCGTCAAATTCCAGAGCAGCTTTCAAAACACGGCCGGCTAACAATCACTAAATATATTGATTACAGCAGCGAGACCGTAGAAGTTACTAAAACATATCACCAACCTCCGTATTCAGTAGCTGAAAGAAAGTGAGGCCAATTGGCAGGCAAAGTTGAGATTAAGAAACATGATGAGTAGCAGGGGATTTTCGCTTTCACATAGATTGAACACCACCCACAATTGATCGCAGCCGTCGCATTCTCAAAAACATTCCACTCGGCCCCTTTCGAACTGCAGAAGCATTAGACTAGAGTTTCGCTCTCATTAGAGCTCGTCAGTAGTACATATCCTCGGCACTGCCGGGACTAGAACTCCGGCCATGCTTTTCATGAGGCAACCATGTTTACTACTGCGACAATGATCTCACACTAATCCCGGAAATGACAAGGATATGCACTAGTGACCAGCTTCTCTACTGGATGCGCATCTCGAGCCTAGTATTTCTTTTCGAAAGGGGCCGACTGTAAAGTATATGGGAATGCGACAGCTGCGATCAATTGTGGGTGATGTTCAATCTATATGAAAATCAAAAGTCCCTTACTACTCATCAATAATCAAATACCGCTCAACAATTCAATGATTTGTGTGATTTCAACTTGGTGACAAGTCCCAATCGAGGGGGTAATCGATTGGAGTTAACAGACAGTAACTCTGTCTCCTATCGAGGTTATCGGGCAACCTGATCATTACCCACAAGCGAAGTGGTTGAGAGTTCAGATATGATGAATCGGTCGTGCCTAACGTAAGGCCAATAGCGCAGTGATAAACACGGTTGTCTCATGAAAGTATGGCCGGAGTTCTAGTCCAGGTAATGGCAAAGATATGCATTAAGAAGCATGTATTGGAAATCGGTGATAATGAAAGCTCAATTACTAAGTCTTCGAGGACGAATAGATTCAGATAGAAACATGTGTTAAAAAAGTCAACTGGACGCCTTTTGTGCCAACATACACGCAGACTCCACATGCTGCTTATGTGAAACGCTACGTGATCGAGTATGTGTGAAGCTTGCCGAATTATTCTGACAGGTATTGGAAGCTGAATGCATGCAAACTGCTCTCACTTTCGGTATGATTGGTGTTTTTCAAGGTGTACTTTGCTTGTTAGTTAATTTTAACGCCGGTGTTTTGGTAATTAGTTCCAAGGATTTTCGTGACAGAGCTGCTTGTTCTTTCCCGTACATTAGTGATTGTTGTGAACCACAAATAGTTTACTGTCTAAAGGGAAGACGATGGCGATCACGTTGACGACGAAAACATTGCTGGATTGGTTAATAAGTAGTAAACGTGTTATCTGATTATACGATAATATCTTTGTATGCTGATTCAGCTGACTCACTCGGTGTAATATATGTCTCCGTAAGTTATCCTATGCTTCTTGCTACACAGTAGTTTAATCAGTGTAGTAGTCAAAAAGTGGTCAGATAGCTGCACATTCCATTATCCAAATATAATCTTATGTAACTTTTTGAAGTATGAAGTTAAGTGGAATGTTTATCTGTTTAAAAATTAACTATTCACACTGAAAAGCCCCGAAATTTGCTACACCACCTGGAAATGTTCATCCTAACCAATGCAATAACACCCGTATGTAGAAGCCTAAATAGTTTTAATAATCTCCAAGGTGACATGTCACTTCGGTAAAGGTTCAGATTAACGGTCGTCATGTATGAACAAGTCAATTCCATTACGGTCAAACGCCCTTTTTCAGTAGTTCGGCTCCCATATTTCTATAGACGTTAGCCACTCACAGATGCCACAATAAACACAATATGTATCATACGTAAGAGAAATAGCTGAAATTTTTGTAACAGCAGCCATGAATTTCACAGTGCATATGTGTTTGGGCAATCTGAAAAGATCTAGAAAATTAGGATTGAGGCACTAACTTTTCTGAGCGTTTCAACACAACTTCATTGGTTGTGCAATTCAAAAGAATAGCTGAGATAAATAGTGACATTTCTGATAATGCTAGTCCAAGCTGTTGGCCTCGTAACAGCGTAATTGGGGAAAAGTAGAATGTTCTCGCACAAATCACCTCATGACTTTCAACGACATAACAATATTGTGAACAACACAACAGCCATTTAAACAGAGAAACCAGAAGCAGTTTTTAGCACAATGTATCCCTCGAGAACATTTTGCAGTGTCTAATCAGGTACATACATTGCTATATAAAGCCACACTCTGCAGTATCTATCTGATGAGATGCAGCGAAATGTGCTCAAGAGATATATCGTGCAAAAAAACTGTTTCTGACTTCTCTGTTCAACTGTGTTACGGGAAAAGACGTTGTTCATCATTTACCACCACGCAGATTTTACTGGCATGTGTGATACGGTCTGAGTCTGAAGTTACATTAGATAGTAAGAACAAAGAATCTAAAATTAGAACATATTTTTTATTAATGGTGTTCTGATCAGTTTTAATAAATATTAAACGATAGCAAAAGTAAACGTGAAGCCAAATATTAAAATTCTATTCCATTCAGTCACGAACGAGGAACAAAAATATACAGAACATGCTGGCAACGATAAATTTAGACAGGGATTAACAGTTCGCTTTCATATGAAAGAGCTAATGCGTGACAATTACACACAAGATCTGTATTTTGAATTTTCTAAAACTTGACTTATGAAAATGGATAAAGCATTTGCTTGAGATGTTCAGCACACTGAGTTCTGTTGATTAAATTAACCAGCAACGAAAGAAGACATGTAATTAACTGGAAAGCAGAAGAACTACTTAAGTCAACACCGCACATAGGCCAGGGCGGCGCATATTGATTAACATTTTCTCAGAGAGCGCGAACTTGTATGATTATCGTCAAACAACTTTGGTCTGAATGTTCGAAGTTAATGGACTGTACTTAGTTAATGCTTAAACAACCTACCAAGAGTGTTAGCTTTGCGAAGAGCAATTCTACTGATTCAATCATACAGCCCAGACAGCGTCTGACCAGAATGACCGGAATGTTAGTCTTGTCGTAAGACGGGCCAACGGATTCAACGGTGTCAGTTATGGAATTGATGTTGTGCTGAGCTTTCATTCGACCGGTTGCCTGAACCACTTTCTTGTGCGCACACATCACTTGATATCGTATCACATTGATATTTGCCTTCACACCGACCAGGTTGTCTAGTATGCCGTGTAAGCAGTTTTCGAGTTCTGCTGATTACCAGACCATACTGCTACATTTGCATGCATATTTTCAATTGGGAGCACACGTCAGTTCGCACCGACTACCTATGTTAACAACATGGTATGACGCTTCGAAATGAGATGAAGTAACATAGCTCAGGAAAAGAGCTAAAAGCTCAAGAATATGATACACTACTTTGAATTTATGCGACACAAAGGAAACTTTACGTTATAAAACTCAAAATGTACATAACACGAATAACGTTAGGAAAATCTGCAACGCGCCAATTAGACAACTCAACGAACCCAACGAAAAGTGGTCAGACTAATTAGAAAGTCAACGTAAACATACTATGAACTTTAGTTAGCGAACAGTAGCAAGAATGATTGTAACCGCCTCCGTAAATCAGACCTATTGTTTAGCTACCGTTTGAACAAAAGGAAATCAATTATTAGGTTGCAAACAATGAATTCGTCAGACGTTTCAGTAAGTGTCTACAACATTCCAATGTCCAAATTAAACCTCACTTTTTGGTTAAAAGCAACTGCCGATCCGTATTGCAATATGTTAGATTGAAGGGGAAAATGGTACATGTATTTCTGACAAGCATTAGGCATGACTGATAGTTTAAAACTCAAGATTGGCATGTCCACACCTTAAAAATTCGTAGGTGAGTTGGTTCATTTCGTACTTAATACGATATCCTATCAGTTACAGGTATAAACAACTTGTCATCCAAATGCACCTTTAGTTGGTTCAGGTACCTGACGATAATTTTCACCTATTACATTCCCAATAGGCTGCATTTAGCAACTAACTACATTGATCAATTTTGACAACAGCCAACTTTCGAAGTTCAGACACATGAAAATCCGACCAAATGACATGGTTTCAGAGGAGACTAAGTTGCAAAAATCCTGGAGTATGATGCGATTTGAACCCACGCTTGAACTAGCATGCCCAAAGCCGGTAAGCGCTCTACCAGCTGAGCTGCTAGGCTAGGCCTGAAACTCAGAAAGTTTTGTTCGGACTCAGTTATCCACCTGATCCACCTTGTCATATAGAATCCGCCAAATGGTCCATCAGATTGACTGCGCAAGCAGGTTTTTTCAATCAGTTCATGGTGAGATCCATCACCGTCAGCGACGAACACTGAACTCGTAGCACTGATAAGTAGTGTGGCTGATCTGATAACTTTAGAGTAGACCAACTTAAGAAAACCCTGGACATCCACCGGATTCGAACCAGCGACCGAAACCCCATAACACAGATTCCGTTTCACTTGTACAAGGTGCCTCGTGTGTCCACAATCCTTGTTTTTACTTTTCTTGTGATGCCTATGTTTCACTGCATACATTTGTGTGGTGTGCGAATAGTTGACTGCCTATCATTAAAAGTTGACTGCGTGATGTTTCTCGTCCCGCTTGAGGCTACGCAAGCTTGATTTGTTGACCGGCTGGAACGAACACAGTTGCTATAGCTATTTCACCTGGTAACTTCCGATGAAGTTGAGCCTTTTCGGCCTCCTCACTTAATCATTTTATTGAAAACGATCTAACGTTCGGGAATGCACAGATGGTTGAATTGTCCACTTCACTAATTTGTTCCGCTTTACCATTGTGCTCTAAGAATGTTGGGAAGTTACAATCATCCGTTTGTGGTCTTGATCCGCCCAGCCTCTTCGTAGGTTGTATTAATAACGTTTCTAACAGTAGTCGGAAGGACTGACAACTTGTGCATCTATCTCTAGCTATGGCATCCAACTTGTACTAAGGAGCAGTCGCCCAATACATTCTTTACGGTTATGGAGCCGTCTGTTAGTATGGAGAGACACAAGCTGATGTTTGGTTAGCGAACCATAAAATATCCAACAAGGAGAGGTGAAAACCTTGTCAATGAGTATGTAGGATGACAATTCACTGTTTGGTTCAAGTGAATATGACGAGAGAGACGAGAACCGACTTGAAGATTCCGACATTATTTGCATGACATAAGAGTTGTACGCGTTTGTTATCAACTTCCAGCTAGTAGAAACTGATCGAATATCGTATCGATAGACACATGGTTCAGTTACATGTATCCTTTGTTATCGAATAAACGAATGAGATCAATGTGATTAGCAAAAATGCACACAAACTAGCAAGAGAGTTCGGGGCAGCAAATAAAAGTTACACTTCATGTTTCTGCTTCCCAACAAAATTGTCGCATGGATTTTGATGATGCAGCACTCCTGTTAAGTTTAGCAACAGTGTATTATATTGTTAACTACAATAGTGGAAGCTCGTGTCGTCTGTAACGAAAATGAGGTACTCTTCACAAGTGGGCATATACACAGAAATACAAAACTCCATATCCACAATAATTGTTGATATAACAAGAGGGAAGTGAGTGACATAACCGTTGGCTAGGTGATCAACCAAGACTTACTGTGAGCAGGTATATTGTGCAATCTTACTGTAGATGTAACCTCAACATACAGTTTATCATCGTTCAAGATATTTGTAGTCTTTTGATAACACTGAGTAGCGTTATCACAAGAAGGGTAACCACATTCAGAATTGAGCAAAGGTGATGGAAAACTTAATTGTTATTGTCACTGCTTCGAACGCTGACAGTCGCTGATAAAAAACTTACTTTGTTCTGATAAACTATGCAGACAGTTTTCCCTAAAGGAATTAATTCTTATTGACCAAACTTTATCTCAGTGTAAACACTCTTGTGTGGTATCAGATTAGATAAAACTGGATTCACTGGCATGGCTCTCAGAAGTAGCCGGTCCACTGAACCCGTTGTAATTGTGGAGGGTCCATTTACAACAGTTCGTCGCTAATCCGCATGTCTTGCAAACCTTTAAATACACGTATGTGTTACCGTTTTGTTTACATACAGTGTCTCTATATTGTATCATCTAGAACCTCCCAATATCCACAACCTAGTGGCTTGTCAGAATTGACTCAGGTTATTTGCAACCGATTGTCCGCTTTCGAAACAAAAGCGTTGTTAACCAGTTTGTCCATTTTTGTGAATCAGCTCCTATCATTGGATAGGTAGAGTGTGTGGCTAAAACACAGCGACTCTACGAATCACTGTCGGTCCAGCAACAAAAAACACGTGATCAGTACATGTTCAAGTTGCTAAAACAACAATGGAACTATACGACGCACTGTTCAAGTGTCTCGAACCGGCACATCACTGTGATTGTATGAAAAATAATTTTGGTATTCATTGTATATGAAAGCTTGACCCCGTGTTGATATATAGGTATGTACTTAGATTTGGTCGGACCACGATTCATCTGATGACCGTTTTAACGAAGTACAGTTTAAAACATAAAGTTACGTGATAACACAATGTCACAATGTGCATACTCCCAGTTTGTAGTGGCCAGTAAACCGTGACACTGAGAATTGTAGGAAAGCTTCTTTGCAAATGGCATTCAGATTTGCAATTCTGTTATTTCTGAGCCGGACTAACGTACCCTCATAATGACTACATTACTGTACAAAACTTTCTGTGAATCAACTTCAATCCCCTCCCGTTCATTTATCCTCAAACTTTTGACCTGTTCGTTGTGGCCAGTTCATAAGACGATCATATAACACCGTCATCAAAGATGCTTACTGTCAGTGGTGATATAGTAATCAACACAAAAATGTCAATTCAACAAGGTTCACAGTTTATTTCCTCATACAATATGCTATGTGCTGAAACCGAATAGAAGCAATCGCTTTTGTACTTATGAGGACGTCGATTTAATTGCGTGCATTCCGACAATCATCTATATAGCTTACTAATGACCATACCATATGTATGGAAAGATAATTTGTGTAAGTGACAACCAGACAGAGAGGAGCACGTGCTCGAAACATCAGATATAATTTTTTTTAGCTTAATTGCTCCATCGTAGTACACAAATACGTTGCATTATACCGACACAGACGGCTATCAAAGAGTGCTCAAATAAAACAGATGTACATTTTTGACATAAAGTTCGTACACAAATGATTAACCATAGAACAAACAAAGGCGTTTCAATCGTTCATCGAAGTGAACCGTATAGAGCGTTTGCAGAATATTCTGTCTACAATTACCCGGGTAATATATTCTATTAATCAATGAGATTGCATTCACCTGATTGTCTGAGTAGTTTAATTATTCATGACATCAGTGTTGATTAGAACAAATACCGAGTGAATGAAACATCGTGCATAGTGTTAATCATGTATCTCCATACCGTTTTTTGCAATCGTGGACAAGCTTATCTTCAAGACTTGGACTGAAACATAGACAGCGACAGCTAACATTACTTATACAGTGCAGACTAGACGTGAAAAATGCACAATTCACTCTATCGATTGACTGCACTCTTAGATAGACGAAATATTTTGATGATAATCATCATATGTTTGATTTTGTTAGGTAGCATGTGGAGGGCAATAGAACTGTGTTGAGTCGATTGAAAGTCATATAAATTATCGACGAACGGTTGATGACCGCACGAATCGCTGGTCTTCGCATAAGTTAATGTGGGTCGTGGTTATTGAAGCGGTAAAAAACGCAACGAATTGCTGTAGTTACTCCAAATAAATGGACATCTTGTCAGCGAACGCACGCGACAGTTTAGCGACTCTGAGTAATGGCAATATATTTTACCGAAGAGGTACATGTCTGATCAGTGCGGACTGAAAGAGGGTTTTACCCATCACAGTTCCGTCTGTGAAGCATTTGGTCATAAAAGAACTGTTGATGAGGTTTCGGTGTTGTCAAGCCTTTGCATAATGTTCACATACATCAGATACCATATCCGGTAAATTTGTTAAAAGCAAACAAAACTGACAAAGAATGGTCAGTCCACTGGGCACACATGATCGCAAATTTTCGCGCCGATTTGGACTTTGTTCAGAAAAGTCACAGCATTCACCTAACCGTACATAATGGCGAAAATTTGGCGTATGGCATATTAATGAGCTGAATTCCGAGTTAAAAACCGATTAATTGTTGGCGAGAGTTTTGCTCGTTCCTGAACACCACGTTTCAAAATGCATGGTGGTTTCACACGTGCTCATGAAACTGATCTACCTGAAAATAGTCAGCACGAGGGATGTAAATGGCGAGGAAGCGTTTGCTGTTCTCTGTACTGTTCGTGAGCTTACATATTCTTCGAAATCCTTAGACGCAGTTTGACGATACACTGTTATCATCGGAGTGTCCCTTCTGACAATTAAACATAAGAAAGCAAAGATGGATTAGATGATGAAGTCCGGCGTAATGTGTATCTGAACCATCCCCGCACACAAATCAAAGTCCACTGCTTTGTTATAATGAGTCTGTGTGCAGGGGAGAACCTACGGAGCGTCTGGCAAACATTTCAGACACACCCTGCTTGCAGATTGTGACCGCGATCTGATAGTCATGGGTGGACGAGTCAGTCTATGCTTGTAAAATAGACTAATTGTGCCAGACTAGTTTAGTGTTGCGAGTAATGTGAGTGACCGATCAATTACACTATATATTCCTAATTTCTGTTCGATGTGTGTTTCAGGAGGGAGAAGGTTTTAGCCATAGGTGTAAGTGCGTCGGCGGCTGTTATCCAGATAGGGATTCTGTCTGGTGTAGTTATACATGGTAAGACCGATGCCATAGTCATCATGGCTTTTTGAGTAACACAGTGAGTGAGCCTAACAATCATGTGAAAGCCGTAGAACAAGGGTCCCGGAGCATTCACGGACTTTCTGCTTAAGTTGCTGACAGCATTGGAAAGCAGGTGCATTCTAGTTGTTCTGTCAGTGAATAAGTTCTAGCTACGGCAACTCGGTTTTGCCTTGTTGGAGGTCATTGGCGTATTCTCTAACAAAAATTCTTTAAGAGGGTGTGCATCATATGTCAATTATTAGCTATGAAAAAGATGCGGTTTATCGACAAGCCAAAACAAGTTTGAAACTCTAATCAAGTGTCGTCTTTCGAAAAGGGCTAGATGTAAAGCCTATCAGAATACGGAAAAATGTAATAAACTGTGGGCCATCCATCTCAGCCGAATTTGCAACTACTCATCAATTTGATTACGAAGATAATTAGACAACCCCTTGAATCTGTCTTGGGTCTGTCAATAAATCGTGCGATATATATATATATATATATATATATATATATCACACGACTGGAAGCAAATCCAAGAAAGTTTCGTTGTGTTCGGTTCATTTTGCACAAATCTGTATGCAAAACAAATAACTGTATTTCACACCAACAGTACAAATACATGTATACGTCTTTGTACCAAATGCGTCCAATGTAATCAATCGCTTTATATGAAAATTCAGGCTCTGATGGGATGTTTTAAACTGTAGAATCAATTAAATACGTAGAACCTTGAAGATCTGCACACCTGACACTACAATCTAAGCTAGATTTTCTACAAAAAGTGTTCATGCAAAATGGTCACCAAATGTGTTCCATTCAAAAGTCGGTGTGGATGGCACAGTCGAAACTTGAGCGACCTTCTGTGAATAAGAAACTTGCGGTTATTAGTCTGCCCTTCAGATTCCATGGCCAAAGTTACCTCAAGAAAGCTCAGAAAGTCAGTCGAAACAACCCCCCCTGCCGCTCATTTCTGAGTGAGTATTCGTTCAACACCTATTATCATGTCATAACTCAAAGACAAACGTACTTG
>LUCH01000364.1:144690-222292 GCA_013368495.1 Paragonimus heterotremus
TGACGAGCTCTAATGAGAGCGAAACTGGAGTCTAGTAGTTCTTTTCGAAATGAGCCGAGTGGAGAGTCTATGGGATGCGATCAATTGTGGGTGATGTTCAACTTGAAATAAACCAAATCCCCTACCATTCACCAGAAACCATAATACTCAAAATTTCACTTTAAAAACCATATCGTGCTATTAGCCACCTACTTCTTTAGAATCGATCATTTTGTTTCTGAGCGTGGTATGTCTAATATGAAGCACTAAGTAACCAACCCTGTTCATATCAGCTGAAATTGGAATGAGGGACATGTTGGATTCATTACTGTCTACACTAAATCATAATACCAATCTGGTGGAATTTCGCATCGTAATGTTTTATTCACAGAGTTTTACGTGAGTAAAGATTTACAGGATCGTATGTGAGCAATTCAGGAATGGACATCTTGCTACCGTAGCTTGGGTTGTTTAAAACTATACAAACAGTGGTGAAACTAGCATTCACACGGTTCGAAGCGAACTTCAAATATTGGCGCCTGTCTGTTTGCGTTAGTCACAATAATGGCGTTAACCTCTCACTCTACTGGACTGGTCTAGTTACGTATGTGAATAGAAATCACTGCACGTAAAGCCCGAATGTAGCGAGAACGCAAGAGGTAATAGCAGATCTTATTTACTTAAACGAATAATCCCACACAAACATGCACAGACGACAATGTCTAAGTGCTAAATAACCAATCCGTGGAACTCCGAACAGAGAGACGATGAAATTAATTAGCGCGTGTTGGTGCTGCAACAGTTGTTTGTAATGTTATTGTGACAGAAGTTATATGTGGTAACCAGAACGTCGTAATCAACGATCGATTCCAGACATCGTCGCCTTATTAACACGCTGAATAACCTAACAACACCAGGTATTGAACCATATATTTAACTATGTTGTCTTACCAAAAGTGCGCCTGGCTAATAAAAGATGTGTTCCACTATGTTTATTTCAAGTATAACGTGTTGTCCTCCAGCTGAACAGTTTCTGTCATTCGCTGTTTGCTACATCTAAATTGGCATTAAAACATAAGCTGTCCAAATCTTCAGTGAGATCATCAAACCTTATGGCTGTCATCCTTGTGAAACAGATTTTGTTTCGAATATGCCCACTACGATAGGAGAAAATATGTTTTCGATCATTCATCTTCAGGCCGGTATAATTATATAAGGAGTTAACAGAGTTAGGTAGATACATCGATTAGACTTATTAGAGAAACTAGGTCACTGGTCGGTCAATTGGCGATTTTGTTTCAGTACACTCGTGTAGACTTCAACGTTCGTCGTACGTCTGAAAGCCACAACTTATTACTTGTATTCCTCTGAAGAAAACATCATACGAAGATATATCTATTGTATTTTTGAACAAGGAAAAGTTAATAAAACCTTAACTCGAACAAAACTTTTTCTCAACGTTTTGATACAATCATCTCGTCGGCAAATTACCAACCCGGTCTGAGTAATATTATATCATTCTGACCTATTTACACACAGGGAATAGAGGCCATATCAAATGACCGATTTATACAGCTTAGGTCATTGTTTTTTTTGTGTTCAGTAGTGTAATTCGACGAGGATTCCAAGTATGTAATCCGATCTCAAAATTTCTTTCGATAGCACTCTAAATCTATTCCGGAGAATCAATAAGTCGAGACATTTTTCTGATAGTTTTGAAGAGTAGTGCTGTCCTTCGTAACCCGGGTTGATGGCTATTGCATTGGTATGTTCGCTGAGCTTGACATTTAGGTTGCAAACGTCTCATCAGCAAGCCAGATGACATTATCAGTACGTAAGTGTATCAGCGTTCAGAAAATATACATTGAAACACTTAAGCACTGATGATGTCACCTAGCTTGGTGATGAGACGTTTGCAACGTAAATGTCAAGCTCGGCGGACATATCAACACAAAAATCGAAGCAGTGTTGGATGTAATGTCGACAGTTTCGATCTGACTGTGTGTAATAAGAGCCGACCATTATCTGCCTAGTGATTATTGGTCTACATTCGTTTATATATAGTGTTGTAAATTAGAATGCTACCGTGGTTGGGCACGTTTGCCGATATTGGTAACCTACAGTGTTCATTTATCTAACCAAAACATGTCACTAACTTGTCAATTACTACTGCCGTGGCTATCTAGTGAATCAGCGACATCTGATTTAAGCAAAACCAACGGTCACCATTTAACATGTGGTCCAATGCCAGAGGACAAATATCACACTGACGAATAGTCGGGGATTTGGTTAATTTCAAGTTGTACATCACTCACACTTAATCGCAGCCTTCGCGTTCAGATAGACTTTCCAGCCAGCATCTTTCAAAAAGAGACAGTAGACTTGAACTCCGATTTCATGAAAGCAGCTCGTCAGTAGTGTATATCCTTTCCACTACCGGGATTAGAACTCCAGCCGTGCTTCGCATGAGGCAACCTTGTTTACTACTGCGACAATGATCTCACATTAGTTTCGGAAGTGGCAAGGATATGCATCACTGACGAGCTTCTCTACTGGGGGCGTAGTACTTCTCCTCGAAAGGGTCCAACTGTAGAGTATATGGGTCTGCGGCAGATCCGATCGATTGTGGGTGATGTTCAACTTGGAATGCCACATTCAGCGTTTCAAATATGCCTATTGCAATAATGATGATAAAGCCACACAGGAAAACATGCTTTCGATTTTTCCTCTACAAGCCAACACACTTACATGGGAAGTATTTATGGAGTTAGATCAATATATCGATCGGACTTTTTGAAGAAAAAGGAGGTCAGTGACCAGCCAGTTGACGATGATATTATTGATCTGTTACGTTTAGTCGTTGCGTCTACCATGGTCACAAATTCACTGGATCGATGACACGGTCAAATCAATGAACGAGCATGACGTACAGGATTAATCAAGTCAACGCCACTTGACCGGACAGTGACCTAGTTACTTTGTGATGTCCGATATATATATATATATATCAATGTCAGATATTTATTTGTTTGATAACGGGTCCTAGTGTGGGTTTGAAACGTCTCAACAGATCGTTCACTATTTAGTTTGTGTCCTTTTCCAACTAGTTTATATATATATATATATATATATATATATATATACATGTAATTATACTGCCCTGAAAAGGAATTACCAAAAGCATATGTTCACCTATATGTCTTCATTCCAAATATCGCACTCAACACAGATATTGAAGAAGCGCATTGATATATCAAAATTTACAGAGAATAGCTCAATGTGCATCTGTTATCAACAATAGGGTACATGTGGAGACAGCAAGCGACGATCGTAACGTTGATCGTGAAGACTATTCCTAAGAAAGTGATACTTTTCTGTCCTGCAAGATACGTCACAGAAGATGTGTAAATAAACTCGCTCTTCGTCTAGATTAGGTGAATATTTTTCGTGACGTCGGATTGGTCAGAAAGTGAACGAGTAAGCTACCGTAACCTTCGTAACAGTAAGGCAGTTGAAGTAGACTTAATGTTATAGACATTATAATTCGTTACCGAACGCGTCCCAGGGTATAAACGTATCAGCTGACACAAATGTTCACTTCTTATAAAACACATGTGTAGTGCTCAGAAGACAGTCAGTGAGTCATCACGTCCAGTGAACTAAGCGCACTTTGACTAATGGAGAGACATTACATGATCTGTATCGCTTCAAAATGAGGGACGTACAGAATTTTGCAAACTGGATTCCCGTCCGCAGGTTCATTGCAATCGAAAACAAACATTTACATCGATTTTCCTTTCCTTGATGTCAGCTTCATATTTTACTCTCTCTCTCTCGTTTTTCTCTCTAGGTCAGTTCAGATCTTCAGACCTTATACTACCGAACATATGCACTTGTGATAGGAGTACTAACGAAATGATCAAACCTATACAGTAGCGGTCGTACGTGCAATCACGTGATCAGTAGTAAACTTCTATACTATCGGGGTAATATCCAGTCACAAAACTTGTCACCAACGACAGATATTTAGAAGACACTTAATTGTGAAAAATCTGGGCTTCAGCTGGATTCGAACGAGCGACAGAAAGAGCATTGAGAAACCCAGCAAGCATTCATTCACGTGAGCTACGAAGCCGCGCCGGGAGTCATGAGATTTCACCTTATTACCCATCCATCTACCCATCTCATTATCTGGTATGAACTCTACCGAACGATCCAGGGGATCGCTTGCTCCGGCAGAATTCCTGAAACTACGAATAGGTTAGCAATCAACTTACACAAATATAGAACAGCCACATCTACTGTTCTATGATTCAATGGGAATTTTCGCGAAATTACACAAATATATCACTTACGATGAAATTATGAGGCCGATTACTTTTCGTACAGGTAATTTAGCTATTGTTCCATTGAAGGTCCTAATTAATTTTTGTGTTCCAATTTCCATTATTACAAATCATAATGGCTAAACAATATATGTCACTCCCTCGTTCCCACTTGGTTGACAAAGATCGTCGTAAGGTCAAATCCATAGGTCTGTATCATTCATTTCTTGCTCCAAAAAAAACAAGAACTGACTAAACGATTGAGTTACTTATGCCTTTCAGAGCTTATCCTTGCTTCTTAAACCTTGAATCAAAAATATTTGTTTTGATGATTTCTAAGCGATTTGCCGAGACATGCTCTATCTTCTTTTCTCCAAACACACGGTGGCCTGGGTGAGTAATATAAACAAGGGATGGGCACAGACAGTATAGCGTGGACCACTCCAAATTATACACTACATTCCCCACTTACAAAACTCCAAAATAAAAACCATTCTGAATAAATGGTCATGAACCCTCTCCATAGTTCCTGTTTGCGCATACACCAGCGTGTTACAACATCAACCCAATGTGTTACTTACAAAGAACTGTCGCTCACCTGATTACAAAAGGTCGGTAGAGGATTTAAAATACCAAAGTGATCCCAGTAAGGAAATACTCATTACAAATACTCAATAACAGGTTCAGATAACCTTAAGTAAATGGTACATCAGGCGTCCGCAGATTGAGAAGTCAATCTCCCTTTGACTTTCTAGCACACAATATCCCCATACTCAATAACCTCGTGTCCAATATCCCTATACTTTTCCCGAAACCCAGACAATTCACAATTTGAAAAGAGCGCGACTTTTGTTATCGATACAGTAACTGGAGCTCCACAATAAATGTGGATTGCGAAGAACGATTCTCCGTTCTTAGAACCACCTATTTTTCTAAAGAATGCAATGTTCAACTACATCTGAAAACAGGTTTTTGTATACACACCGCGTACATGCATACAACAGGTATGTTTCTCAATAATTAGTACTACACGTTTACATGCATTGTAGTCAAGGCTGCCTTGAAACATTTAATTAATATTTAAGAGCTACATAACTTAAAAGTCACGTGACCACACGTGAATTCTCGCAATTCTCCTTTCTGCCATATCTGACTCACATCACTCAGGCGTGTAACTCATGTAAGTCAGGGCATTACGCATCCACTTCAAGAATTGTGTAAATCCTGGCTCTGGAAATATACATTTATTCTAAGCACATGGTAAACTTGAAGCCACGTGTGTAAACGTGTGGATATCGCATGAATGGATCGATTGATGGGAGGTAAATGAACCATCAATGTGGTCTCAAATTGAATCAATCAGTGTGAATTCAGCAACATCATGAGTTTGATGAACGTCAACTATCGACTTGTGAGCACAGCTGAGCACATAAGAGACAGTCGCGTTACTTCGAATACCTGTCCTTTCGCGAGAAGTTTATCTCCATAAATAGACAAAAATAAAAGAGGGTAGATTTTATTGTTAGTTAAAGCAGCAGAGACCAGACTCCTTCGATTGAGGTTCAGTGTAAGGAAAATATCCTTCAATGTGATAACAATGCTTGGATTGGACATCGACACGAGAAACATTCAAAGTACATGATATCATTGTCTGTAGCTAAATTAATTTGTTCACTCATGAACACCTGCAACATCTGTTACAGTTGATTGAAACTCCAGTCTGACGATGTTTGAACGGGAACATGTGAACTTTAGTGATAAAATTTTTTAGGCCGGATAACCTCGGAACTTGGGAATGGCAATAATGCAACGTTCGTGAAGATTAGATTTGCTTTCGCAAAACGATCAATGAAAACGATTGGTGACTGCTTTGATTCCATTTACGATGACGGCGTGGATGAATAAGCTAGTCAGGATGATGAACTGTGTGTGACTACTTGAAAAACCATACCGAGAAATTCATCAGTGTTATGTTACGTAGTAAGCTTGAAGAAGCATTGTCTTCCAGAACCACAGTGCTCCATTATGCATGTTCTACATCTGGATAGATTGGCACTGTCTTCACAAGGGCTGTCACTCTACCTTCTTGATTTACAACAGACTGAGAATCCCCGGTGTATATGACTTAGATAAATGCATAAGCGATCTACAACTCCATAGGTGAATTAACAGACGCCTTGTGTGAAGAATGGTATAAGCAGGGTCCAACTGCTCTTTTTTTACTAGTTGGGATCATACTGAAATTCTCTGATGCTGTTTTAAGATGAACAAGAGTGAAGCAAGTCCGACTAACCTTCCTCAGAAAAAAACTACCCCTATGGTCTTGTCATGATCATTTTTGCAGTTCCTGCCATTAACGAAGTAAAATTACAAACGGGTTTCATGACATTTTCAACTATGATAGTTTGTAACAAGATCAGTCAATTAGATTTGAAAAGTCAACATTTTGTGAATTACCGAGGAAAATTTGCCACTGAAAAGTGTGTGGTCTTATAAGTAATTAGCGAGTAGTGTACCATCGTCCATTATAGTTCAAAACGTATCCAACAGGGAGTAGCTCATATGAAAGCATTCTGTAACTACGGTTGACTTATTGAGTCTGCTTAACACTCCTGAGGATTTCGGGTCGTACAAAATGTTCATAATGATGATATATTCAGTATTACTGTTCACAACTTTCAAAGCTATCCGAAAAGAACAATGAATTTAATATGTAACCAATAAGCGTTGACCCAGTTAGAAATAATCATACATTTCTGACAACATAAAACTCTCTACTTTTTGCTTTGCCACAGTTACCCTCTACATAGTCATTGACAACTTGTATGGAATTCAGATCATTTGCAGATACTAGGTTACTCGTTTTCGATTTTGAATGCACACGCCTTCAAACATTCAACTACGCCTGTATATCAGGCGATCAATGTCCTCTCGTGACAAGCGGTACAAACCAATCCAGACACGTATTGAATCCAGTGGTAAATCGATGTACCACGATTATCAAGTGACTTGTGGCTTAGATTCCAGTAACCATGACTGAAGCAAACTGGCTTTTTATCTGACGTGTCTAAATGGACAAGACAACGAGGAAAATTAACATGTCCTGACACGAGACAGACATTATACTTAGTGCTTAAACTTCTGCAACATGCTGTCCAAATGAGTTTGTTCTGAAATGATAAGTCTAGTATGAAAACAAATTGAACGCCACTCACACACATGGTTGTAGTTGTCGTATTTTCATAAGTGTTCCAACAAGCCACTCTCATAAAGTGAGAACAGTTCAAGAACCACTTTTTAATGGTATTAACTTCGTTGACCTACTATATTCACAATCTGTTTGAAAGTCGTAAAAATCATATGCATCCGGAATTAATAGAATTTTTATGTTTAAAGGAAATTTATATATAATTCATCCAGAATACTCTTAAAAGTGGCTGACATATACCGTAGAAACGTAAAGAATGCATTAAGAAAGATGGCGTCAGTTGAATTTCGTCTAGCAGGAAATATGAATTAGCGGTAGGAAACAAAGTCAATTATCTGTAAGTCAAGTGGCAGTTCAACGTGAAGCATTAAGTATTTGCAAACTGTTCTCAAAGCAAGCACATCGCGGAGGTTGATGTTTATTGATAATAATTACTGAGTATTTTAATCAAGACTGACACAAAACTAAAGGAATTTTGTTAATATCTTGTTATCCAAACTGTTTCATAATTCTTAGAACTATTATAACAGTTATGGAGCAGTTTTTTCCAACAGACTAGCGGAAACTTCGAAAAAGTTAAATGAAACTTCTACAGCTGCAGGCTAACTCCTTCAACTGACGTATCAAACACTATATCTTATGTTCAAAAGTTTAAACACACATTAGAGACAAAATGAGCAGTCGTGTTATTTTGTATAACGTTACTGATAATGTGTACAGTGAATTCCAATTTCTCTGAGACACATGATAAAATGGTTTGTAAGTGAGTGATTATCTATCTATCTATTGGCTCCTGTCTCTCTTCTTTCATAGAATAGCCTTTCTAAGTCATTTTCATCGAGTACGCTTACTTGAGAGGTAGTGATAAACAATTAAACGGTCGACTGATGCCAAAGGATTTTGACAACAGAACACACAATATGTACGTTGGAACAGACTTAACATGTCAGGCTACTTTACAGCCTTTATGGCCATTTAAATTGGTCGACTCAAGTCACCGAACTGCCATCATAAACTTCATATAAGCTAAAATGGCTCACAAGATGTATCAATAATCAACTTTCTGTTAACGTTTGAAACCGTTTTTGATCTAATCTGATTCATTTATTTAAAACATTTTACTTTCCAACAAGGAATCACTCAAAGACAGTTTAGCGTTTCTTCGGGTATATGAAACAGATTCCAGCTCATCGTCTACATTAGAGATTTAAGGTCTCTGTCAACCTAACCTGAATTCTACACCTGAATATGACGGAGGATTAAATACACAAACTACGACAGTTACTTTCTGTTAATGTTTGATTGATTTAAACCCACGGATCTCACAAGGATCGAAAAATATTTTAGTGAGGACACGAGATATTGTTGCGTGATGGTATTACAATCGATTCGGTAGTCCACAGAATACGCTGATGGACTGTTTTTGGTTGAGTGATGGTAGCTCTGTAAACAACCTGAAATGTTCTGGTGACGTCTGTACTATAGTTTGTGTCAACAATATGTACAACACTGGCGCTAGTAACTGATTTGCAACAAACGGTTCCGATCCAGACCAAATGATGTACCCTGATCATTTTGACAAGCACCTAATTGTCTGATCAATATATTGTACAGTACAACAACAACACGAACATTAATATACGAGTACTGATTGATCGTGGACTGGTAGTATTACGTTCAGGTTAGCCCTCGACATCGGCATTACAGTAAACCAATTTCTTATAGTTGCAACCGGAATGGTATGTCTAAGCGACCGGTCGACGTAATGAGTAGATTGATCAGTTACAATATCCCGTTTAAACGGAGGTTTTACATACACTGCTTCCTTTCAACAATGAGCAGTAAGTCAGTGCGTTATTTGAAAAAAAAACCTCTTTGCCATAGTTGTCAGGTCATGAACCAGGTTTTGTTTTTATTTATTGGGTACAAAACCGTTAAAATTAATGCATCGACTCATCCATGTTAACTTGCGTTATACCCACCTATTCCCCATATTATCTAGATACCTGGTCAACGTACCGCATAAAAAGTGAACTGAATACTTCTATTCTTTGTTTGTCAGTTCATCATGTGAGTGTATAACAACAGTGATCGATAGTATTTTCCTAATCGTATTCACTCGAGATCACAACTATTAAACATGTTAAGCAGAAAAACTACGGAGTTGTTTTGATATTAGACAGTCTTTTACTTAGTGGTAGACGTAAAGCATTTAATTATAAAATTCAAACGCTGAAGCTATTAGTTGAATGAAGTAGAAGAGTTTATAGCATAGTCTTATAGACCACAGTATTCATTGAATTTCTGAAGGCGGCCAGCTGACCTATATCGTTCCTCCGATGGAAGCTCTACAAGGTGAAATATTCGATACTCTCTTGAATACGAGAGTTTCAGTGAAGTTCTAACTCGCCACTCTGGTGTATGACTATCCTGCATGAGAACTACAAACTCAGATACAATGGTTCTCCCCATTCTCGCCCACCTCCTCAGAGACCAGGTGAGACCTTGGATAGTTTACGACAATTGTTGTTGTCTTTGCTTTTCGTTAACAGTGGTGCTTGAAGAGGGCACATGGTAACCACTCCAACCTCACGAGTTCTAACACAGCTCAGTTATAAGTGTTGATCAGCTGTCAAAATATGGAGGTTACAGATGGAGTGGTCCAATCGTGTGACACGTCTATGATCATGTGAATGGTACGGAATGTGATTACTACGGTAGCTCCGCACTGGCCCGGGAACGTGACTACTGTGGCTTGTGACAAGCGCTGGTCGGATTTATCACATATGCGAGACTGAACGATCAGCCTAGACATAGCTAACCTAAAAGTATTATCCATGTTCTTACACGTGGGTTAGTTCCTTCCTGAAGTGTTGGAGACGGTTGACTGAATGTGGATCCTTAATGGTGAGCTGTGAATTATTCATCTTTTTGGTCACGTCACTCAATAGCCACATCGTTTACAAAACCATCAGGTGTGTTTCCATAAATTTGGAGGTACTGTGACCTGCTAAACAATCTGAAGGTTAGTTTTCAGTCCATATCTGAATTTTTGTTTTTCGTCTTAATATAAACTTCTGTGTTGAAATATTTATAGTTTTCAATGTTTGACATCTTTCTTGATAGCTTGGACTGTAACGCTGGATTCTCACTATGTTGATTACCGAAAGTTACGAATTTCACTGCTAAACAAGCCTAATACCTGGTCAGCCAGTATTGGTCAGCTAGACTGTAAAGTGTTCCATTCACAGGCTTCCTGGTCATAGTCCTTCTGTATACATGACTGAAACTACAGGCTGTGCTGTGCAAGCCACTTGTTGAGACGTCTGGGTACAGGGTGCGATTGATTTCGATCATTGTGGAAGACCAAACCCGGAAACAGATATCACTAACCATCTTCAGAGTGTACAACATCATCTCAGTGAACACCAACATGTTAATCACTGCTGATTTTCGTTCTATAAAGATATATTTCAGGTTTTGAGTTCACTTTCCGTCCTTGAATTCATGTGATGTGTAGTAGGCAAATTTTAGGGTAGACAATCAGAACAGAATGGAAAACCCCAAAATTCCTTTCCGTTTACTGAATATCAGTGAGAAGTCATAGACTGCCTATTTGATCAAAATCAGCGTGAGCAGACCGGCCTGATTTAGAAGCTAATTAATTTATAAGATCATAATTATTTTCAGTTCCATGACAATATCACTGTGTACATCCATGTGTACACAATGGCTGGTGGAGTATCAATCGAAGTGATCTTATTTCAGTCTGTTTTTCAAGTGCCTGAGGAGAGGTATCTATAGGTTCGAGCTAGAAAGGAAAACGATTTTTTTGACTCGCAATATAAAACCGGAAACATCAAGCTAGCATACACAAAACTTGTTACGGAACACAAAACTCACTAGTCGTTTAGAACCAGACCAAACTATCCATATTGTACGAAAGCAACACAAGGACAAAGTCGAATACATTAGGACATCGGTTCATGTTTGAGTGCTTGAAACTTCGATGTGCCACAGACTCTGTGCATTTTGACACTGAGCATTCTTCGGGGAAGATCCAGTTGTAAAATATGTGGGCCTCGACTAGATTCGAATCAATGAAGGAAACAGTATGCCAAAAGAAAAAACGTTTCTATCAGCTGCGCTACGAAGCCATACGAAGAGCTCGGAAATTTCACGTTTGTACACAGTGGTTCACCCATTCCACTGTTTCATATGGAATCCGCTAAATGATATAGGACAGTGACTGTTCTAGTAGGACTGTTTATACTAGAATGTAGCGTTGCTGTCGGGGATATGCACCTAGGAGTCTGACAGTGTCGGCGATTGAGTATCGTTTGCAACATCGCTGGTAAAATGAAGCAGGATGAATACATTTTCATTTAGTTGTTTTCAAAATACTGCCGTCTGGTTTATTGATAGTTAGTTTACGTAGACACCTTTTTGTGGTGACATGTGAAACTGCTATGTTTCTTCTGGAATGCTTTCCACGGATATGTAATCATTTTTTCAAAACCTAAAACATATTTATTGTCCAGCAGTGAATCCTTCGTGTATTCCAAATGCCGATGGCTTTTCAGTATTGATTACATTTAACTGTCCTTGTAAATGAGCCCAGCTAACAGGATACTTGAACGTCTGCATGTTTCGACCATGAAGAAGCTGTAGTCTTTAGGGTTCACAGAGTGTGAATGCTTGCAAAATAGGTCAACTTACACTAGGCTGACCAGACTAGTGTGCTTCCAACCTTAACGATCACTCATCTGAATTTGTTATATTTTCTCATGTTTGGCTTACGAACTGATAACTTCTGTCCAGTGTGCACACACCATGACCAGGTAGATTCTTGTGTAAACGCAAAGAATGCAGATATAATGGATCAAATTTCAGGCAAGTGATTTTCTTGTCGCAACAGAGTAGATAATAACGCTACTATCCAAGCAACGTTGGAAATCAGGAGCTTTTCGGGGCGAAAGTTGGCAAATCCACGACTGCACCTCCTTGCTACGATCGGGACTAGAACTCCAGACAAGCTTTCATAGGGCAACCATGTTTATCACTGTGCTGTTGACCTCACATTGAGCATGGCTGAATAATCGTACATAAACGCTCAGCCACATTCGCTTTTGAGGAATGCTTAGTGTGCCCGATCGTCTGGAGAGGAGACACAGTAACTGACCTGTTGACCGCAGTCAATGACCTCTCGACTAGAACTTGTCTCCAAGTCGAAGTTACAGAAATAACTGACTTGTTGAGTGGTGTTTGATTAGTGAAGAGCAGTAGGGGATCTTGGTTTTCATGTAGGTTAAACATTATCCACAACTGATCGCAGCTGTCATCTTCCCATAGACTTTCCAGTCGGCCCCTTTCGAACTGCAGAAGCACAAGACTTGAGTTTCGCTCTCATTAGACCTTGTCAGTAGTGCATTTCCTTGTCACTGCCAGGACTAGAACTCCGGCCACGCCTTCAAGAGGTAACTGTCTACGGAAACGCAACAGTTGCGATTAACTTTGGATGATGTTCAATCTATATGAAAACAAAAATCCACTACAACTCTTCACAAATCCAACAGTAATTAAACGGTTATCACAATGTGAGGCAAACTCAAAAATGTCTACGTTTACGTTAACTCATGGCATACAACAATCTTAAGTAATAACATTTCAATTGGCTGTTAACAAACAGTCAATGGTAGTCTGTGTCATAGAGGTAAAATACTGCCAATTTGCAACTCCCGTTTAGACTAAGAACATGATCAGTACGGTTGTCACCTTTTAATTTTGATTATCATCTTATACTGCCAACTCATATTAAATCAAGTTTACAGATATTCTTTCGACTAACCACGAAGTAAAAGCATTTGAGTTAGCGTTGGAATAGAGTGAAGGGAAGTCAACTGATACACTGTTAACTGGAAGTAGTTCGTTAGACTTCTGGCACCTAGTGAGAGAGCAAACCAAATGGACGATGGGTCTGTATGAAAAACTAACCATACACAAGGTCACACAAGAATAATTACGCACACGAATGGATGCCGTAACAATGCAGAAATTCCCCATATTACTCACCGTTACAGTAACTGTAATGTTCAGTAGCTATGTTTGTGGGCGATAGTTCTAGTTGTTCGTTATAGCCTTATTACGATAGTTAATTCCCTGGATGGTTTAGTGCAGATTGAATATGAATACCGAGTGTAAAATTTCTGGGTTCTCGGCGTAGGTTCGTAGTTCAGGCCATTGGTGAGATCATGAGCAACGCAACGACACTGTTGTATCACCAGTTATACTACAGCCACTAAATTTGCTGTCAATAACACTGTGTACGCTAGACAGTTTGCACAGCGGTTTTCGTAAGTGTGATCGGGTTGATAATCCTGCCTGACACCCATTGACATTTCCTTCTATAATCTGTCAGTGAGCAGCTTTTCTTCAGTTGTACAACTCAAACGATAAGGGCATAAAAGACACTCAAAGACACTAGTTTGGTCGTTATGAAGTGTATAGCAGCATATACTGATGTATCAAATCGTAAGCTGTCTATTATAGATTTTACAAAGTTAAGGCAACGTTCAAAATGTTCTCATTTTCAACAGTTTGAGTAGAATCTAGTGAAGAGCGGACAAGTGCTTGGAAAGCAATAAAACCATGACATTTGCTAACATGAAAAATTTCGAACACATAATGCTGCAGAAGTTTCTGACCTTGTCACTAATACTTTCTTATTCATAATTATTGCTGTCTAGACATACTTATAGGAAACTCGACTTGGATTCAGTCTGAATAGCTAACACCACAGCTAAATAAGTCTGTCAACTCACCGAGCATCCTTCTGATGATGAACGAGACCAGAAGTGCGTTGCTGATTCTGACTTTCGCCAGAAACCCCCTGCTTCTTGATACGCTGTAATTCTGTCGGTGGAATGGCCTGTGCGCTAATCATATCCAATCCCACGTGTCCCGGAGACGCATCTGTTTGAGACATTCCAATGACCGTCGTTCCAGAGTATCCGTCGGATTGATCGGGTTTACGTGTATGAACACAACCACTGGATAAAACATTGGTTGGTATCTTTTGGTCCAATACGGAGCGCAGTTTGTGTATATCCCGATCTCGAGCAGTATGTAATAGTCTAGACTGGACAAGCTCAGCTTCGAGCTGATTTATTCTATCTGTACAAGCTCGGACATCCTGTTTGAGTCGATTGATCACCGCAATCAATTCATGGACTTCATATGTTTTCCCGTCGATAACCACTGTTTGGAGACTATTTGCCGGTAAAGGCTGAAGACAGTTTGTCTGTACAGGACGAATTATGGAAGAGGCAGACAAATTTACTCCGGACCCGAATTGTAGGTTTGAATGGCTTATTATACCTGTGGGTATGGAGGGGCCAACGTTGGACAAAGATTGAGTATCCATTACTTGCATGTCGGCTGGTAGTAGGGATGAGCTTTCCGCAAGACAAGGTATCCGTTTGCGTGTTACAGGGTCCGGAAGCTGATTGGTGGATTTCAGGAAGAAATTACTTCCATCCATTGCCGACTGTAATTTCGAAGTGGCCCCAGGTACGTCGTTTAGTTTGACGGAACGAAGCAGATATGGATTTGTATGATGAAACTTACGATTTAGTCTACGTGTTGTACGTGGATCGGAAACCAACTTGGAAGTCGAAGGCGTAGGGCAGTTGTGGTATTGAGGGACTTCTAGTGCTAGTTCCGCCACCAAACTTGTATCGCTGTTACTTGAAGCGTCTGACGTTTCGCTGTTTGGGTATGAACGATAAGTGGGCATAAAATATCCACACAGTGGACAACCCTTGCCGAAGCAAGGGTTTTTGCAATTGTGCCTGGAAAAAGTTATGACTGTAGAGAATCAGACAGCCATAAACTCTGCCGTTTTTTGAATGGGGGTGCGTATGTCTGGGTAACACGGTGCACTATTATGGTCAATTAGCTAACGATCCACTTTAACGTTTCTGTGTGAAAAAAAACAACCAATGTCCAGACCAGTTCGAAACAAAACGCCAACGTGCTTCACTTGAATCCACGTGTAGCCCTTTTCGTGATTCAACTTGCAAACAGAGGGAGCGCCATAGAATGACACGCACCAGTTGACACAAACTGGCAAAGGCGCATATATACCGATCGAGGTAAACCAATGAAAGTTGGAATATGTGGCATTACGACTCGCAGATCTACATGTTCATTGGACCTAAATCGTATTCTGATTGGCTCCGGCTGTCGTACCGTTGTGACGGTGGGTGTCTTGTGAAGTGTGGCTTAGTGCATTAGGGCGGCCACGAAACTGATTGGTCAGCTCTGAGCTGGTGTCCTCACCAGTGGATTCGTTGAACTAACGTGCCAAATGCGTCGACCGATTGTAAAGCGGACAAACGGACGCACTAAGTAAAGTGTATGCAACACGAACTGTGTGACAGACAGACAAGAGCGCGTTTCTGACCACTAAATTAGTGGCAAACTGCGGTCAGTGCCACCTTAAGCATACGGCAACTGAGGGATGGGAACGGTCATAGAGAGTTTACTAAACGAAATCTTGTGATCTGTTATTTGTGTGAAATTCGCACCTTTTAAAATTAGTCGAACACACCGGTTGATCCCGTTCATAAGCGAGTGATTCAAATAAATAACCATTGCCACTTGGCTCAGATTCACTAGGGCTAAAATGCTTTTAAGCTGTGTCGTGTGTGAAAATTGACTCGTACACGTAGAATTTGTACCCTCCAACTCATTTCGTCAACCGCTTGTTTTTGTTCAGATGGTAACAATAAAATTACCTAACCGCCGGAGAATCACGTCCATCAAGCATTTGGCCTTCGATAGGTTATTTCGTATATCTGTGATCGCAGTTTTTCAAAAATATTGCTGATCAGGATTATGGTGGATAGACGATATTTTATTGGTCGTGGCAGTTTAACACTAAACATTTAGACGTGTGTGGTTCTTGGAAGTACCGATGTAACTGACAGCTCGAAGTGGTAATTTCAACGATTTTTTGTTCGTTAAGCATGACACTTAGATTACAGACGTTTCATCATCAAACGAGGTGATTTCCTCAAAGCGTAAAATGTTGAACAGTCAAAGCTATACGCGCATGCTCTCACGCGCTGATGATGTCACCCTGTTTGGTGATGAAACCTACACAATCTAAGTGGAAAGGTCGACGGAAAATCAAGCTTGCAGACTATCAATCGGAGCTACCACCTCAGTTGTTATTTCCAACCGTCACACTCGTCTGAAATATATGGTCATAAATTTCAACAAATAAGTAAATAGTTCATTGACCACGGTTTTGATCTTTAGGGTTTTTCTACAAAATGCATGAAGGTACATCAGTAGGTAGCGTTGTATTCGTGGACAAAATGACTACAAAATAAATGGGGAGCATGACAAGGTTTTATCGTCTTCGACATGTATACTACAGATAACTCACGAAGACCTCAATCTGCTTGAAATTTGTTCACGTCTCATGGTATTTTGAGTTCTACACCTCATGAATTTGACTTGTCATGTAAAATGGTGACCGTCTAAAACAAACTGCAAGATATACACACCAGGCCGCAAACGGAAGAAATGCGCTTACATTTCACAAACTAATACCATCACATACTCACTTTGCCAAAGCCTTGTACAACCAAGAGGTTGATCGTCATACATTCAGTTGTTTGATTAGAGTACGTGCGCATTTGTTGCCTTTTTACTTCCGTAGCCAATTTTACTCAGAAACTTCAACAGTTTGTCTTAGTTTTAAAATTTGAACGTGAATCAAATGAAGTGAAAATCACAAAGATTGTTGTGTATGTGATACTAACGGTGTAGGCCACAACAAATAAACGCTGAAATGCATGAGGCCGGTTGGCCAAGGTTAACAACTAATGCTCATTGTTACCTCGAATTTCGCTAGTGTGAGGCACTTAAAATGAGAGGAATGAATATTCAATGTTGAATTTAAAAACCATGAGTTTTGAAGGATTTGTGGTTAAATACACTGTGTTTAATGTACTTGAATGCCGTTCGTCGGCGAGTGCTCTATAGTATGCTTCAGGTGTACTTCAGTAATATATACTAATCGTGATATCAGCGTTGGATGGGTCACGTACTCCGTATGTCATCTGATCGTTTACCGTACCGGGCATTATATGCTGAGACCACCAACAGTTGGGTAAAACCGCGTGGTGGTCAATCAACAACGTGGTCACATTGAGCAAAGTGGGTAGGTGTCGCCTGCCTGGATGGAGTCCTCGTGATCACCCAAACGGCTGGTTAGAGACGCTATCCGAGATGGCAATGTGTCACAGTCAATGGCGTACCTGTATCCATACCATTTCTAGTTCTTCCGCTTAGTCTTCTTTTTAGTAACGTTTCCTTCTAGGATATTCCACGTCACTGTTGAGGTGAGCGACGGCCCGAGCCAGAGTACTTTTTGGTCAGGCTCATGGCTGTTATGATGATGATGATTTCAAATATACCGTGCATTCTGCTGAGGTAACTGTCTCGACACTCTTTCTTGACCATATACCGGTGATGAGCACAGTTCATTAGGTTCGTCTTCAGGTCAGAGGTAACAGCATCTCAGAGTAACGCGTCCACAGTGTAATGCCATCCATCCCACTACATATACCCAACTAGATAACACATTTGGAACATGCCTAACTTAGGGTGGTTCATGGTAGTCATTTGGGTAGATTTGTTTACAAAACTCTTAACACCTGCTTTCTGATGCAATCATTGCGCTTAGTAGGCATATTTCACGAAACTGACGCCTACTACACTAAAACGCAGTACCATGAATAAAAAATCCACCCACACGCTACCTCAATCATGGTGATTACTCAACCGCTTAGAATTTTCTTCTTCAAAAATTTTTCCGTGTGATTCTATCTGTAGCCAAAATAATGCTTTTTCTGTTCTCGTATGGATCTTGCATTTAGATGTCGACATATGCATTCAAATTGCACGTTACTCATCGATACTTCCAGTGGTCAATGATACAGTTGTATCTACCCAAACCGTATTACATTTATACATAACATATAAACCGGCATTACTTAGTCCAGCCTTAGTAACCTCAGATACTCGAACTTAAGTCATTGATCTGTTCGACTTAACATATTACTCCTTCAAATGTACATTGTTCCAAGTCACTAATGAACTTTCAAGCCCCATTGATTTTCTTTACTCCATCTGTGAGACCAATTGGTTTCGTTGTTAAACCAGTGACAGTCGACTGTCTATTGCTTAAACGTCAGTGGGTGTGCTTTGAGAAGTTGGAGACAATAGTTCGATATGTTTTCTGTGAAATGCGGTCCGTGAAGAAGGTACATATTAAGTTATTCAAAACATGAATCTATTCTACACAATTAGTGTTAGCTGCTGTTTCTTATATGAAACTTTTGATGGAAACTTTGTGATAATTGTTTTAGTTACCGTCTTATCAAGATTTTTTTAAAACATTTTTGGATCGAGCTACTTCAGGTTGTCTAGTTCAGAGTTACCCACCCCGCTGTGCTCTCAGGTTGACACTGCAACGTGGTAGATTTAGCAAAAGTCAAAACATGGCGAATAAGCTTGTTTTCGGTGTGTCATCTTCAAGTCGAAATAGGAAGTTGATTGTCAAGTCAGGCTTTTGTGGAACCTAATACAGTGTGAATCTAGCATTACTTGGGGATTACGGACGTGGTTACTGTGGTACCGTGTCAGTTGTCCCAACGACAGCAGGCCGTGGTAGCTTCACTGTTTGAACGAAAGACTTCTGGTTAATAATGAATAACCTTCTCGTATTGTAGCTTCTGACCATTAGCCTGCATTTATCCGATAGTATGACGATTGATTCAGATTTCTTTCTTTAGCCATCCGACAGAGGATTCCTATCCAATAAAGATGATGGAATACCATCTTGGATTCAGTCTCGCGTGTTTGTGTGTTTTGATCATGCCCGACAGATTATTATTCAAAATGCACCTTAGACATTACAGAAAGACGCAGTTCAAATATCGCGCATTTCATTGAAAAAATGCTAAAGTTTCGACGCCGTACAACAGCATAAACAGCGCTATTGTGCAATAGACAAGAAGCTTGTTTTCACCCTAAGGCCGTGGGTCTTTCTGGCGTGTATTTCAAGACATGGGTAACAAATGCCAGCTTTTGCTGTGTGGGTTAGTACCTAGATTCGTCGACATGTTACCAGCTAAATAGCAGAAATCCGAGTAATCCTCCCCAATGTCTCCATGGTTACGTATTCCGAGTTTCAGCATAGTAAGGCGTCCGCGTGAAGGATAAGAGAGACACCATCTTATTATTGATGATGTCCACTTCAACTTTGGTTACCTCAGTCTTTTTCCCTGTACGCAGATAGAGCACTGTTAAATGCAACAAACAGCATGGGGACAGCGGGGTTACGAAACTGGCTTAAAACGCCGAAAGGGTTGATATACAACGGGCGACTATTCATGTCTTATTTTAACGCCGTTCTCCGATTTCTAAACAGCCGCTGTTAAACCTGCAGCTGTGTGTGAATTAACTAATCTAAAACTACGACTCAACAGTGTCTAACGCCAACAATAAAAAAAGTCAGCTCACACAACTAACCTTCGAATTCCCACTCACATGCAACATTTTACTAAAATTACTGACTTCACCTGACATCTAAATTTAATAAGCACCTTCTACAATACTTCTTGATTGACGTATTTAACTGTCTTGGCGAAATCCACATGGGGAGTACACTATAGCACGTTGGGCTTACGGCACTCTCCCTGAAACCAGCTGATGACAAACACCATGCAAGTTTCCGGAATCCACATCGTTTTTCAGGACCATTAATCTGTTGAAGGGAGAAATTCATTCAACTAAGTTTTATTTTTGTGAAAGTTTCCAGCACATCTGAACACGCTGAAGCACCGACAACTGTTCTTGCTCAGCCTGATATTCTTGCTTCTAAATAAACATGCGTTGAAGATATCCTCGAACACTGGAGGAATGATTTCTCACTCCCAAGTTGAAGATACGTTCCACCAATGAACCACCATACTTCATAGGCTAAGTTTGAAAACCGTCTCCCCTCACAGGCCTTCCGATTCCTAGCTGTGTGCTAGCCCTTTGAAACTCTGCTATCACCAGAACGAAAACAAATAATTCTTTGAGAGTCAATTTTGACAAGATTTTCTCGGTCACCCAGTCAATGATAGCGTGCCAGCTAAGTAGGTTGTCCAAAGATTTTCCTACTGGCTTCTTTTGATATCTTCCTTCTGTGTCTGTGGAAAGCCAGTCAGTCGGACAGTCAGCGAGCCAACGACGAACCCTACGAAATTTGACCCTGTCTACATTGTATGGGAAACATCAAATGCGGCACACTTGTCTCGCATCACACTCGAGATGACCGTATCCTTGTCACACACCTTGTTTGGGCGTTTTACCACCGGGTACTAACTGCTTTTGATGGCTGTTACTGTTGTCTGCTCCTCCAAGTATTGTCACCTACCGTCAAAGATAGTGAATAGAGATAAGATTGGGATGAAAATAACTGCATGCTGAAAATTAGTTTACCACTTTGAGTTCACTAGCCAACATTACCGAGCACTTGGCATTGACCAGCTGGTCTGCAAGAAGTCGGCCCTATAAACATAAGCAAAGAATTTGGTCCTGACCAGTCTATACTTTGTGCTTCCGTTCACAAATGTCATATTGTCCTGTGAGTATACACTAAAACAAATGGTGATGATAATTGTATGGGAAGTTCATAGTGATGCTGCTTAAAACACAACAGTGATGAAAAATATTCAAATAGAAGAATTTTGTCAAATGTTTAAAACCTGAAAATGGATAAACAGAATCATCACTAATAGCGACAATACGGGAACGTTCTTACGTATGACATGCAGCTATGGTAATTTGAATGATAGCATTGTAAACAACCTACCGATTTTTACCGGTTATTCTATATGATGCTTAATTTTCATTAATAATGCCATCTGCGCTACTGTCTGGTCACTTTCTAGTCCCATCCAGTCATTGGTAGTTTGAGTGAGTATGGTTGGAGTTGCCAGACATTCTGTTATCGTTTGCAGTAGGTGACGTGGCCACTATCCATTGTAGGATTGTTGTTTGATCACATGATAACATAGCCCGATACCCATGCAATAATTCCGATAGATATAAGTTAACTGATGGAGACAAACATGGTCTAAACGTAGAATACCTGTTTACAACTGCATCGTGAACAGTTCACATTTCCAAGGCTTATAGTAAAAGTGAACACTTACACATTATACACTCATTTCGGAAACGAACGTAAATTTACTGCAAGTCGCAAGATGATTTTGCTATTCACTCACCAGCAAGAATGAAAGCTAGTAGAATGGTTTTACCCAGTTAAATCACTGAGAGAGAAAACACTACAATCACACATGTGATCAGTCATCGTTCGTTAACATGATAGAGGAAAAATCGAAATCAATTCACTGAGCTTACAAAGGGGATACAGTGGTTTGGTAAATAAGTCCTCTAAAAAACATAGTGACCGATTGCTGCCACTTCTCTGAAATGTTCAGAACTCTAAAGCAAATTGAATTCGTAAGTTGTGTAATTGATGTAACTGTTCGTCAGGTCTCTGTTGATTACGGACCATTGCGACCAGTCGAGCATTAAACTCATTTCGAGAAAGACTTGGTAAATGTTTTTTCTCTTTGTTGATATTGCTAGCCGAACCTCGTATGTGAGTTGGTAAATACGGGTTGCGTACACCGAGACTGACAATGCATCTTTCACCAATGATGTTGAGATCTATAAACCTTTCAATACTCGAATTTCAACAATTTTGGTTTAATGATTATTGTGCAGACACAGTTTCATACAGCTTGCAAACTGTGTACTTCCGAAAACCACGAACCAAAATATCGGGTGTTTATTACCATCCGTAAAGAAAGCGGTTGCCTTGGTGGTTTCCTCAGAAGATATGCAATACTTTGTGCTATCCACCAACAATGTGCCAAAATTGGAAGCTTCCGTGCAGTTACCTTTCAAAGAAGATAACGTCGGGACCAAGTTCAGCAAATGACTTATCGAAGTAGTGCGTATGTGAACTTGTGTTTGCTTAAATTATATGATGCTTTTGCCTGTGTGCAATTCCATCCTTCTAAAATTTTTCTTACAAGCACAAAACTAGCTGCAATATACGCTTAAGAGAATGTGACAGAATTTTACCGGGTACACTGTACAGATTCGTGTCAGCAGTTGAGAGTATTTCGCGGCGTGTTTCAAAAGGGTGAAAAATCGATGGAATATAAATGTGTAGCAACATCATTATCATCATCATAGACAGCAATACATCAGTGGTACATATTGATGCTTAACTGCCACATAATCATGAAGAAGAATAAAAAGCAAACCCTGTATAGGAAGATAGAAGGAAAGAAAGGGAAAGGGGAAGGGACCTAGTCACTAAAAATAGCTACGTCTACATTCAAACATACAACATCACGACGCCTACACCTTGCAAACAAACAACCGAGCTGTAAGTGAAAGTAAGGCGTCATCAGCATGACGGCTTTCACTGCTCCGCGTCATTAATTGCGCTCACTTCACAGACAACTCGGACAAACAACGACAACACTTACGCCACTGAGCTCGGTCAGCCGCCATCTCACCTAAAATTCCAAGCCATCGACTCTGTGAGACGCGATGGCTCCAGCCCCGGAGACGAACCCGATCTACAGTGCTCACTGCCCTCGTGAACGATTTCATTTGTCTACGTTAGGTCATCATCTGTCCACCTCGCACCTTATGTCAGTCGGCTGCAACGTCCGCAAGAAGTGCTCAATGTGGAAAACGACGACAATAAACGGACATCCTTAGTACATGACCTAACCATCTAAGTCTGTGCAAATGTAGTGACTGAATAACAGAACTCGTCTGACAATCAGTGCCAAACACCCGATACGAGCGATTGAACGCAGACATCGGCAGTAAAACACCTGAAGACGGTTCACCTCTTTTACCCTGAGCGACCATGTTTCGCTGCCGTAAAGTAATACAACCCTCATTGTTTTCTGATATACGCGACCTTTAGGTTTCAGGGAAATACCTCTCTATCGCCAAAGATGTCCCAGATTAGCCAACATCGCCCTAGCCTTGGAGATACGCGCTTCTATTTCGTTCCCTACACCTGCGCCGTTGATGCAGCTTCCCAGACATACAAACCGGTCAACAACTTCTTTGACTTCATTATCTAACATCAAATCTACGTAATCCTAGCAATCTTACAGAAGCACTTTGCATTTTGAGGCTGCAAAACGCATTCCGAAGTACTTAGCAGAACGCGAAATTGCGTTCAGCGTTGCTTGTGCCACTTGGAAGCTGTCAAACAGCAACATCTTATCGTCAGCATAATCAAGATCAGTCAGTCTTTCACCAGGTTGGAGGTCCACACCGACATCATTTGAGCGACGTAACTGGTCCTCCATTATTTCGTCCATGACAAAATTAAACAAAAATGGTGAAAGGGGATAGCCTTGACGTACGCCGCTCATGGTGCTGAAACTATCAGACAGCTCACCGTAAACCCTAACCTGAGGTAAGGTATGGGAATAAAGCGCCGACAGTATGTTTACACACTTGGTCGATACACCTCTGTGTTTAAGCAACTCTAAAAGTGTAGTTCGATCCACTGAATCGAACGCACCTTTGTAGTCGAGAAATACGGCGATTGTTGGCCGGCGCTGCTCCAAAATTTGACGAAGGGTAAAAATATGACCTATACATCCCCGGACATGATGAAACCGCAAATTAAAAGTTGCAGGTCCACAAAAGGATAGTCTGTATTAAATAATTATTCAATCATCTTTCCTCCAGCCACGTTCCTCTATCTGTGAGATATCGAGAATCAGCACTAATGAATTGTCTAAAAGAGTCCCGGATTTGACGGTCTAAGTTTTACGCATCGGAAATAGTTGATCGTTTACTTGCAAAGATCATGGTTATAACTTTTCGTGAGTTCACTTTTGCTAGTGTAGATTCATCCTAGAATTCACTCACTGGGGAATTGTTGACAGATTAGAATAGTCTAAGTGACCAATGCTTACTTGCAGTTAACGACAACCTTCCTAAAATACATTTAGTCAGCAAACAAGGTAAACAGTTAGCTTGTACGGATTTACACTGTTTACGCCTCAAAGTTAACGTAACTATTCATAAAATGTCATGGTATCATGGGATCAATGCTCTTTTATGTGAAAGAGCAATTAATCACATAATGAGCTTGATTGGCCACTAGTTTTCCGAGACTGTTATAAAATACAGGACAGTTGGATCGCCAGGGTCAGTCACAGTCAATCAGAGAGCGGTTTGGCACTGCATATGTGGCGCTCTGTCACCGAAACTGTTAGTGCTGAATGACGTGAGTGTTCCAACTAGTTGTGGCTTTCGAACGTGTGCGGAGCTAGACTTAGCTCAACAGTCCTACCCAAAATATACGACCTTAACTTTTCAAACGTAATATTACTATTAGTATAAGTAACTGTTCTCGGTTGTCTGGCTTGAAAGCTGTGATTAGATTTTGGGCAATTGGTTGTGCAGTGAACATGAGCGATCGTATTATACTACCCATATCGCGGCTATTTAGTAGTAGGTGCAGAGCACATGTCATGACATCGTACAAGCCACAGGAAGAATACAGGAAGGATCATCAAAGTGCAGTATCGCCAATAGTGGTCCCTGATACTTAATGGAATTGAACATTGACATCTGTGGCAGCCGAGACGGTCTGTGGCCGGATACCGGGTGCAAATGAGTGGTTTTGTTTCTCGTCTTGTTTAAACGCCTAACTCATGTATTGCTTTGTCGAATAAACAACCGTCGTGTCATCCACGTTCGTGAATCACAACAGTTGTAGTGAGTACTTTGTACACAGACGAGACCCAATAAATCCCCATTCTTAAGAATCCAGTCAAATTTATCACCATGTTTTACTCACGCTAACATTGTAAGTGTTTATCTTAATGTCCATTTCAGAGATGATGTGAGGAGAGAAAATAAAAACGGTCATTTTTATAGGGCCAATAATTCTACACCACTGAAATATGCAGTTTTCTGTTGTCTTCTTCTAGAACAGGTTGCCGGCAGTACAAACAGACGACTTTCTCGGATGATTGCAACAACACCACCCCCTACAACTGATCGCAGACAAGGTAAAACCTACTTTAACTGCAATTCTGGCTCTGGCTAGGTTGCAGCAATTTGCACCGAAACTTTCTTTTCAATATATTCATTGCTTGCGCTGTCATGACAGAAAACCTGCCAGATTTCATATGTCGCCACCGTAGAATCGATCGGAATTTGACTACGCAATCTATAGATGTGCGTTCAGATGAAATTTGTTCACGTCCTACGGTTGCCTCGATTACATATTGCCCACTTAACCACCCCGGCAGTCAGTTTGATCATAGGATTTGGATACTCGATTTGATGATAATCCACCTTGTTAAATTTCGCCGACTCATCAAATCTGTTTGGATCTTAAAGTGTACACCCGTAATGTGTCAGAAAACAAACGCTGCATGGTAAGATCGCCAGCACACAAGTGAATCGTTTGAAAACTGGTGCACTTGTCAGTTCTAACTTCTACCATACTGAACCAAAGAGCTTGGTGGCTGAAACAGAGAAGCAAATGATAGAAGCACGCCAATTTTTTTGAAACGATCTTGTGTTTGGCGACGAGTGGTGCTCTTGTTTCTAGGTATGCATTCTTTATTTCAATTCATCATGTGAGCCAATCAGTAAAGTTTGCACATTCCACAAAAACAGGCTGTTTTTTACTTGATTTTGTGTAGAAAGGCTGGATACAAATAATTTAGCTTCTTCCCACCTTGCAATTTTACCTATCTGTTTTTATAATCTCAAGTTAAACCGTCCGCGTATAGTAATTTTGGTCACATTACAGACAGCTAAATTCAAAGGTTAAAACGAAAGAATGTCCAAAGAGTGAATTGCATATTACAAGGCAAACTGCCGACTTAGTAAACAAAAATGACACCAATGTCCTTTTCTATGGCGAACAAATGCTTTAAGATACCCAAAATCAATGTGAACTGATATTTCTCTTAGTTGGAATGTAACCACGTCAACGTTCTACATCGCAGAACTACTACATATATGAGATGAAAATCGTTTGAATGTATCTGAACTACTTGGCTTGCTGTTTTGACACAAAGAAACTGGTATTCGTAAGATATCAATTTTAGTTTCACCCTACCCTTATTTAGTAATATAGCAGAAAAAGACGAATTCACGTTAGTTATCCTGTTAGACATGATAACCGAAAATCCTAGGCTTCTCCAACTTGCCCAGACGATCGTGTCTTTGCGCATGTTCCCACGCAACACTTTGGCAGTCTAGCCCACACACAGCTACCTACTGAGATGTGACAACAAACCAGTCGTTAATTCTGTCTAAGCAGATTGAGCTAGACATAGTCTTCGACCCCACTAATATCAGCTGGGGTGGTTTGATAAACAGATTGTTGGTTTGATCGGAAAAACGTTGAAACAAAAGTCTAAATAATCGACGGTTAGAGTCAATTCTTCTAATTGCTATTGGCTTATGTGGAGGACAGAGCGAGGTGAACTATATCCACACTTAAATAGATGAGTCAAAAGTGTTCTGTTTTCCTTTGGAAGCAATCAGAATTTGCGGCAATAGAGAATAGAATTATGCGGATCTGTTTTCCATTAACCACGTCCCTCTCCCCCAACAAATTCGCTAATCTGTAGTTTTATTTACCATTTTCAAATGGCCTCCGGAACCTGCTGATGCATTTATGATGAAGCGCATCGCCATCGGCCCGAAATTTTTGTTGCCTCAGTGTAACTAATCATTCCGACTGAGCAAACCATTTTCTTGTTCAGAAGATTGTACGTGCGTGTGCATACGTAGGCGTGAAGTTCCGGTCGCTTGCTAAAATGACTGAATTTTTCTTTTTTACTGGATGTGAAAACTAATTGCTGATGTGAACTGAACGCATTGAACTTTAACATCTCATTCCATGACTTTACTATAGTGATTGAGGACATATCGTCTAACTGTTACTTGTTTAAACTTACCGAGTTTTTCGGTTAATGTGATTAAGGTTTAAAGAATAAGTTTGCAAATTAACATTTACTCTTAATTTAAAACGAACTGTTTTAACCTTTGGATAGCGTTTAACATAACGGTCAAAATTCCCTCACTTCACTTGTTTCTCTAGAGAGGTGTGAACTGGTTGTGCCTATCATTTCGTAGTTTGTGTGCACTAGAAAAGATATCATACATTTTGGTATTGATGGTGGATCTATGCAGTCACAGAAATTAGGCGAATACATGAGGGCACACCGACCAAGTTACACAATCCGATAACCGTCGTCATGTATCTAGTGTTTGACGTCGAAATGCAATTACTTGTTTGTTGGCCTAGGTGAAAAATGTCACCAACGCGTGTGTTGTCAGCTTGACTGTGCGAACGTCATCCGTACACCGATAAGGTTCTCTGACTAGAAGAAACAATACTGCTAATTACTGATAGGTAATTTGGCAGATGTGATAATTCAGAGAAGACCTAACTAGGAAAAATCTTGACTTTGTCTGAATTCGAACCAGCGACAGACACAACGTGCTAAGAATTCAGCAAATGCTCTACCAGCTGAGCTGCGAAGCCACACCGAGAGCTCACAAATTTCACATTTGGATCTAGTTGCGCACCCAACCAACTGTGTCATATGGAATCCACCAAATGATCCAACCGATCGGCTGCCCAAGCGGTCAATGTCAACACTCATCAGTGGTGTTAGTGAATCCCACCGTCAGCTGATCGAGATAGCCTGCTTGAATGGAATGTTACTGATATTTCACTATTCAAAAGATCCTGTTCAACGTAAAGGTTCCTAAACAAACCTAATCCCACGTTTTGAATAATTTATTACAGTAAGTAAAAAAGGTACCCTGGTGAATCCTACTAATTCACCTGTCGTGCATTCTGTACGTCCAAAGGGTGGGTACAGTTAAACAACAATTTTGTATTGTAGCTAGGAGGACAAGTGAACTGTAGGAACTGCAGACAACAGCACAAGGGTTATTTATTCGACAGAGCGATACACGGGTTAAGCATGTCAACCAAACCTGACACAAAAACACTCATTTGCACGCAGTATTCGGCCTCAGACAGTCTCGGCTACCACAGATGTCAGTGCTCAGTTCCATTGAATAGCAGGGACTTTTATGGGTGATGCTGCACCTTGATGATCCTTCTTGCGGTCTTCTTGTGGCTTGTAGGTTGTCAAAAAATATGCCCTGCACCTGCTACTGAATAGCCGCAGTATCAGTAGTATAATACGATCGCTGAACTCCACTGCAGTAGTGTAAAGAATGTAGACTGTACCATGTCAACAAGTAGGCAAAGTAGGCCAAAACTCACTTGTTCAATCAGGAAAGTCACGTGACCTAATCCAACCATACACTGACAGCCGCAAGGTTAGAGCACAATAATGTACCGTGAATGGTGGATCGTGCAAACGGAGCAGTCACAAACACGTGCACATCGTTTGTATGCGTAGTCAGGACACAGCAGTTAGCTTACAGTGCTACTCTGTGGTCATTTTCCAGAGCCTGTTCAGCACGTTTATTCCGCTTTTGTCGGTTTCCAGTTTGTACTTGTGGATTCTAAACACCTTTCATCACTTCATCCCTATTTTAACTTTAAAGCAGGTTGACGTGCAATGAGAACATCATTAATTTGGCTGTACGTCATGGGCCGATTGATCAAGTCACGTAAGCCAGGAACTGTAGGTTCGGCAGTCTTCACAGTACGTAAGCACCTACGTACCAGCTAGCCGTGCCTTGGACAAAGACAACAGTAGTTGGCTCCACGTTAGTGCAGCCTAAACCACCGAATTTAATGAATCAGAGAGGAACGTAAGCCACAGATGTATGACAGAGTCCACCTAGATTGGCTAATCTCAGATCAAAGTTTCTGTTAGCCAACATCGGTAATTACGTGTTACAGAGATAGCACGTGAGACATGATGTGACGGCGAGATTTTTGGTGCTGCGTTCATGAATCTATGGAAGAGTTTGTCTATCGAATATTAGGAAATGGTAAACACTTTTATTTCAGAATTCGGACATAAAGTTGAAAAAGTCACTGCAAACATCTTAAATGGTGTGTTGACAAATGACATTAGATGTTCGCTCGAGAAACTCATATTCCAACATTTTCTAGAACAATGTTGGTGAACCGCTATGCCACACTATTGGTGAGTAGTCAGATAAAGGCACGTCTTTGGGTATAGAAGTTACCGCGGAAAATACATGAATGAACATTGGAGTAAAAGAAATGTTGTTTTCCGTACATAAACCGTGACTTTCAAGGTGTACTGTTATGTATAAATGAGTACTTGTGTTTTAGGCAGTGTTGAAACTTAACGCACGCAGGCCGATTTTCTCAATAAACGATTCTTATTCCATCCGCATACTTCGCTTATGGCGCTTGGTGCTGGGAGCAGGAGTGAGAAGGAGAGTCCCGTGGCCTCAGCCACTGAAAGATAGAGACGTCTGGAACTTTCCAGAGGCGCTCAAGAACCTGATGGAGGTGGGCGGAATCAAGACTAACCTGGCGAAGCTGTCGGCTTTGCGAATACTCCTTAAATACCAGGCGAAAACAGCGCCAAGGCCTCTTGCAAAGCTTGAGTAGACCGTTTTCAAGGGAGTTCTGATGGCCGAGTTCGACCGCACTTCTGACTGGCAGGGAGCAGTGAGGCAGTTTGGGGGCGTCCCGTTAGCCGCAGAGGAGACGTCATCATTTACGCCGTACCACCGCAGACAGTGTTGTCATGAGCCCAGTCGAAGTACAATGTGTGTTTAAAACGATGCACGCTGATTTATCAGTTCATGATGGGAATGCCACCAGCAGTCCGGGGACAACTCAAGAGTGTTGTCATCGACTTCGAAAGTAATGGATGAAGCAGCTCGTCGATCGCTGGCGGAAAACTCTCTGTCGGTCAACGAGTTAATAGCAAACGAATCAAGTGAATCTGACAGGTGACAATAGAGAGCTGACTCAGGAATTGTGGTTCGTCGGGTGAGGATGACGGAATGAGGTCGTAGTAGTGTATGCTACAGTTTTGGAAACTGGCGGAAATTTTGTACTCTGGACAAGAAAAAGCAGTAGGCACCCATGCAGTCCGCTGACTGTTTTTTTGTTTCAAAAGGAAAACCCGATTGTAGCTGTAATCGATAAGACGGCAGATCAGGCTAAACTAGAAATCAGTAGTAGCTGGGAGTCCTGTTTGATTTACATGGGGCGGCGATCTCACTGAATAGGCCAAAGTTAGCCGTGTACAATCGTAGTTCGAACAATGGGTGGATATACTTTCAAAGTTAATGGCCTGCGGAATATTATGTCCGAATAGGTAACCATGTAGTCGAACAGCTTTTCATCATTTTCTCAGAAGTCTCTCAGATTGTAACTGGCGCAGACTTTCCTAACCGAGCTGAAGCTGTGATTCGTTTAAACAATGCATTCAGAGTAAAAACGGCCGGCTTGCCTGTTACAATATTACACCAGGTGTGTCAGTATCAACAAGGCCGGCACCCAAGTCGCTGAGAGAAGGACGTGGGCCTCAGCAAATCTTTCTGTAACTACAACTTTTGCGGAGGTAAGTGTAGTGGGCACGATTGGTCAAACTATACTACTCGTTAGTAGTCAGGTGGAGGCACGTTTTTAGGAAGTGAAGTAATCGGGAGGAAATACAAAAAACGTGGAATTATAGTCCGGCAATAAATATTTCTCGTACATGAACATGATATTGACATCTGTGGTGTCCCGGAAATATTGCCATATATAAGTGAGTGTTTGTACTGAAGAATATATCACTTGTGTAGATTTTCCTAGTAAACTAACCTTTGACACCCCGAGTTTTTGGCTCACGCCTTTAAATTATCAGATACTTATAGCCGGCAGGTATGTAGTAAAGACTCTCCTGTTCTGCATTATTTCCAGCCTACCGTAGGCTACCCACAATTCACAGAACTGTTATTACACGTCTTTATTGAGTTATAAAACTGAAAACCCTGGAAATTGCTATCATTTGTGTAACATATAGTTGGTGATTTATTTTAAATAGACCGAGTTTCAAGTGAAGCTGACTAACAGTATAATTTTGGAAGTACAGTATACTTGATATAATAGAGTAAAATATCGTATGATTAATACAGCTTACACAGTGACTTCACTTTATCCACTTCAACAAGATGGTAAGAAGATACACATGACGAGCTACAGGCTATTCGTTTGGTCTTTTCAATCGATTGCGTAAAACCTTTAGCCACACAGGGTTAGGGTACGGCGACAAACAGTGAAAGGGACGTACGTCACATGGGTGCACATTCGGGAGCGATAAACGTTTTTGTTGCAACCTCAGAATTTGAGTGTATCAACAACTTTTGCTAACAGAGAGCCAGCGTGTGACGCTTGATTAATAAAGCTTCGGAAAACATCCACGTCTTGCGGTTGCGATAGTGTAACGAGGCAATAACCAGAGTGGAGGGGTTAACCACATACGCTATTGCGATTAACTCTTCCGTGTTTGAAGATGACTGATTTTGGTTTGGATTTTGATTTGTGATGAGTCATCGCCTACGTTAAACCGATTACAGAGTCGAAGCTGAAGATTGTACTGATGGAACCAGGAAGGTTAAGTAGCTATCGAGAATAGCCCCAACGGATCAGTGCTTTTGTGTAGTTTATGGGATCATCCCATTCAAAGGTAAATCCATATCAATCACAAAAGCTTGCTGAAAACAAACTTTGTTCAACTGTGATTATCTACTTTAACAACATAGTAAGAACCTTGCGCCATGCTTGCGCACAGATGGAATTTGCTCAAAGTTACTTGTGCAAAACCTTGGTAACTGAGATTGTAAGCAAGACAAAATCGTTAACTGTCTTCATTAATAACATTTTTTGCTCGCCTGAACTGACGCTGGTCGATTTATAGATGTAGTACATCTAGGGTAATTTGACATCCGGCCAGAAAGAATTCAAAATCGTAGAGTAGGTTTAGCAGTAATTGTGGGCAGTTGGATATACTTTCGTATTGCAGATCGATAATTTAATGTCCTTCCTGCTTGTAACATCACGTTCGGTTTTCTCTAGCATTTTTACTGGAACCAACTATTTTCTTCACTACGCCTCTCGTTTCAACGTCGTCCATTCTAAGTGTCATTCGTCTGTTCGGCGTACGCGGCTCCTTGATGATAAAATCTTCCATAGAAATGTGCACTGTTGTCCACTTGGTATCTAGTCACAGGTGTTTGTAGTCACCGCACAATTTTCTACCTCTGGTCTATCCCGTATGTCTGTTGGTTTCTTGCACTGTTGACGGATTTCGGAAGTAACTTATTCTTGTGTGTAAACGTTGTGTGTATATATTCCTCTATGTTGGTTGAGCCTAAGTTCGAGGACTGGGAAAGAATGTTGGGGTTAAGAATTGAATAGACTGCAGGCGTTGTTCTCTGTCATGCTTTATCGTAAAACATCAGAAGTGGACGACTGGAATTGCACATAAATCTTTACTTTTTCAAACAAGGTAGTGCAGAATGCTACTGCGCATAAAGTGTATGAAGAACATATTGAACTAATTTTATGATTTTTAAGAAAGTTTACAAGCGTCTGGTTTACGTGTGAGAGAACGACAGCCAAATGTCTCCTTACTCGGCAGTTTCTGATACTGTCAGTTGCCTGTTACCTTAAATAATAATTCCATTGGAATCGGAGAGTTTGGAAGCCTTCACGTGTAAAAATGATTGAAAAAGGATCAGAAGTTATTGGATCGTCGCCTGCATTGCACACTCAGTCGCTTGACCCGAAACCAAAAAATGAGAATACACACGGCAACATCATTTCTTGGAAGAGCGGAACAAAATTAGACCAGAGAGACTTTAAATTTATGGGATGAAATGAGTACCATAAGTGACCGACAGACACAGAGCGAATCGAATGAAACAGTATTATATGGCAGTCAGGGTGTCAGAGCAAAGCACGTTACTGGGGCCATCAGACAGCAGCGCAAAAAAAACAATCCAGGTAGTGCCCACCTACAATCTGATTGGTTGAGCGGTGCCATACCACCACCCAAGACCATACCATCCGAGCCGGGTGAGCCGATCGATGTGGCGTGCTGCAGCCTTGCTGTTTCTCTAGATGTGCTTCCTAACAGCAGAAGTCCATCTACGATTTATTGAGGGCCTGTGTGAAATTTTGCAGTATAAATGTAACTGAAATTGCGGTGCTGTACCTTTACTGCTAGCACAGCACTGTGCTACTGACGGTGACACCATTGAACAGTTCTCAGTTACCTCGCGAGCTATTCCTTAGAAATATGATAAAAGGAAAAGCACTTGCTGACCGTGGTCTACCACTGTAGCAACAACATAATGAACAAATTGCTTCGTGAACTTGCAGTAACTAATTAGATTGCCGTTAGAATAGGTTAATTCGATCTTTGGTAAATCAGTGAAATTCAGCGTTGGTGAAGGGGATGATTTCGTTACAAAACCTTCCTGGGAAATCTGAAGTTTACAAAGAACAGGATAAACTTCATTCTGACTGTCCGCCGCGTACTACATGACAGGCAGGCTTGCAGAATTCTATGGTTCAAACAACGTCAGTCTCTGACGTCATTCTGGCCTTTAATCGAGTGACACACATTTGGACTGCTCAAGATGCTGTTTGGTTACAACCATTTCCTTTCTGACTTGCAGTAAAGCCTCCCACGATTTCAACTCTCTGGCTAAATGTTTTCGCCTCAGCTTAGCGATCGTAAAAGCTGACTGAACACAAACGTTACTCCTACCATTAACCTCAACGTTCGAAGACATAAGCCTATCAGATCTAGAACGAATATAAATTTCATCAGATTGTGGGAATTGTTTCTCCTCTAGCACATCAATCAGCCTCATGGCATTCTTGAAGGATGTAACCTAATTGTTCAACAAGAGATTCCAATTTCCAAAACTGACGAGTTGAGTACTATTGTGACCAAACTGTCTTCAGGCGAAGCGTAGGGAAATAATGACCACCGAATTCGGAACAAGATTTGATCGAATGTCTTACGATACTATTCTGTAAGACATTAAACATATAAAACAATCGGCTACATACCTCAACTATAACGGTCGGTATGAACAGTAGAAGTGTATCGTAAATTACAAATCGACTGCTCACAAATTCTTTTAATAATGCAAGCAGATCAGAAAAGGTTCATTTTTTGATGTAGCACGCCAAAGGAAATCAAACTAGGTTACACAGTGACCTCCAACCGAGTAAAACAATACGTACGATTGAGTGAGTAGGGTTAAATTGCAAAACTGAGACGGAGTTATATACGTGGGAGTCAAATAGAGACTTTAGGCACGAGGAACGTCTGGAAAGAATTTTCGTACAGATTCAGCAACCGTACAGGTACAGCGAGTTATCGGAAAATGGGGAATAACGGGAACGTTCCCCATGGAATTTGTGAAAAAACTAACCCATCTTCAAAGATATTACCTATAGTTGAATCCATGATAACATTTTATACTACAATTTGATAGCGTAACACGTATGTGATGTAGAAAACGTGGTTGAAACGCATGGTTTATTTTGTGAAGATGACCAGGGTAAGGATTGCTAGCAGGATTTGTGCGACAAAACAGAACTGTTAGTAACAATGACAAACATGTGATAGTTACCACACTATTAAACGAGTAATCTAAAATCAAAGCGGATGGCATAGGGCTTATCTTCTTCTACAAATAAGCAAGCTGACTTTATAATTAGTGTTTAAGTTGTACACGTGAGGATTATTCATGACTTGGATTTTCATTCCAGCAAGTTCACTAATTGATTAACATAGTCTGCACTAGCGTGTGGCTCAAACATTTCATTGCAAGTCATTCGTGTTTGTTCACCGAAGTCCACACGAAACATGCAGAAGTGGTTTAGTTCCCTACACCCCAGCTTAAAGCCAATATCGAACGTACAGCTAACTCTTCTTATTGACAACACATTTCAAATTAAGTGCATTTCTGGCAATCTTCGTAAGCTTTCTTTACGGAGAGGGGCACTACATTCTGAGAAGGTGGTTGTGCAATATGGTCGTGTTACTAAACTTCAGCAAAAAGTCATCTCAGCAATATTTGGTCAAATGAATTGCTGATTTTAGCGACTGAATTTTCAGACTGGTACAATGTGCTCAAATCGAATACAAATCCGATTTTATGAGCAACCCTTTGGTAAAAAATATTTGTCTGGCAAATTACATTCGTAAAGCAACCAAGTCGTTGTAATAACGACAGTTCAGTTACCATAGAATCATTGTTTCTGTTTCCGGACTGCGCACAAAAATTCTAATTTTTCTGGTTGAGTTACCAAAGGATCAACACAATAAAATCATCTTTGGCTGGTTTTCGCAAATTTTTTTAACAAACACACTAGCTGAACCATGAGGATGCCTTTGTTAACACTGGACGGTAGGGCAGATAGTGCGCATCTTCCTGAGACGGATCCTCGTGGATCACACCTAACAGCACTCAAACAGTGTCATTTGCATGAACAGTATTACTTGTCTGTGAAATAATGTAAGCTAGTGAATGTGGACAATGAAAGCGGTAGCAAAGTCGCTTTCAACTCGGTTGCTTGTTCGCAATGTGTACACACCTTGGGTGTAACTATTTATTCATATATATAGGGGATTTGAAACTTAAATTCTACTGTTTTCTGCTCTGCCTATTTATACTTTGGTTTCTTCCGTTTGATCATGTGGCGTTTAGGCAACACTGTCAGCCTCCTAGGCACTGCTGTCTCTGATAACGGTATTGCATTCGGTAGTTTTCACGTGCATTATATGTGGACCCATCAGTTTAGTCAGTTACTGTATTTCGCAAAATATACTGTGTTTACTTCTTAATGAAAAAGGGGCTGTTTACATTCACTGAATAGAATTGTAAGCAGGTTAAAAAATTCGAACTTGACCGTGAATATTGTAGGCTACGTATTCTAGCTTATTAATTTGTGTGTACTTGTTAATTCATTCTCTCAAATCTCGATGACAATCATATTCATGTCCAGTATATCCCGTATACGCACTTACCTGTGTGAAGAGTATTTAGAACATAGGATAAAACGATAGCTAACCAACTCGTTGGTGAACTTGTGAAAAGTGAACTCTTCTACACTTTTTGTTGTTGTAACTGTTACGTATGCTTGTCAAGTATTTTGGTGAACACTCACCCGAACCGTTGTCAACTGTATCTATACAATCTACGGAAAACAGCTTTCCAACAGTGAAGTGTGTAAATCCATGTTTTCCTCTCTCTCAGTGCTCTCAAATCAGAGGAGATACACTTAGAGTGTTTGGGTTTCAAGTGGAGTTGAATCAGTAGCAGACACAGCATATCCAGACATATGATTGAGCTACAGAGCATTCAGTTCAAACAACGTATCGTAAATGAAATGTGAATGAATTACTACTGAATAAGACTGGAGAACTTCATAAGTATATTGAAAATTGAGCCACATGCATTTAATGTTGTTGTATAACAGACATTTTCGTTTGTGAGTAGTACACTACTCACAAGCGACTTCAAGAACAAAAAGACAGGCCTCAACGCCAGGAAGACGACGGACCAGAAAAGATCATTGGAATAGTGTGTACGGGCTATGGGAGAAGTGCCAACAGGGCGAATGACAACGTACTGCTAACCAGTGTGTGTGAACGTACGTCTGTCGTGCAAAATGAGTGTACGTGTTAGTTTTCCAATGCTTAACATAACCTGTACAGGAATTCGTGCAGTAAGTCAGGCGTCTCCTGCTGTTACAACGTATGTAACTGTTGTTATGATATTAATTTATACATGGGTCTAGCAGTTCCGGATGACGAGGCAAAGTTAGAATGCAAAGGCTTGGAACTATGCAGCAAGCACACAGCTGTGAGGTTAGTGTTTCCTAAAATAACCTTATCTCAACCTCACATGAAACAGTACTTCTTTCGGATAGTGTAGCCTGAACTAACCGAAGTTATGGGTGAAATTAAAAACGTAAAATGGTGCGCATCAACGAACTGTGAGAAGTGTCTCTTCGTGCTCTCAATTAAACCATTGAAGACGTTGAAGTTGAATCTGTATACAATTTTAAACAACATATTTTCACCATTGACTAAGATAACTCCTCATGTAAAAGTTTTAACCTGAACAAGACAGTCTTTTAAAAACCGCCGATTTGGATTAAATGAACTTAGCAGCAGATTCAGATTTCACCTGTGGGGGTATCACTGTCAATAGTACAGTGACTACTGTTATAGTCAGTGTTGTATACGCGTCAAGGCCGCCTGTGTTTCCTTCACTCATGCTGAGACTCACCCTGCGTTATGACTGATCGCGTCTTCGACGGCCAACGATTCATTCGTCCACTTATATAAAAATGATGCTACAGCTTGTAAATGGAACAATATAGTATGTTCTTCTCCTGAGTCATGGGTTCTCTCTACCGCTGTTATAGTCTGTAAGTCTTAATGTTGGTTGCATCCAAATATCAACACAACAGTCAGTACAACAAAATCCGCTCCATCAGTTTTGCTTCCGTTGTCTCGTGAATAAATCTTGGACTCACCAATAAATCCTTCAACCTGTTCATTTCCTTCAGAACCTCAAACTTCTGAGGTCCCTGTATCAAGTTTATCAAGGCGGCATAAAGACAAACACCGAAATGCAAGCATTTCATTCATCGTCTCCAATCGACTACATAAAACATTCGGTTTTGTGAGTTTACTGCACAGTGTTATGTTAGACATCATAATTGTTCTGTCACGATCTTACCTTAGAAGATAAACACTTACTTAAAATCCAGGCTTCGGTGAGATTTGAACTGGTGTTTTAAGCTAAGAACGCGGATGGCTCAAGGATTATTTATTCAGAAAACCAACATAGCAATGAACAAATCCACTCATCCGCATACAGTTCTTGTCCCAGAACTTCACGGTTGTCACGGACGCTAATGCTGAGTTCCCGTATGTACCCAGAACCATTTCGTGCTGCGCTGTACTCCAATGAGTTCTCTTGTATTTTTCTCGCGAATATTTCAATGTCGAAAACTATGCTCATGCCCCATTACGGAATAGTAGTAGTATAGTGCGATCACTCACCCTCACTACACTGGTTCCAGAAACAGCAAGTCTAAACGAAGCTAGCGCTTTGTCAGGTGATCTTAAAAACCAATAGGAGAGCCCAGTAATTTAATATTTGTACTAAGGTGTACGCCTCACTAATTGCATCATTCGGAATCCAGTAATTGTCTCACGGGACCGAATTTGAAAATTGCTATTAGTAACATAACGCTTTTATTAATCATATCGGTTTGCAGGATACGAAATATGATTGCCTGGTTTATATATTTCTCTTGTCAGCAACTTGCAAACATTTCATAGCTGCTAATTTGGTTTTAGACCAGGTCTGATATAGCTGAGATTCGACTTGACAAGTCTAGAACCGCCTCTTGTGTCCACAAAAATGTTACACTTATTCGTTTGTTTACTGATTTGTTCGCATTCTATCGTCTACTAATTGTGCGTTACTCATGCGGTTGTACAGAATCTAGCGTTCAAGAGTTACTGAGGGTACCTTATGAAAATTCAACGATAAACTATCCAAATACTAGGACGGATACGTGATGCATGTAGTGGGCTGTAAAGCAGTGTGGTGTGATCGAATGTACCATTCGGAAACCGAAACGAAAGCTGATCGTTCCACTAGCCCTGCACGACATGTGATGCCGAGTTCATGTCCATGTTCGATATAGTGATTGTAATGGTTCGTGACAGAGTAAAACTGATTGAAGAACATTCGAGTTGAGATACATCACTTTGCTTCTCAAGATAGTTACTTTGACCGGTGTCCGACAAAGTCAAACATTTCCACATTTTTGATTTGTGCCGCTTTGAATGTCATCCAGTGAACTTCAGTCTCCGTAGTGCCTGCGTTTTCATTCTGTGATTGCTCCAGAGGTTGCTAAAAACATTTTAAAAATATTTTTTCGCACATTCGTACGAGTGTATTGTGCGATTTCAAGAACAACTGTAGTATTCTGATTAAACCTTTTTGGTATGTGATTCAAATGCTTCTCAGGAAAACGGCTTAAAAATTGAATAAGACCTAAGTGCCTACGTAATATGTATTCATTCTCGTCAGTTACATACACGAACTGATAGCCAAATGTATACAGGAATGAGGACGTACAGTGCCCGCTGAACCACCTCCTCGTGGTGCCGACATAGGGCGGTCTCGGTGCAAACCTTGACTGGCTAAGAGTTCAGCAACTCCAGGTAGGGCGAACCACTCTATCTGGTTTTAATAGTACTGGTTACATTCGATCAAGACAATGATATCACTGTCACCACACTCGCGCAGGCATCAACCAGTACACAAGATAGGCGAGCGGAGTACACCTGTTCAGAATGTGGCCAGATTTGCAAATCGAACGCTGGCTTATCGGCACATACTCGTATGCATCGACGCAATCGAGGAAATGGTCCACAACAGGAGGTAAACATCCAGCCTGTCACAACCTCTGACTGCGCTAACTGTGACAGCAGCTTTACCAACAAAATTCGTCTCAGTCAACACAGAAGGCGTGCACATCCCGCTGAGTGCAAACATGAGGAACTTATGCTCGTGAAAACCGCCGGGTCCAGTTGTTCTCAGCAATAATTGGGTTCTCTTATCAGATGTGCAGATGCACTGGCTCCGTCGTGCCCTACTGGATGCGAACTTCATCATCGGCTCCGGTCACATTTCCCAGTTCGTACTTTGTAGAGCATTCGGACGCGTCTGGATGCGCTGAGTTGGCAAATGAATACTGTCCCCGTTGCCGATCCAGCCAACGTTTCAAAGACTAACACGACATCGGATATCAGGTACAGAGATGCTCATCACTCCGAGTGGTTTACCTGTTGGTTCCAAACAACGATCACCCAACTGAGGTCCAGTAGCAAGGCTTTCCTATACGGTGATGAATTACTAGCTATTGTCCGCGGTTTTCAGGCAGGCATTGTCACAACGATACAAGCTAAATCGCTGCTGAACATGCACGCCTCATTAGCATTCCCGTAAACCTGACGACTGATCACTTGATGATGTGGTCGTGTTAACGTGGGAACCCACACGACCAGAAAGCACATACGACAAGCTAACTATGCAGCGATCCGAACACTGTACCACCAGCGTAAGAAAGATGCTGCGAATACGGTTTTCCCACAAACTGGAGAACTGCCTACAAGAGGAACCTCGGTCTCCCAGATAATTCCAACGAATACTGTTCATATGCACTATCGGCTCATCCGCACGTTGATAAGCGACCATCTCGCACGATGTTGCCCCCAAAATAGTCTCTGGTCAATCTGATCGCTGAAGAAGTATCACGCACCTTAGAGAACATGAGAAACACCGCTACACATTTGGACAAATTTTTATCCAAGTATTTGTAGCGCGTGAAAGCTGATGCTTTGGCAGGATACTTCAACTTGTTCCTGCTAATCCAAGGTTGTTCCAATCCATTTGTGCCGCTGTCACATGGTGCTTGTACCCAAAGTGAACAGTCCTTCATTTCTCGCCGAGCTCAGACCTATCGCCATCCCCTCAACGTTGATACGTTGCCTTCACAATATATTGGTCGATCGTTGGAATACACGCTTGCAACTGCCCGCTCCTCAGTTGGCATTCCTACAACGTGATGGTTGCCTCGAGGCGACATCACTGCTTCATGCGCTGCTTCGGAACTCATGCAGTACGTCTTCAAGTCTGTGTGTGGCTTTTATCAACGTGTCCAAAGCGTTCGATTCTTTTCCACAGGATTCAATTGTCAGTTCTGTCCGGGTTTTCGGTGCTCCCCCACCTCTAGCGCATTACATTGCCGACTCCTATCGGAATCCTTCCGTCACGATCAATGGTTCCGTTCTCCGATCCCAGCGTAGTGTTCGCCAGGGTGACTCACTGTCCACGCTTCTATGCATCATGGCAATGGATGGGGCACTGGCACTATCTCGACCGGAACTTGGCTACCACTCCCACGATACACTGGATAGTTGTTTTGCCTACGCGACCGATCTGATTGTTGAATAAAACAATGAGAAGACGCAATTCATGTGATGTTCTCCGGAATAACATTTCGTACATTCTGATCACACATGGACATGTAACTAATTTTAAACGAGTCAAAATTCCACAGAGCGGAAGTCATGGCTTAAGGGATTAAACGGACATACACCGAAAATGAAAAAACCAAAATTGTGGGAATGCTGATTACCAGGGTAGCCGCAGTGTCAACACAAACCGTTTTTGAACACACAGGGGGGGACTGTGACGTTTAATGGCCACAGCCTTAGCAAATTGGAGTATGCGTTTCCGGTTGCTCCGAAAAATCACCGAGAACGCGTCAGAAACTTTGACTATGTGTCCTGTTTGTATTATGTGCCTTGCAACGGAAGATGCGGGGTGCCGTCCATCGGCATCGGTTTGTTGTAGCTGAGAATCCTGCGTGTCTATCCGAGAAGCTTGCAGCCGCCGCGAGTGCCCTGGATCTATCCGGGCTGAAGATCAACATGCACAAGATTAAGTTCATGATCATCCGCGGTGACCACAAACACAACACAACCGCCACCTCTGACGAGTCTATTCACTTCGGCACGGACATTATCCATTCACCAAGCGCCTCGGACACGGTGACTTATCTTGGTATCCCGTTCACCAGGAAGGGTAGAGCATTCACTAATCATCGTCTGAAACTTCGTACGATGCTGCATAAAACCACCAAAGCTCCCTTGGGGTCACGTCAACACCTTGAACTCCTGAGACATCATTTGATCCCGAAGATGAATCACTCATTAGTGTTGAGCCGAGTCCACTGCAACACGCTCAGAGCTATGGACTGTCAGATTCGTCAGTTTTTCGGCAGCGGCTCCGCTTTCTTAAAGACACACTAATCAGCTACATTCCCACCCAAATTCGTTCGAGCGGTTTCGGCATCCCGAGTTTTTCAACCACTATTCCCATCTCGCGCAAATCTCCAGTAGAGAGACTTCTGTCTAGTCAACGTCTAGCTCTGCAAAATGTAGTCAACGATAATTCGTTTGGCCCTACCTTTAGGGAAGCGAACATGCCGGCATGCATTCAGGGTGTGGTGTTGACGAACAAGAAGGAATCCCATGCAACGTGAATGGATAAATTCTAGCATTCGCTAGACGACCGTGGTCTTCAGGAAGTGTCTCTCTCTCCACTCTCTTATCGTTGGTTGTTTAATCCAGACCGCATCCTTCCTAGAATCCTCATTCGCGCCATTCACCTCAGATGTAACCTCCTGGGGACTAAGGTTCGAAGTTCGCAAAGTGACCAAGGTGGCCACTCAGTTCTTTGCCGTGACACCTGCGGTCAACTGGAAAGCCTCGCTCATATTCTGCAATCATGCTGGATCATCCATGACGTGCGTTATGCTCGACACAACCGCATGGCTAAAGACCATGCCATTCAATCGGTCCTCCATACTTTGGGTTGTGATGTGAACTCTGTTTCTCACTTACCTGTGACCATCTGTTTTCGCGGTATTATATTTCCCTCTTCAAGTATCGTTATTCTTCGACTGGAACTGCCCTCCTAAGCAGTCACAGATTTATGTCTACTGACCGTTCTAGGTACGCTAAACACCTACGACACATGTGTGTGAGGAACCTGGCGCTAACTGTTGCCACCTCTTTGACTGTTGTCTCACTATGAAGGACATTCTTCTCTATCGATGCGTGAGCCTTGAGTGTGATGGCACTTCTGTGCCCTGAAGGGCTTTGATTTTGTGAGACTGGTCGTTTATCCCACTTTCTTCTTCAAATTATTTTTACGCGTATCTCATTTTATTGTTCCAAAACCTGTTTGTTATATACGGCACCAATAACTGTTCATTTACTGACTGGCCCATTAACGCTTGCTATTCTTGTGAGAGGACTTGTCAACTGTTCAGTGTTGCTAACTACGCAGCGTCTCACATCTGACAGACAGCTTGTTTCCACATTCATCATTTTACATCTTTATTGCCTAATTTTGTTGTTACCATTCGTTCTTCCCCTAACCAGTAATACCTGAACTGATAGCCAGATGTATAGCGGAATGAGGACATACAAGTAAAATAGTGGAGTTTGTCTAGTTAGCAACCATAACTCGATTATAGGGGCATGTGCCAAGCTTGAAGATTACAAACTTTTCTGTTCTCAGTGTACTGAGGGACGAGAGCTGCACTGAAACAGGATGAATGTTGACGAAGTTAAACGATTGTCTAATGGATGTCATATACCACATATATCCATTTGCCACTGAACGCATGTATATTACTCAATGCTGATCGGGTCCTACCAGTGAAGTCAAACTATCCTGTCTTGTCTGACTAGACCAGCTCCAAACGGGGTGAATACATGCTTCAAAGATTTGATGTTGACGGTGTACTTTGCTTGAATATTGGCCGCTTCACTCACGAATTCATTTGCAATCAGAAAAAGGTATTTTCGTTGGGTTCATATAAGCAGAACGACAACATTCTATTCGAAGATGGGGAGCGTCCTAAAGGACATTTACAAGCTATGCGGAGTTGTGAATAAATTGAACATTGTTACAATTAAGCAACGCTTTACAAGCCACAGATATCTCATTTGAATTGAAACTATTGAACAGAGGAGAAATAACACAATGACTGATGTAGTAAATTAGCTAATTCCTTGGTTAAGCCACAACGAGTTAAAAACCAAAAGAGTTATCGGTTTCGCAACGTTGTGGCTTAACCAAGGAATTACTTAATGATGAACATTAGTACAACGCACAATATGTTTTTCCATGACTGATGTAGTTCTTAGAAGTATAAGCACTGTATTATATGAACAATTTTAGTATACCAGAAAAACACTGTGTGGACAAAAGCGCACCTGTAAACCAAGATGACCTTGAAGGTGTTACCACTCGCAAACTCATTAGTTCGACTAACTAAAAGAATGTGAATGAACACCTACTTAGGTTTTCTTCAGAGTGCGTCTGTTAGAATGGGTTTTGTATGAGTGACTGGCGTCGGTAACATCGGGGCACCATATTCATATGGCATTAACATCAACAGCGGAAACTGAACGATATACCAACACTGCTGCAACACACTAGTAAATGGTCTGACACACTATTCATTCAGGTTACCGGTAGTAAATTCTGTCGTTCATTTCTTGTACACAAATTTATTTTGTATATTAAAGTTTACAATTACGTATGTAGCTCATCATTTGTGAGGTTGAAGATACTACTTGAAGGAGAGGTATTGGTTAGACTGCTTATCTTAGTGACTGCTCCCAGATAACCTTATGTGGCTGAAATCAGAAAGGAATAATATTACTAACGAGGTTCGATTATTTTACAGCAGTATGTGTTCATGTGAATACGACTGAAGCAGTAGACAGCAAAATACCCGCAAATTCTACATTCAGGAACGAACGACATTAAGACGGTTACAATAACCGTAACGGGAAGGCTGACATCTGACTGAGCATAAATAACAGTAAACACATAAAAACAGTATATGTAAATGGCGATCTTTATTATCACTGGGCTATCGACCATGAAGACAACTGGCTCTCTGACACGGTCCTATAATATTTTCTTGTGCGAATAAATTACACACGTTTGACCGATCACTAGACAATACATATTTAATACACTCATTGAAATTGGCTATCCGCAGCAGATTATTCATAATAATATGCTACTTAGCGCTCAGGCTGACAAACCACAAACTGCGGACAAGACTGTTTGTATTTCGCAACTGTTCAATGGTGATAGTGTCGCTGATTAATAAAACATACTTTGTAGCCCAATTACATGTGAATGTATCGAATAGTAAGGAGCGTGGGTTTGACCAGCTAATCGGTTTACCTGAATCTCTTTGCGGGACGAAAAACGAAGACACCTATGAGTGTCAAACTTTGTAGGTCATATCCTCCGCCTATGTTATCGGTACCGAGTCGTTGGAAACGGGCATGCAGGAATGGCCTGCACCTTTATGGACATCGGACGTTTTGAAAAATGGAAAAAGTGACTGAGCGGTTGAACCTGCGGACGAAAAACGGTTTTAGAAACAATAGTACAGGAGACGAATGAAGACCAGTCCAGCACGGTGATCACTTTGTGCATTTGTGCCATAGTCAGTACAAACTAGCTATTTAACATCTGAATGAAAAGGTGTCTGCGTAAAAATTGCGCATAAGTTGTTTAGAATTGAAATTTGGGTTGTCCTGAAAACAATCATCTCCTTCGTTTCTTTGTCAGTAACTTGTACATCCATGCGTTGTCGAATTTCATCACCCGCAGGTCTCTGTATGTAACAGTGTCTAACATTTTGGCGATATCTTCTAACATGCTGCGCAATGGAGTTAGTTGAGACCTCGATGGGAATATTAGCTGTGGGATTGTCTAGCTTTTCACTTAGATGAATTAGTGTTGAAATTATTTAGATCGAAAGTCTGAAACTGTTCAGTCTCGAATACAAACTTATATTTTTTACAGACTTTCAACACACTATATGGTGAGGTGGGGTAAGGGTATATTGCACGAGCAGACTCGTGTGTTGAGATAAGACATGGAGTAATACCCCAAAATACAATATCTGCGGTGTAAATACTGGTTCCTGAGAAAACAGTCATTTTACTCATGGAAAACCTGCTCAGAGAAGTAAGAAGAATAAATTTACTTCATGGAGATCGTAAAAACTTATGCGTGTTCATTACTGGCGTCATAAAGTTTGGCAATTTATGACAACGACGACCTCTTCGTCTGAATCTCATCCAAACTACATACAGCTGGCTGGTCCACGCAAAAATGGAACCAGTCCTGATGTGGTGTATGTTGTGGAGCGGACGAATTGAGGCAAGAAAACTGTTTTGGGAGCTTATAATAATTGGTTAGGCGTGATATCCTGTTTCCTTTTCTCAGCACAATTGCCTCTTTTTCCCATCCCGACTGTGTCGTTTTCCTCAATACTTCAAACTGTTGTGATTTACTTTATAATGGGTTTCACTAACTCATACACAGAACTAGTCCAAACCTATTTGGGCCAGCATACTGTTCGCTTGGTTCAGGAGATGAAAGTATACTGAAGAATCTGTAATTATTAGGTAAGTGGAATAAAGTCCATCGATGGAGAAAATATTATAAATTGCCGAAAAGTTATGTAGATAACGACGCTTCGTATCTTACTGATCTGCCCTGCAGGCAAGACGTTAACAAGCTCAGACTGCCTCGAAAAACTTGTGTACGGTTACTTCCTGAAAGACTGCATCAAGTTAAGTCTATAACGGATGGACCTGGAAGAACTGTCTTTTCAATGATCAAGATCGTGATGCAGTAGTTTCCTACTGAGACCCTGTGTGTTGGAAATGAGTTTGCTCTATGATGAAAACTGATATTTGAAAGGTAAATTCATACAGGTTGCGTTCACTCTTTCAAAATTATTTAATTTAACCACCGTATCCTATTCATTCAAGCGGATCGGTGACAGGTACATTAGGTTTCTTTCAATATCAATCAGTTGAATAATGACGGGCTTTCAGCGATAGTCACCTAGAGGACCTATGGCTAGAATAACATGTACGTATACGTAAGTAGGCCTATGCGCGATTACAGTGCAAGATTGTTTTCATGTCAAGTTCAAGCCAGTCAGCAAATGCCAACTGATTTCGGCCATTTGTTTCATTGACTAATGTGCAGCGTGCATGTATCGCGCATGTACATTTGGGCGTAATGTAATACACGTTCGCTGTTGTACATGGGTAATCCGTGAACGAATTCAACCACACACTTGATACACACATTCAGGACGTCCAACTGACGTCTCAGACAGGTTGGCCATAAAAAACGTGCCAACAGAATTTGGTAACGTCCAACTCTTCTCTGTTGCTGTCAGTCGGGTGTTTGATCGTACTGTTGTGTATTGAGGCATGTTGTTTCCACTTCAGCACAATTGTTTTTTAGTGATGCAAAAAGGAAATCATTATCCTCCCAAGGGCGTAACAGTAGAACACAGAATAAGATATACATAATCCATCTTGCCCCAGCTAGCCTTTACTTTTCCAGTGATTCAAATTGAACTATCGCTCCTTGTCAGCTCAACTGCAATCAGAAGCCAACAATTGTTTTCTTTCTGTCATTTGCTCACAGAAAGAAGAATCCAGAGGATAGAATCTCTCTGTCAGTGACAATAATATGAGTCATTTTCTAAAGCATCGCCCTTTGAATTTCGACGCAATTCACATCGGATTTATCCGAACTAATTCAGGTTTGGTGACTGTAGGCAAATTCTATGGTTCCAACCATACAACCTTTGATTTGGCTAGATCATACTTTAGAAATTCGATAGATTGGCTTGCACGAATCGGTCAGATTTATCAAGTGGTTTGATTCAATCACATACGCGATAACCGTAGAGCAACAGAGCCTCATCGATCATCACACTGGCCACATAAATTGATGATGTTTTCATAATCCGCCACGTTATGCGACCTATGCACCTTGTTCCACGAGAACGAACGGAACCATAGACGCAAAACGAGGTGGCATGAACAGGCAACATATCTTTCAACTGGGAACGCAATACTGCTGTAGGGTTAAATGGAACAGGTAGTTGGGCTGCGAAGTATGGTTTATTAATTGCTACACTGACCCTCTTGGTTACGCTTTCAGCGAGGCTATCGCCAGTGAGCAGTATGGAAATACAAACAGGCATTTTGTCTACAGTTTGTGGTTTATATAACTTAGCGCAAGTAGCGTACTATTATGAATAAACTTCTGCGGATAGCCGTTTTCAATGAGTGTATTCAATATTAACTCTCTACCCTCCCCGGTGGTGTCGCTCCAGCACACCTCCGCCTACCAGGTTTGTCTGTGAATTGCAGACTAAATAAATCAAACCTTAACACTGGCAACCCTATGCCTGTCACGAGAAATTTGTGGTACAATTCCGTTGACCACGATCTTTTAAAGAAGGCTCACTGGACTTATTGTATCATTAGTTCTCCATTGTGCGGCGGTACCACAATTATACATAATGTGACCGTTAAAGAATAATCTGGGAGGTCAAACTCAACGAAAATACCAACATATGATCAATTGAGACGTTCATTTACGTGAATGAATGGACAGAGCGGTACACAGTGCGACGAGAAGACAGCTTGTTTTCATTCTGACGACGTTTGAATATTACGCGCATCAGTAGGCCGTTCAAATCAACTTTCATGACACCGAGTTGTCGGACAACTAGTGCAGGTTGAGAACATCTGCGGTAATGACGGGTCACCTTCATTCAAGTGAAGAACCCTAACGTATCCAAGTTGAACAACTACGACTGACTGTATAACTTAAGGTAACGACTACAATTTTGTTTGTTTCATACCGGAACGCTTTAGCTGCACTGACCTCACATTCAGTAGTAAAATCAACCGGTGTCAGATGAAACTTTCATTTGTACCATTTTAGTACGTACACAAAATTGGAACGCATACCAGGCGACCTGGTGTAAGGTTTCCACATCTATGGCATTAAGTCGATCGTTCGATAAGGCATGGTATGCGAGATTATACTAGTGTAACGTTTTGTACACTATTTTCTATTTCACAATTCTGATTGTTATTCACAGTTTTCACTTTCCTCAACTTCTCCTGTACAGCAAAAATTTAAACCAACTTAATCGAACTAATCAATAATCAGTGAATACAACTCACTCACACTTCTCGGTTCGCGAGCCTTGCGTTCTCTCAGCGTCCAATACCGCTGGTAAGCAGATTTTTGGAAAGTTGGAAGTTAACTGAACCAACCAGCTATTGCAACAAAAGTTCCTTATTTATCTGTCATCGGAATTAATCTGTCGGTCGTCCAACGAATCTCATCTCTGGCGCTATCTTTCTTTATTGTGGTGATTTGTTCAACCTAAAGCACTTTTACTTATCAGTGAGTCGTTCTTGTTTTACCGATATACCTGCTGTTTTCATTGGTACGTCTACCTTTGAGCTTATCCATCACCGTTACGACTTTTCTTTGATACTACCATATTTTGATCACTTTCATCATTTGACTGATTAGGCCACTACATTAGTTAATCTTGTCCCAATTTCTAGTCGCTGTAGATAGTAACACACTCAAAACGTTTAGAGTGAACATCCGTAACGCGTCACGCCAAGAAGACAGCTGGAACTGTAGTCAGTAATGTTAGAGAGCCGATTCATATGAGCTTCGTTGGTTAGAGGAAGTTGAGAATGTTTCTATGCATCTGAATGTGCGTTGTGCGATGTAGAAATAATAAGCCAGAGTAAGATTGTTTTGGTTTCAGACGTTTGGCAGTAGAAAGCCCGCAAAAACGAAAGTCAGAAAGTAGGTAACAAAATAAAAATCCAGGTGTCGTCTTTCAAGTGTACAACAGTTACACTGTAACTTACTGTAGACAACCATTGGGTAACATCAACAAAGGTTAAGTGTGTTTTCATTCGGCTGGAATGATTCTGACGACCAGTGATTTGTATATTTGTTTTGGTGACTCGAATATGTGTCAAATTTGCGCCTGGTTTACGACAGACCCTTATGGACTGTTCCGTGTTGTGCGCATCCGAATGCCAGAAGAGTGTTCTCTGCAAGTCACACGCCCTATACGACGTTTTAACTTTAAATGAGCTATTCCGAAATTTATTTTCTATTGGCACCAGTATAATTTTTTTATAGAAATGTTGAAGCTGATGGAGCGGCCTCTGTTGATTCCGGCCAGAATCAAAGAAAATTCCGTTCAGATCACTATAGGTGAAAGTGAGTATATGTTGTCGTAGGGGTTTACCGGAAGGCTCGAACCACTGAATCTCCACACTCGGTCCGGTGGCTCTATCATCCTACTACCGACCCACGACCAGTGGCTTCACAACGTCAAATTCAACCGCTCCCATACCTATACTCCATTGATCAAACTGTCGTACTGTAGGTCCTCCACATACATCCACATGCACTGATTAGGATAGGTGCTGACCGAACATTTCTCACATTGTCACACGTAATATACTCTGAATTACTACTGTGAACGCTAGGTTGATCTCACTCTTTTTTGCTTATTTTGTACCTCCTCACTGAATTGCCTATGCTACCGCATTGACTGATATTTGTTGACAGTGAAATTCCATGATCAGAGTTCACCTGGTTGTAATTTGCGAATCATTACTCATTTATGTACGAAACCAATTTTATCGGAATAAACCTTCAACATTTCGTCTTTTTATGCCCTGAATTAAGAGGTTTACAGCTGCTCCGATAGACTACGTATAGCCGTGAATCCTGACAGATTCTACAACCTCTATGTCAGATTCCATCCTTTCCTGATATGCTGGTATTGTGCAGAGAACTGCTCCAGTGTGCGCAGCCTAACTGGATAGGTTAAAGGAGGTAGTATGGTAAATCGTGCTGTATCTCTGCGTTTTATCTTCTCAATGGGAGTGAGGTGGTATACGAATTAAGGACAAAAAGCCTGGGTATTTATCTGAAGATAGAGGGACATGGTAAGGAAGTGAACATAACGGTGAAACAGTTGGAGTGAAACCGTCGAAACGGTCTTCTGAGTAGCCAAACTAACGAATTTGTTTTTTGGCCACTGACATGGTTGAGGGACAGGCTAAAATAGGCATTATTATGCGAGCTTCAGTCCCATGCTTGCTAGCACGTGCGTGTCTATGTGTGTGTGCATGCAACACATTCCAGAGCCCTAGTGTGTAATAGTGAGATGTGTTCATTCTTCCGCCGTATGATCTGTGTGGGTTGGGCTTTATAAACCGCTGCATCGAATGTTTGTACCGCAAGTTAAATCAACCCTGACCAACGTTATCCATTGAGGATGTAAAGCTAAATCCCCACGGTATTATCAATAACACATTAAACTCTCTGATATTAAATGATATCAACTGACTCGTCAAAGTTTTCCTTAGGGGATAGGTAGACAGAAAGGAGTAAATTCACTGGCTAGAGAACCGATGACTAGCGCTATTTCAGAAAAAACGTTCGAAGATGGTAGCATTTCGTATTGGCTCATAGCTATCAGATAACCAACAACAAGATCTTTTAATTTAACGTCAACATTACTCAGGTTATGTACAAAGAATTGACCAACACACATCAAGGACATCTACTCACGTGATGTGCATGTACCCAATGCAACTTAGTTTCGCGGCAGCCTAAGTTTCACAATGAAGTGTTTTTTTTACACACAACACCAGCTTGAACCAGTTTGTCGTGACCAATTCAGCAGATTTAAGGAAGAGTGGATTGTAGTGGCACGTTATGACCGTAAAGAATGCACTCAAATCAACGTTGTAGCCAGCTGACAGGATATGTCCTTCGGTAGACGAGGCTGGGGCCTTACGGTTCTCCGGTACTACAATGTCCTGTTGCAAGACTTGTTTGTGAACCCACTTAGGTACATATCCCTCCATCGGTTCTGCCTATACAACTTGCTCCTCAGTTACGTGAGAATTAGTATTCACAGTGTGGTTTGTCACCAACAGGTTTCATCACTTTTGAGTGAAGGCACAGATAGTCTGTGTATCTGATTAAGGACCTATAATTTGGGGATGTTGTAAGTCCGTATCAAAAAAGATACAAATCGTTAGGTTGTCCGCAACTTCATCATATCCCTTCTGAGAGGTGAATCAGCATACACCAATTTCTTAGGTAGTACATCATTAATTCTGTTTTGGGTTTCAATTTGTTGTGACATTGAATAAAACTTTTGGGGTATCCATTACTCCCAGAGTTGTACTCAGCATTTCTAGTTCTTGCTCAACACAGTCGAATGGGTGGATGTGAGATGTGTTCACACCACGTCACGCTTTTTCCCATCGACTTGAAACTGTGAACTGTGAATACAGTGACCAGACCAGGTGGCTATCTGTAAATGTTGCCCTATTAATCCATCGGTCACTGGTGTGATGACCATGGTGGAGTTCACTATCCTCTGTGTCACACATCAACGTGAATTTGAGGTGGACATCGTTAAGTCGCAGGACAGAATGTTCTGATTGCTCCCGATCGTTCACACAGACCAAAACATCGTCTATATAAAGTCCTTAGTCGGATGGTTTTGAAATTATATCAGTTACTTGTTCTTCTCTGATGACCTTGAAAAACTGTCTGTATGGCAAGTTCTGGAGATTGAAACTGACGTTCACAGCACACGATAAGTTTAATGACTTTAGATAGTCTGTTTGAACAACGATATTTCCCACAATAGTCATTCCCCACTCAAAGTCGTTGGTTTCTCTCAGGGGACACTGGCCATGAGAAATAGTACACTTACAGAGTGCATACATGCATTTTTGTTATTGATTCTGTTCAACACATCTGCAAGCTCCAGCGAGTCTTTGATTTCATCTGTCGTATATTTCGTCTGGGAAACGGTTGTTGGATTGTCACTGGGGGCAGTAGTTTTCTGACAGTTTACAGCTTATGGACGCGTGCTGATACTCTCCAGAGTACGGCCTGGGAAATGTTATAAGAGCTGGTGACGAACTTCGCGTCAACTGGAGTACGACGAGACCAGCTCATCTGATAAGCAAAGCCGATTGTTATTTTAGAACAGTTTGTCTTGGAGGCTTTCAGGCGATTGGACTTCTGACGATTGCGTTCGACAGGAGGCGCTTGCCTCTAGTGACGACTGAGACTGATTTTGATCAATAAGCTGCTTTCACATTTGACACTTTGAACGATAGGTGGAGACTGAGCACCTACCTCCTATTTTGCACCATCTTTATGTGTCTGTGCATACAAGCATGCATAAACAAATCAGCGTTTGACTTACATATATGGAGATATTCTGAACAGATTTACTCCTCTAGCTTATCCTGTATTCTGGAGGCGCTGGCAGTATTCACATTTTATTGATTGAAATTATTCAATACGTTGAAACCAGGTAGGGTGGCTGACTTTATCTGGAGTTGCTGAACTCTCAGCCAATCCAGACCACGAGAAGGTGGTTCAATGCACCGAACACTTGGTTGGCGGGATCCAAAACATATTAGCCTGTCACAGTGACCGAAGCCAAAGGACCCCTGTGCTTTAAACCCGTCACCCCAAGTGGCTTGCGCTGCACCACTTGCGGTTCCACTCACACACCACGTTTTCAACGTAAACCCGAAGGAATAAGACCAGTAGGTGTGTGAGTGAGGCCTTTGTATCCAGTCGGCCATTGCTGGTTAGCCAATTGAATGGCTAGCAGGAAAGGGAATCCTTATCTCTCGAAAAATAAACAGTGAGAGGGACTGCAATGGCAAGATCCATACTAAGAAGAAAGACGTATAAAATGTAATTCAAGAATCATTTCAGTATACGAATGTACTGCATTCTTGACAGGATAAGAATGGAAAACAAAATTCAGATTGGACTACGAAAAGAACAGGAAAACGATTCATCATACAATACACCAACAAAGCGCAAGAAAAGAATGGATAGAAGACTGCAGACACCCAGATTTCTGAAAAGAAGAGCGGGATAGTTGACAAACGACCATGATCTTAGTCAATACGATCAGTTAACAGAGATAGAACGGATATATTGACGTGACCCACCTGACACTAGCGTACTCGTCGTCTCTCCACCGACGGTGCATGATGGGTAAACGGGTGACCTACTAATCCAAATCGGCCAATATATTCGCGGGCGCATACATCGCAAAGGCATATAGTCATGTCGCCACGATCTATGGCATCGACGGTACCCTTGCGTACCGGGCGCTGTCGTTCAGGGCCGTGCAAATGTTGCTGCCTGAACTTGTGGACGCCCGTGCAGTTCAAGTTCAAGTCTTCCCAACATCAAAATTCAATAGTTTAACGTAAAGGAATTACGTGGATAACATCCTGGCCCCTCTGCTTTTAATCACCAGGATTTCGCTTACCTGATTTCAGCCATCCACACAGCACGGTCGTCACCGATCTGACGGAGGTGACCTAGACAACGAAGCTGATTCAGCATCACCACGGATTCCATTCCGTTCAGTGTTCGGAACCGTATCTGATCACCGAATACACAAGATGCGCCTCAGACATTGCACGTGAAAGCGGTTCACATAGCGCACGTTCCGTCGATACAGTATCCAAGTTTCACTGCCGTACAGCAGTATAGACAGCACCATTGAGCTGTAAACACACCTTAGTGGCCATTTTCAGTCTGTTGTACGTCTAGACGTGTTCTTCAAGACGGCCGAAAACAAAACTAACCTCCGTCAAAGGAAATCATAATTTGCGGTCCGCGAACAAATCTGTCGACAGACTGCTACTCAAGTAGTAAAAATTCGCGCAGTTACCGATAACGCCTCCACTAACGTGGATTTGGGGTGAAGGTGCACAGACAGCACCTCCACTCGGAGAAGGCTGAAGGAAAGAAAACGTCTTACGTGTGTTGATGCCAAATCCGGACACGAAAGCCGTCACCAGGCGTTGCATTTCTTCTTCACTCTGTGACAGCAATGCGTTGCCATCAACGAACGATAGCGTGCGCATTGTTGCGGTATGTAACAGGGTTTTGGCACCGAGATGTCGAATATTCACTGGGCGTTCATCCGTTTGGTACTCAACCTCAACGACATCTTCTCCAAAGTCCTGGAAAGCAATTGTTAGCATGGCAGTCAAATACAAACCAAACAGGGCTGGGGTTAGGATGCAATCCTGTTTCATGCCAGTCACAATGTCAAAATAATCGAAAGTTAATCCACGCGAATGTACTGTCACCTTCATGCCCACAAGCATCATTCTAGTCAAATTGACGAAATTACCTGGATATCCAAACTTATCAAGTACCGTTCACAACGCGTCACGGCTAACGGAGTCGAAGGCCTTGGTGAAGTCCACGAACGGGGCATGCATAGGCCGGTTCTGTTCCAGACATTTCGACAAACTCAGTGGAAATGCCGGGAACAGGACCAGCTCCTGCTTGCCCTGTTCGTGGACTTCATCAAGGCCTTCAATTCCTTGAGCCGCGACTACTTACCGACTACTCAATTACTCAATGGACGGCAGCAATGCCAAATCGTTAAAAAGTTGCGGTACATTCTGTGTAATACGCCAATTTCAGGGACAGCACGTCGACTGCATGATGACATTGCATTGGGGGAGAAAACTCAAACTCAGATCTAATTTGGCCGACTCATCCTCAGTTCGGATCGACGTAGAGCAAACACTGCCTTTAGAACCACTCATGTATATGAAACAGAATTATAATCTGCCTTGGATCATCAGACTAATCACAACGTAACAAATCTGGAAATATTTACCGGGATGAACCAACAGGATCAACATAGCCGAGTAAGGGAATCAGGTCTTGGATATTTTGTTGTTATCACAACTTCACAGGACAATTTAAAACTAACATTTATCACGAACTTACCTTTCCTTCTTTCTGTTTGGTGCGGCCCAAGATGCATGCTTGAAATACTTGGAATTAAGGACTTACGATAACCATAGAAGTCACAAATGTCGGGAATTCCTCCTGAGTCAAGTTAAAGAGACAAATGATGTAGGAATGCCTACAACCGTTTATTCGTTACAACTGAAAGCGAGGGCTGAACAGTTTATTCACGCATACCTTAAGTTCAAATCAGATGTAAGTATGAATTCATTGTGGACACAGGAAGTAGCAAATCAGTTATTTTGAAACAACTACTAGATCGCATGACCTCTGATGCAAAGAGGAGATTACCATAATTGGCAAACATGAACGCAAAACCTTCCCAAAGGGGGAGAGATTATGGTGAAAATCCACTCGGTTCACCTCCTGTCCAAACGCCGAAACAATAAAAATCTAACAGAAAACTAACCTAAACGTCGCGTTAAGATACCACATCAGCGGTGGACGAAAATTCTCAGTGTTACACTCCCCGTCGGTTGACAAATTCTTTGTTCTATATTTCAACAATCATCTTGCGGTTTGACTTTGCAGGTGCCAATAAGATCAGCCAATGACAGACTGCAATTTCTTTGATACTGTTGTACATTTATGAATGCAGCTTCTGGTCTCATGAATAAGAAATGCTGACTGCAACCAGTACGAGGCTTCCTTCTCAATACTTGCATGGGACGTTTCAATTCGAGTACTGATTCTAGGGTTATTCGAAATCCATAATTCCAGGTGTTACAACGCTCTAATCGGATAACTTAAAAAATGTAATAGGTGATACGGAAAGACGGCTCTTGATGGTTTGTTTACAAATTAGAACGTAAGAGAGCTGTGACTAATTTCACTAGTGGTAGGCGCTTCAGTATATACTGTTATCAGGCGGAAACAATCATACCTACACCCTAGTACAGTTGTGGAGCACAGTATGGATAATGAGTCTCCGTGATTCAATTAATTGACTGGCGTCACTACCGTAGGATGATCTAGGCTATTATATCAGTTTTCGTGTATGGTGGTTATGCCATTTGCATCAGCGAATGGTACATTCGGGGGCAGTCAGTTCCTTAACATATGGTATGTTCGTGTATTTGCGGATCAATTTGGAATCCCTCGTTTTCGGTCAGAACTCCAGCACAGTCTACTAGAAGCAGTCGTATAATCTCTTTGGCCCGTCCCTTACCCTGAACCATGTTGTCCGATAACCTTGCTAGTGATGAGCAGTAGGCGATTTTGGTTTTCTTATGGATTTAACATCACCCACAATTGATCGCAGCTGTCGCATTCTCATAGACTTGCCAGTCGACCCTTTTCGGAATGAAGCACTAGACTCGAGTTTCGCTCTTGTTCGAGCAGCTCGTTAGTAGTGCATCTCCTTGCCACTGCCGAGACTAGAACTCCGGCCATGCTTTTATGAGATAACCGTGTTGATCACTGCGCCACTGATCTCACACTGAACACGTTTAAATAATCGCATATAAACGCTCGGTCACATTCGCTTGTGGGGATTATTCAGGTTGCAGGATCGCCTCGAGAGGAAACAATCGATGACCTCTCGAGTAAGATGTCTCTTCAAGTAGAAACCACGGCACTCGCAAACTTATTGAGGAACATTGGTAAGGATATGCAATACTGACGCGCTCCAACAAAAAAGAAACTCGAGTCTAGTGTTTCGTTTTGAAAGGAGCCGATCGCAAATTCTATGGGAATGCAACAGCTGTAATCACTTCTGGGTGATGTTCAATCTATATGAAATTTCCTAGTCACAACTCCTACAACTCGGTCACTAACCGAACCGTTTGTTCTAAGGACTTTTCTTGCGAATTTATAATTTTCAGTGGTTTGTCACGTGCTTTTCTTTGCAAATGCACGCTTGATTGTAACACCACAAGTTTGTTGTATTTGATCCAGTTCCGCGTTTTGTTCGGGGACAAAAAGCTGACCCGGCAAATATGACCTTGAACTGACCAGTGCTTGGACTATTACTCTGCAACGCTGTCCACCTGTGAAAATCTTTTTCTTGTCACAGTCAGGGCCCGACTAGTATATGCGATTGCTACCACAATACTTCTGTGAATGATACCTATGGACACTGAATACTACATCCAGATAAGACGGTTTTTGACGTCAACTGTTAGTTTGCCTATTTTTTAAGAACCAAGTATGAAATACTTCCGTCCTTGTGCATAATAATCTAACATCAGTTCGAGCCGAAAACGCTATTCATGTTTCACACCAGGAAGAAGGTGTATGTTTGACGCATCCTGTTTTGCTAGAAACCCCACTCTCCGTATGTCTCCCGAATAGATCACTTAGGTCTTTGTATTACTAAATCGTAATTTCAAGAACAGCAGGTGTGTGGATCATAACGATGTTGAGAATTTTGTGCGCGACTTCAGTTGCTATAAATGTACAACATACACCATGTACAGCCCAATTCGTGTGAGGCTTGATGGTACAGTGACACCAAGAATCCAGTCACTCGCAAGGATCGTAACTCAAATTTCATATGAACGCAAATACATTTGTTTCATTCCTCTGGCAATTGTAATTCTGTTGGCTGCTGTCTAAATTGTTCAACTATCTTTTACTCTGATGCAGTTCTGGAGTTTCTTCTTCATTCGCTTTTTGAATTGTTATGATGTAATATAACATTATTTCTTATATGTGAAGTGGAAGAGCCATGTGCTGTAGACTCAAACTAATTTGTACACGTTACCATTTCTTCTCATTTCAGCTGTGTTAATGGGTTTGTGTACCGCTTGTTAAGAAACGTGGCGATGAGTTCAGTGCTGGGCATGCCACACGACTCATCAATTGGACAATACTAGTAGGTGGGTGCGCATGCGGTGAGCAGCCAGTCAGCTAATCGCTTGGTGGTCTTGATATGCATGACCTGTTTCCACTGGGAAGGGACATGGCTTAGGAGAACAACAAATGCGTAGAACAATTACGCTGTCACGCAGTTCTGTCGAGGTCACAGTTGCGGCTGACACAAAACTACTAAAGTCCGGATGTTATGGGTAGAAATAATGGGCAATACTTGCTGCGTCCGGTTAGAGGTGTATAATGCAGACGGCGTGTGCGTGTGTGTGCGGCGTCCCCGTTTACGCTGGTTCACCACCCATAGCTCACAGCTTTGCGTTAGCTTGTCTGTTTGGTCAAGTGAGCTTCAGCCTGCTTACACTTATGGTGACAGAAAACAGTCTAACTTTTCGCCATGCAACTGTGCCTGCTGGCTGTAGCCTATACTTTCTGCCGTACACTTGTGCTGCCTGTTACGATACAATACTGCCGCTCAATTGTACCTATTGTCTACATCCACCAATACGACAAGTACATAGTCCGACTATTGCAATATACGAGCGTCATTAACAACCATCATGGGATTTACGTGATACATCATTACCACAATTTCGCGTTATGGTGACTGTAACCAGCATGGCAATACAAATATGGTGTATGAAGAACATCTTTGATCGGCAGGTTGTCTTGATACTCTGTTTCAGCTTATGTTTGTTTCACTTACAGTGCCGTCTATTGTTGTCTACTTCCCCTAGACCCATCCACTCGCAATGAACAAACTAACTTGCTATCATACTCTGACTTCGACCGTCTCACTGAGTCCTTATTAACACACTAAACAATGTCAGGTGGCTTTTGTTAGAACACATAATATCTAGCTTCATACACGATGATTATGCTTGAGTGATAAATTGCAAGCTTCGACATTCTGATGTTGGATGTCATTTATTTGGTGATGTTGTGGGTCAAACCGGTTTGTTGCCACCATCAACATTTAGGTATGTAACATGAAAATACAAACATTCAGTTCCAGTGAATTCAAGACTTAGTCACTAGCCATCCCGATTTTTGTTCACCGATACCCCTGCAAATGATATAAAATTGAATTTACTATGAAACCCAGCCTGGAGAACAACGTAACACCGTGGGCAACCACTGAACGAACCCCATAATTTTCCAAAAAGATACAAATCTAGTAAGGTACGACATACTCCAATCGGTCCACCCTTGGTTATTCCACCAAATTACACGATTATTTCATGCAGTACCATTGGACAAGAAGTTTCCTGCTCTTGGCTGTCCGCGACTGTTCTCAAGCAACAAATCGTAAAGTTAGAATGCAGTTTAGCAGAATGAATGAAACAACCACTATGGTGAGGGCACAATCGAGTTAGCAATCACCATTTTATAATCACTCAACAGTAGAAAACCGTTTGCTGTCTAATTCTGCTGTCACGAATTTGAATGAAACACAGAGGAGGCGTATATCGTACGACATAGACTGTCTATGCACGCTGGTTCATCTGGATTTTGCCCCATAGACCCTACAGCATCTGTATTTTGTCTACTTGTTCAAATAATCCATATATTTGGGTCAAAGTGGACTTAAGTTTCGACACGGAGGATACTATGTTGATAATAATGTTGATGTACCGCATCTCACATAAGGGAAAATGCTACTGTTCGACCAAAATGCCGTTTCACCGTGGATGACAGTGTCAGAAATTATTTTGCTTTATAACAAACGTCAGTGTCATGGTTACTTTACGATTAGTCAGCAGGTGGCAAGACTAGTTATTAACCTCCGACAACCGAGTAAATCTGGATGAATCAAGCAAACCTACAGAACAAAGTCACTTCGCCTTCTAGCCACCGTCAACAGCGTAAATTTAAGCAATTTAGCTAGATTCAGATTGGTTATACTTGGTTTTCAAGCCTCCCATTTCTGCAGGCTACTGCCTAACTGGTGGAGAAACTGCAATCTTAATAACTTAGTATCAACAACTATCTCTAGAGAACAAGATAAGCAAAACCAAGTTAGATATCTGTGCAGGGGTTGTAAGTTACTTGTCCTTCCACGTTCGGAATTGACTAATTTTGCTGACCGTCACCTGTAAATATTCCGTAATTTTCGGGTTCGAAAGATGAAACAAGAAACATCGAAGTGTGAAATGCCCTTCTATGAAACATCAGCAACCTGGTTGGGTCCTCGAGTATTGCCAAAACACCACATTACCAAGTATGCACTGGATCGTGTAGAATGGCATAGATCAGTTGAGTTCAGTTATAGAAACTTGTGAACAATGAAGTAAGTTTACTCAGACTTTATCGTCCATTTTATATATATTGAGATTGAATCGGTTTGACTTAGTTCATACTAGTACATGTGACTTGTGTGGTTATACTGATCACCATTTCTCAGTGTGCTACACCCTTAAGAATATGGGAGTGTAAAGGGTGTAAGCTTCTGATTAAGTGGACAGCTGTAGAGACCAGAGTGTTATAGCCAGATTACCGGCATACCACACCTGCCCTCAAGAACGATGGTTACACGTTTCGGAAGTGTGATGACCTGGTTTATTTCGTTCACAGAAATACTTTTTACAGTGTTATTATAATTTGCATTTTTTAAGTTTGCGGCTGATGAGAGTAAACAAAATGCAACATACGTTTTCTTTCTACACTGATGAAGTTATTAAAAGAGATCTCAGTGTTTTAAGCTTCTCAGACAAAGACTCCCTGTCTCGGTTGTGCAAGCATTGGATCCTTTGCTGTTGTCACGATTTAAGATAGAAGTGGAACGGACATATATTGATTTTTATGAGGAATATATTGGGTTTGGCCTATTTCTAGCGCAGTTAATGAGGTTATTAACTGAGAAATTGCCAAGAAACAACGCGAATCTCGAGAGGTTGACGAGTTCGTACATCGATGCTGCTCTGGTAAGAGTGCATAACCTTGTGGAAACTCACCACCACTTTACTGAAACCCTCAACAGATTTTCATTGGTGTACCGTATCAGATTTGTAAACATTTCCAGAGAAACCATTCGTAACACCTAGGTCAGAACTCTTCTTTCTCTATTGAGCTATCTCTCACGCCCAGCCAATATGAGTGTATTTCCCAGTGATGGTTTAAACATATAAACAATCAGTCGTCAACTCAGTTCACACCAACGCAGCTGGATGTTCCCTTCCTTGGACTGAAGTTCAAAATACCACCCAAAGAAGTTAACAAGTTGAACACGGAAGTGCAATTCGATTAGTTGATCAGTTGAAAGATCTGCCGCCCACGTGTTCTGATGAGATGGGTTGGTTCCGCGCAAAATTGATAAATATTTCCAACCACTTTCTATCAGCAACTATTTGTCAGCAGTGTTGTTTAAAGCAGGAACAGTATCAAGCCATCGAAGAATTGAGTGAACTGCGGGCCAGATAAAGGTTCTGGTGTTGTCACCACGAGGATTACTTTAAGAAAGATAAGACGATTGAAAATAACATACCGCTGAGAAAGCAAACTGTGATGCAACTTCAGATACTGTTGTTGTACGGCTATGTATCTGAAAATCAATATAGGCACATGAAGCCGATCGGCACGGAAATATGGCGAATGAGATGTACATCAAAAATACACAGGGAAGGATTACCACTGTGGCCAATTTTGTGTATGAACAATTCATCATATCATAAAGTTTCTCGATGGCTGGTTGAAATTTTGGACCCTATTCGCAAAATGTTATCCCCCCAATGCCTAAAGGAGTCTTTTGAACTAGTAGAGACATTTGAACGCGTGTCGATGCGTTCACAAGCTGTGTATTCGACTGACGTTGATTCCATTTTTACTAAAGTTCCTCTTCGTGAGACTGTTGGGTTTTCAAGATTTTATCTCCAGCCAAATCTGTGATATAGGTATTCCACTTGAATACCTTAAGGATCTCCTTTTGCTGTGTACAGAAAATATCAGGTTCAATTTTGAAGGGCTTTCTTATGAACAAGTGGACGGAGTGGCTATAGTTAGTCGTTTAGGCTCAGTATTAGTCGACATCTTTTTGAGAATGACTGAACGGCAAATCTCTGATAATATGGCCAAGCCTTTATGTACAAGCGGTATGTTGACGATATTTTGATTTTCACGAATACTGATCATTCTGAATTATTTTCTAACCTACTTAACTCTATTCATCCGAACGTACCATTGTCTCATAAAAGGGAATCAAACGGCCGTTTAGCTTTCTTAGATGTACTCATCACTAGAGGGGAGGATGGGACATTACAGCGATCGGTCCATCGTAAAGCAACATGGGGCGGACAATATCTTCAGTTCTCCAGCTTTACTCCGATAACATAAAAGAGGGGTTTTGGCCAAAACCCTAGTTCATAGGGCTAGACATATTTGCACCGCTGATAAGCTGCAGATGGAACGAGAAATGTTGAGAAAAACGTTCCTAGCAAACGGGTATCCTGAAAAGTTCATAGACATTCACAGCATGATGAACAAATGCAATGAACCAGTGCAGACAGCTGGAATGAAAGATATATTCTCATTTTTGCAATTTAGGGGTGATCATCTGGCAAACGACATCCAACATAAATTGCAATGTGCCCTATGCCGTGCATATACGAATGCCCAATTACGCCCAGTTCAAACCATCAAACGAACAGTTCTGCACACTCGCGAACACAGTTTGTCTGACGATTCTGCCTCTCACGTTCTTTGTCAGTTTACTTGCATTTGCAATGACGTTTACATAAACGGAACAGACGGACAGCTATCTCAGCGAGTGGCAGAACACATCCCGAACTAGTTAAAACAACTCATGACACCACAGTGTGAAACCGGTGATTCCGTTACTTGAAGCTCCGCGTCATCGATTGCCTGACACCTCATGAAAACAGGTCACAATGTTGGCCCACTTGAATCACTCAAAATATTGTCACGTCAAGAGACCCCCAAGCTGCTGAGCCTCAGCGTACCTATGTTGATCAGAAGTTACCGACCGACGTTACTTATACAAAAGTGTTTGAAGCAACACATGGGGTTGCCGTAGTGGTAATGACACGTGGTATGCCTGTGTGTATTCATATCCTGCCTGCCTCTATTTGTCTGTCATATATAACCTGCATGCTTCACGTTTGCGACTGATGAGAGTGAACGAAATGCTAACATACTGCAACATGTCTTCTCTCTGCACTGAAGACAGTGGTATTACTAAATGATTGATCATAGATCGGATAACACTTGTCGTAATCAACCTATCGTGTGCATGCGCTTTATCAGGTTAGCTACCTTGGCAGAAGGAGGCACGACGTATCGCTGGGCAGTCATTCTATACATTCAGAACAAGTCGTTTTGATTGTGCTTGTGTTGTTCTATAACGGCCTGATTTTGTTCATCCAGTTGCTTACGTATAGTTGGTGGGCGGAGAAAACGTAATTAACCCACATTGGTGAGTTTCTTGTGCAACTAAGTTTAACCTGTAGATATGGGTTTTTTGTGAACAACAACCAAACAGCTGTCTCACTATGAATGCCTTGTACGATTCTCGTGATGTTCGTGTCTGCTGTGTGGCTTTGGGAACAGCCACCAGGTTTGCGTGTTTTTATGGTTCACCATTTACGACACAATAAGCCTCCACAGTACTGCCTTCCACTACGGCTGGTCAAGCTGGATCACGTGACTATCCTTAATTAGATTATCTCGTCTTAACCTGTTTACGCCCATATGTTATTACTTTTGTACAACCAGCACACATGGGGTACAGGTGAGAGTATTTGCATTAGTGCATACTTACCGTGATGTCTTACTGTTCAAATTATTGTAGAATGGTGTTAGATCTGGTATGTAGTCGATCGACCAGAAAAGGAGATTGTCCAGTGACTGTTCACTAACAGATGCACGTATGCAAACAGCTGCCTGTTGGGAACTTCTTAATGTATCACTCGCACCTCCCTATTGGGCTCAAGTAAACATAATAAAGTCTCGCGAAATAAAGTTACTATCTCCAGCGTTAGACTCTCGTTTGGTTGGTTCGAGGCATGTACATGAAACGCCGTAGATCCCTGTGTCCCAGCGGGGAATTAGTTTATATCTGTCCAACCGTCTATTCGGAACTGAAGCTTAATTTCGCCAGACCGATGAAGAATGTGTGTTGTGGGGAAACTGTATTAGGTTGTTATTGTTATCCACTCATTCATTTAAAGTGTATACTTCGTAAGATTGTGCACATGATTTTCTGTTCTTCAATAAAAGTACCAGATTTCATTGAATAAAAAATTTTTTAATGCGGACTCAAATTGTGAGGTTTTTAAAATGCTGGGTTTGCAGACTCACCCGGCTGACAAGAGAACGTTTTTCGTGAATTCTATGTAAGTTAGGTCAAAAGTTGTGGCTATGTGATTAGGTCGCATAATCTGGGGAAATAATTCATACTGATAACAGAACAGTAAACTATGTTTAATCTCTGTTAATTTGCAAATGTGATTCTCATTAGGTAAAGTTGATCCACTATTAATAAGTTGTTTGACAGATTTATGATCTCAGACGAGACACAATTGTGGAGAATCTGGGCGTCGGTTGGATTTGAACGAGACACAGAAAGCGCATGCTCAAATGCGGAAAGCGCTCTACCAGCTGACCTACCAAGCTGAGCCAGAAGTTCGGAAATTCCACACTTAGACTGGGTCACTCACCCGTTCCACTGTCTCATATGAAACCCACCAAAGGATCCAGGGGGTCGACTGCCCTGGTAGGATTTCTTGAACAGTTCGCACTGGAATCAACCAACACCACTGCTGAGTATAGAAATTCTGTTACTACCAAGTAGTCTGGCAGATTTATTGATAGTGATTGAGTACCTCTATCGAACGCCACTTGAGCTCTCGGCCTGGCTTCGTAGCTAAGCTGATAGAGCACTTGTCGCGTTTGGGCATGCGGTTTATATCGCTGGTTCGAATCCGGCCGGACCCCTGACTTCTTACAGTTGGATCTCGTCTAAAAAGTTGGTTCAGCTAAATTTCGCCGCTTCAACGATAAAGACTGTCAAACGTTGTTTCTTCGACGCTGACATAATGTGTTGCACACAGTGACGTCTGTTTAGTGCCAATGCTGAATGTCACTGGTATGCAATTATGTTGTCTCTGATTGAGTGGCCTAGTATTGTATTTGATGGCCTGGATTTAATCAATTTTGCTGTTTAAATGTGGCACACCATCAGATAGTATATTTTAGTCAGCACTCATTTACAAACATACCTGATGTAGTGTTTGATTGATCTGCTGATTGGCTGGCCTTGATCGACCTCCATTTTGCTCTCGAAAGCTAACGCGATCAGCTTGATTGACCGCACATCTTCCAGTGAGTATGCTGTTGAGTTCCAACCTAGTCACCTAAAGTAACATTTGCAATGTAATGAATTCAAGCTGTAAAGTTGGTGAAAACTCTAACATGAAGTAACCATGCCCTACTGGATCCATCTCAACTAACCTCAATAACTAAGAAGATGGATACAAACTTATTGAAATTGATGTCAGCAAGCACAAATTTAGGTTACAGTCAAAGCAGTTCTGCGAAAGATAGCCTGATTATCTTGTTATTTTGGGCATCGTTTGTTCTGAACCGAACAGTTTTTGAAACACCCTCTAATGTTTAGCTGTTTCAGGCCAACCTATTTGGCAAACCCATAACCGTCCACCTACTTGTGAACAGTGTAGATGAACATTTTCCCAAAACATAATCTTCTGAGTCGAAATCCATCAAGCGTAGTTCACGTCGGTTTGCTAGTTAGGCATATGTTTTGCTTCACCAACTGTTCGCTTCACAAACCCATCGAGATAAACCCTATGAGGTCATACAATATATGATAGGGAATTGTGACAAGAAATTCTATATTCTATCCACTTTCAGTTTTGGTTAATATACATTATTAAACGACGTATAATACTAAGTATTATTCCGCAGTCGATTGTATTTGAGCTGAATAACTTAGAGCAGCCTATAAGTCTAGCATCTAAATTCATTACGAGCAAGTCCAGCACTCCAGTACGTGGTTTATCGGAGGAATTTGAAGAAGTAATAAACTGCCAGCTTGCAAATGATCTGCTGTCACTTATCTGTTTGTTTGCGAACTACGTGGGTCTTACAACTTGCCCAGAGGAAGTATAGCGCACTGTCCCACACACAACGGAGAAGATGAAAGAAAGTCAATCACGTACATAATTGTGGACAATTCGGATGATAGTAGTCACCTGGTAAATATAGATCGATCATTAACTGATGTGTGTACAGTTTCACCAAATCAGTCAAAACATTGGTTACTGGGATTAAGTTCCAGTTGTGGAGTTATCGACTAGAGTTTAAATGGCAGTCACTGTCTCTCCTGCCGAGACGATCGGACAGTCTGAACACTACTCACGAGTGAATGTGGCTGGGCGGTACGTGTGATAATTCGGTTGGGCCTAATGCGATATCATTGATGAAGTGATCATCAACGCAGAGGGATGAAGAGAGTTCAGAGTTCTGATCCCTACCTTGACGAGGATATACATTACTGACGAGCTCCAACAAGAGCAAAATTTGATTGTCAGTTAGTGTTGGTCCCTGATAATTTTGTCGCCATTCTATTACGCAACCCAAGATCATTTGAGCAGAGAAAGTTAGTTCAGTAATTTCGGCTGACTAGACTCTTAATTAATGTGCCTAATCAATACACAGACAGCTAACGGTCAACTGGCTTTTGCAAACATAATGTGACATTTCATCGCTGCTGAGTTTTGAATGTGATCGATTTCACTTCGTAAATTTAAGCATGGTTCATGACTACCTGATGAGATTTGTTGACGCTACTGAGATTTGTTGTTTTGTCCCAGATAAATTAAGGAACATTGGACTCAGTCCGCCCTATTCTGGCCCATAGGCACTCTTCGATCTTGTGATGTTCAAAGATTTGTTACCACTCAAGCCGCCATTGTCGCCAACGCATTTTGATGACCGTTGGACCGAATTTGACTGAAGTTCGCAGATCTCATCTGTTCCCACTACAAATATGTTTCACTTTCCAACTACTTTGGCAACAGATCAACCGTACAAACCAGTCGGCACACAAACAACGTAACGAGCAAGACTTTTTCTGTGTTTGGTCGTCAGGCTAATTACCGCGTATCAAGTGTGCAAACGTCAATTAGAAACATTGAGAAATAGAGGCCTCGCACTGCATACTGGCTAGTAGTTACGTCATCGATATTTACTTGAAAGAAGTCACTCATATTGGTTTAATTACCCTGAACATTATCACCAAATGACCGCAGCTCTCACATTCCAAAAAACTTTTCAATCTGCCCCTACCAGAAACCACTTGTTCGAGCGTGTCAATAACACACATACCTATGAAGAGAAAGATTAGAGCAACAAGCAAGTATTCCTGTTGCAACCGTGTTGACGACGGCGCTACTGACCCTGCTGTAGTTAAAAGTTTGCACCAATTGTGGGACGTTGATGAAAATGGTGAATAACACAAAAGCAATAGAAAAGAGGGTATCTAAAACCTTTAGGCGAATAAAACAGAGGGGAACTATTGACTCAGACACTTTTTGGCGTATCAGCCTCACTAATGAAGTAATCGCTAGGTTATATGATCTCATTGAAATGCACAAATAACGTGAATTTGAGACTCCTTTGGTATGTTTATCCCTCCCGACCATGTTCTGTTGTGGTGGTAACAGGCAGCCGGCTAGCAGCTCGCAAACGACAGCACGTCGTGACCCTGTGAACATCAGCTGTAATGACACGAGCACAGTCGTACCCTGTTCATCTCGCTGCCATTGGTGTCACAACTGTCAACCTGACGAGCCCCCTGCGACTAAAGCACCGGATCATGTGGTGTTTGGCACTTATCTGTCTCACATTCCTCATTCAATGGCGTTACTCATAACTGTCTGCAAAAAAATGATTTTAACCCGCAATGCACTGAGACGTACTACAACACAAGGTCCTCTACTTCTACTACATCGTAGCTAGCACTTAGCCCGACCTAGTTCGTTGTCAGCTTTTGATCGCAGATGTTCGATAACTACATCTGGCCAACTGGCTCCCTGGTTCGCTCGTACCTATAAAGAGTATGGTCCCCGGGACACGGTTCAGCAGATTAACGTCATCTCAGAAATGAACCTCAGTTATCAGTGAATATTCTCACACGACTTGGTTTCTCTTTTTACAAATATGCTGCTGCGAGAAATGATTGACTACCTAGGTAATTATGTCGAACGCAACAGTAAACATGTAGACATCCCGATTGATAAATTGAAAGGACTACTGAAGGTCTGCACCATTAGCGTTCAGTTTCCGTCTAAAATTGAATTCTACCTAGGTTTATTCATATAACACGATAAGTCCAGATAAGACCTTTCCCTCAAAGAAGCAAGTATTATTCTGGTAGAACTCCTTCATGATCTGTTCAAACAGAAAATCCGGACTGGTATTCTCTCTACTGCATGAAAAGAGGTGATGGTCATGACTATCTTCAAGACAGCTAATCAGCCTCTATAACAATCGATAAAAGATAATGGAGCGTTTTGTGTAAACGCGTCATCCACAAACACTTCTTGCGATAACATCTCTCTTTGAAGCAACATGAATCCCTTCCTAGTCGTTCATGAGTAACAGCTATATACATCTTCACCGATAACCTGATAGAGGTAAGAGAAAATGGTCTTCTGTCAGACAGTATGTTCCTAGGTTTCCCCAACACCTTCGGCCCTTTCTCACACGATTCTGTCACGCTCAACCTGGAAGCAAATGACATCCCAGGATAGGGTTTTCGCTGAATTACATCCTTTCTTGTGTATAAAACATCGGAGCGATATTCTCAGCAATTTGAACAAAATAGTTAGAAGACGAACATCGGTAGATGTAAGCATTTCGTATTGGCTCGTCAGTACCGAGTAACCAATAACACGGGAAACTTCAAATTTAAGTGGGCTCACAAACGGGTCTCAAAACCGGTCACTGCAATCACACAGAATCGTAAGCTCCCAGCTTCGTCGATCGGACGACACATCCTGTCAACTGGCCACAATATGGACCTGACCTTAGCCTTCACCATTATAGTACACCACCGCAATCCACGGTTCCTAAAATTTGCTGAACTGGTCGCGATAAACCGGTTTAAACCTGTGTTGTGTGTACAAAAACAATTATTTGTGATTTTGAGATTGCCATGGTCCTAAGTCTTAGTGAGGGTCATTCAGATCACACGATTGGACGTTTTCGTTGTTGTTGGTTTCTTTGTTCATACCCCCTAAGCACTGTAGACGTTAAATTTGACGTTTCTGGTGTTATTGTTTATCTGGTACTGACGAGCCAATACGAAATGATAGCATCCACCACTGTTCGTCTTCTAACTGTCTTGTTCAAATTACTGAAAGGATATAACTGTATTGAAAGTCTAAGCAATGTCATTTGCCATGCCGACCACCTAAAATCTGGGACGCTAGCGATCCCGGTGAATTGGAGATGGATCTTGATGGGATCTGGCGCTGAACAAACGAATGGAATCTCATAATGATAGCAAATGTGTGCACACATTACTTGATGGGGACTCTAGCAGTACCGTCGTGATTGGCAGAGTAAGCTGAGCATGCGACTAGATGTCTGTCTGAGTTAGGGAAAAATAGCCCTGGTGGTAACTCTGATGTGCAAACCAAAGAAGAAATCAACTAGGTTTCATTTCGTTTGTTTACCGTGAACCACACCATTGAATCATATCACGCGTCACGGAATCATTCAAACCAAAAAACCTCTAAGTCTTCAAATCGCGTCGTGTACGTCACCAAGTGGCTTAAAGCAGTCTCGAGCCCATTGGTGGGAACGGATATAATGAGCTTTTTCTCCCAACCGATGAACCATAAGATTATCTGGTGCGAACATCCAGTGTATATATTTTTCATCGGTCTTCTACTCGTTTAACTAACTGAAATTTTTGTAACATTTGAAGTTGTCTAGAAATCAAATCCTTTGAATCTACATCACAGTTTCCGTGTATTTTATAATTTCAAGGGAGACGAGATGTCAGTTCTTTACTTTTTGCAAAATTCCCTCAAAGTCTGTCACCGTTATGCGAGCATGCTTCTACTTGAAATCTGTATAGAAAAAAGTGGTTCCTCAGAAGAATTCGCAGTCATTTGCCTAATGGTCAACTTAGAAATTGCAAATATCCAACAAAACACATAGTGATGCCAACCTTCCTAGATTGTAACCACAACTATCTGATTAATAGTTTGAATAGGGAAATTAAAAGATCGATTTTGCAAGATGACACTACCATTTCGTATGTTTTCATCAGTTACTTAATCTAACACCGGTGAACATCAAAAAATTTAAGCGAATGCACTTCATACATCATGTCAGTCCACACACTAGTCTGTCAGTGGTCAAAACCATGGCAGATGGGGTTCCAAGGTCAACAGCTTTTACACACAGAGGTCTGGGTTGCTAAGCATAAAAAAACAGCTCCTCGAGTGACTTAAGGATAACAAGTTTATGATGATGCATCAACATACGGAAAGTGCTTGTCGGGTCTACCATATGTCCGGTTTCCTGCAGGTGTCTGGCGATTGAAGAAGCTAGCTTGCGTTGTTTGATAGGGTGGCGTCGGGTCACGCCACACATCAAGTACTCGATATACTTGGGCACGTGTCCCTTCATTCTAAGACGTAAGGATCGATCAGTTCTGCCGATGTAAACGTCACTGCAACTGCAGGTGAACTGGTAGATACACTGTGAAGTGGACAGCTCTGGTATCCACGTCATAATGTGAGGAAGTGTGAGCCACTTGGTGCGACTGAGTAAACTCAGTATAGCTGCACTGTACGTCCGTTGGATGATCTGTTTCAGTCATCGCGTTAGAGGCGGCATATTACTATCTCCTTTGTGCGGTAATTACATGTCCAACGGTTTCTTTGAAACAGACGTTTCTTGTAGGTTTATTACTTTCTGTTTGGTGTAGAGGTCAATAAAAACCCAGTGGATAACCGTTAGAGACCCGGGTCTCACGAACAAATTTCAACTCTTTATCCAGTGTATCACCCGTATATATAGTTCGCGCTCTGCAAAACAGACAACGGACCAGCGAGTATGTGCTCCATGGATGACAGTGTACGAATGAGAACATACGAAATGGTACTACTATCTTGCAAAACCGGTCTTCTGATTTCGTTATTCATGTTTGTAAATTATGTTCTACACATTTGATTATGGTACAGCTGACGTCATCTAATGACTGTAGTCGCTGTGGATTACTCGGATGAAAATTATCGAATGCACTGAAGCAAGTTAATGGAGTCGCTACCGATATGTGTTCAATCGTGAATTAAAGGATTACAGTAAACTGCCATAAAATGGGTGAATGCGGTTGGTCGTTTGGGTGGCTATTGTCGTTGCTCTCCCATTTCACCCTCTCTTGTGTTCACGGCATCTATGTTTGTGCAGTCAGCAACCGATCAGCAAGCTGTTCGCAACACATGCAGCTTGAATGCATAAAGAATTTTTGTTTGGACGAATCACATATACTTCGTTGATTTTATATCCCAGAATCGCTCGCGCAAAAATCTGTCGCTGATGACTACCTTAGACAAAACACAATGAAGAACTTATATCAAGTTTTTCGCATGACCACAATGTACAAGTGAATGAAACCTGCCGAACTCATACTGAGTCGACTGAGTAATATTCAAATGTTCCGTTTTACCATTTCGTTACGGTCACGTTTTACTTAGTGTCAAGCCTTTTTTTACTGGCATCAGCTTTGATCATAGTGTACAAACTGAGCACGGTCATAAACGTGGTCTTGTATTATGCTGCTCCAAACCTCCACTGGCTTTGGAGCAGATATATGTTGAGGCAAGCTGGTTTGTGTAGCACAACAACAACAGTATGGCGCAACTTACTGTCGTATTATACATAACTATCTGGTTTCTTCAGTTCACCTGAAGGCTGAATGAATTCCAACGTGTTCACGATCACTATAAGTTGTCATTAGGAAGTCGCGATTATGTTCCTATTTTGACTGGTTGTGATAGAATTTTAAGCCAGTTACGTTCAACAAAAAACATTAGGCCTAATTTTTTAAAATGATAAAGTTCGTCAGTAATGCTCATCATTTTCACGTTCAAGATTCAAATTCTATCCACGTATTTATGGAGTGTTTGTGATTGTCATTGTGTTGCTGACCTCACGTCAGGTATTACTGATTCATCACAATCGAACAAGGTAGCAATGTGATCCACTTTAGGTCCACTGCTAGTAGACGCATTCCTAGGCAAATTAAATTTCTAACTTCAGTCGACCATAGTTACTACCGGTATTTTGACGATATACTTGATGTTGTACAGCCACAAGGTGGGCTAACAACCATCGGGATTTTAAAGAAGCCCACGCTTCGCTGCATTTAACCGCAGATACGGAGTTCAACAATGGCGTCTACTTCTCAGATGTCAGATTGACCAGATGTCGAGATGGTACACTGAGTAGGTCGGTATATCGTGAACCCAAGTGATTAGGTCAATACATCAGCTTCGATAGTTTGTGTCCATTAAATAGAGACAAAATCTAGCCGAAGGCTTGGCAAGATTTTGCCGGATGATGCTAATGGGCAAGAACTGAAAATGGTTACAAATCTATTGAGGGGAAACGGCTATTCGGATAACTTCACCACCCCAAATATGGAGGCAAAAACCTGGCACTGGGTAATGCCCACAGTTAAAAAATATGCGGTGGTTATCAAATTCATGTTCAAAAGAGGTATTGCAGCGGATCAATTCAACCGTTGCATGTATCTGTCACTTAGACGTATCTTTCCAGCGGCGACCGTAAGAAGCTGGTTCACGGCAATACCGATTTTAAGACTGAGCCTGAAAGTCAAGTTACGAGTCCACGATTAATCGGCGTTCGTGTATTCATTTCCATACTGATGTTGTATTGCAGAATATCTTGGACGTACGACCAGGCGCTTGTCAAAAATGATAATGGAACGTTATCCAGCTTGGATCGAAACCGGTTATCGTAAATCGATTATTAGCGCCATTTTTGCACATCTTGCCTATACCAACTATCACATAGACGCCACCAAAGCACACCAGATTGTTTAAAGGTTTGTCAGCACACAAATAATAGCAGTCCGTCAGCACATTCTGACGGCCGCTGAATCGATTGCACTCAGATTACGAAACCCGTTCAAAAGAAATTTGTTCAGTCCTTGCAAATTCCGTGGTCAAAGATCAATCATACTCTGTCTAACCACACAAACATTTGACACTGACCATGTGACATAACGTCCAGTTAACATCCGGTTCGTATCTAACCAGTCATTTTGTGTAGTCTAGTAGTAGTCTTCATCGTCACTCGTGGACACACCTTTTTGGTTAGTGTGGTCTGTCTCATGACATCTGTTAACGAAACCTTGAGAAAGAATTATCGACAACAGTGGTTCACCAAATCATTACCTTGAATTACCATATGCGAACGCGCAGACATTTGTTTGAAACATTCATGCAGCGGTCTTATATATACCCTGCAAAGTGGTTGAAACTCCTTTTTGTCTATGAGGGCTAAAAGTCCGTTTGATCATCCCAAGTCTAACGAGCCTCTTGTATGCAACCATTTCATGTCGTTGGGCAAATTATAAGGCTGACAAAATTCAGACAATGAAAATAAAGACGTATCGAGAATTATGTGTTTTCCATTATTCATCTTCATGTCGATACAATTGTACAGAGAGACAATTGATTTAGATCGACATATCAGTCACACTTATAACAGAGAAACTAGATCACTGGTCAATCAGTTGGCGACAGATTGATTGGTCTACTTCGTCACGCCCGTCTATTGATTTGACCGCACAGTGTGACCATCGATCCGGTGGAGTTGTGGTAATGGTAAGTGTAGCGTCTGAACAAACCGTTTTTGATGACATAATACCGGGTCAAGCAGCCTGATTCCAATAGCCTCGGCAGTACAAAGTGTTCTGATTCGGATCGCTTCTGATGGGTTGCCTGGCACACGATATACCACTTTGAAGGCTTGGTCAGTGTTCACCTGGTGTCTGCTTTCAACCAGATGAGCGAGAATAGCATTGCTGACCGATCGTGATTCCCCGCGCCATAGCCACCGTGGATGGTGTTCTCGGATTCGCTTCGAAAGTTGTCTTGATGTTTGACTAATATAACCTGCTCCACAGGAACAAGGGAATGAGTAGACACACATAGATGAAGTCTGAACTGTCAGTTTCTACTTGTTATAAAACCTGAGAACTGAGAATGTGGGGAGTTGTATACGGAGTTCAGCTGTAGCATAGGTCCTGCTAATTGTCTGGTTGAACCTATTTGTCAGCCATTCTGCGGCATTGTCGCTTTGTCACCTTGTCATTCAAATAAACACAGGCTTCCTTCTTAAGTCATGTACTTCGGCTCTAGGTGATATTCTCATCATATTTCTGGCGATAAATCGTCCCGGATAGCCGTTTTCATGAAGTACGTCTTTTATGAATTCGGGTTCACTTTCTAACGTATCTGCTGAACAAATTCTGTACGCCCTGTAGTCAGACAACACACTAGTTTTCTCTTTTGCTTCAGGAATACAGTAGTGTGAAGATTCGTGTACTGATCTGTCCAGGTATTCTTGCGATGAATCCTGCGCTAACCAGTACCGTCAATTCGTCGATGTAAATGAGCATCTAGGAAAGATACTTGATTTTCAGTTTCTTCTTCGAGCGCAAACCTGAATGCCTGATGGGTGCGATATAATTTGTCGAATAATGTGTTTTGTTTAAGTGAACTGTCAAAAATTACACAATAAAGCTCATTCTTGTAGACTTTTGGGCAACTTAGGCAAGGTGTTATTGAATTGGGTTCTTACAACAAAATAATGATCTATATACTGAAGTACACAAACGTCCCTTTTTGTAGGATGTTGAGCAAGGTATGAACTGTTGAGCGCTTCAGACTGTTTCAGATGACTCACTTGGAAACAAACTTATAGTGAAGCTTGAAGAGGAACCCTAGTGAACTGTGCATATCATGACAAGTTCACTGAAAGGTACTATGTACTAAGGGGAATTGTTTTTAAACCATGTGTCTAGTAAAAATGTGCTTATCTGTCACTGTCTTTTAAAATTGATAGTGTTCCAAATTCATATGTCACTGTTGTGAGAACGTGCAATCGCATCATACAATTCACAATGTTACTCAGTACTGAGGCACGTGCATATATTTGGATAGTGAAGTAGACGGGGGAAACACAGAAAGGAACATTGGAGTGCAGTTTGGCATGAAGTTGCTCTCTGTACACACACGAATTGGACATTGGCAGCCGTTGAAACTGTGGCATCCTGAGATAAATGTTCTGTAAAAATGACACTATCTGTCTGTTGTGATGAAGTGCATACTCCGTATGTTATTTTTCCGAATATAAAATCCTTAAATCATCCGCCTTTTGGCTAACAACATCTGGCTAACAATATCTGGAGGTTGAAGTCATTATCCTCAATGATCTCCAGGCATCAGCCTATCTGTCTCTTAATACATTTTGTTGTATTATTCCTTATGTGGACTTTATGGGGGACCATTCAGTACCATCCTTCAAAGGGTAAGCCGTGTGATTAAGTCAGCTTCTAAGCATAACATCCAATCTGGTTGGAGGAACAGCTCATCTCTAACCTGAGAAAAACTATTTTTCTTTCCAACTAATAACTGTTATCACTGATTAACCTCAGATAACATCACCTCAACTCACTAACGGGTAGGCTTGCTATGCTTCATTGGTGATACAAAAGTGAGATTTAGACTGAGATGAAAGGCCTCTGAAACATCAACCCTGAACTATCTTCGAGTTTGCTCGCCTGGCCGATGGATGTATGTATGTTAGCGCAATGCACCATTGCTGAAACATCGCAGTTGTTAACACAAAAGCTAGTTTGCCCTGACAGATTATATATTGTACGGTTTGATGATCAATACCCATTTCAAATCGAGACCAGAATAGACAATCGCATGGCCCCCAAACTACCTCCGTCTTCATCAGACTTTCTTTCTCCTTCTAAGAATGCAATGCCGTTGTATTTGTTTGGTAAGCTGAAAATGCATACGACTAAGGGACCAACTTATTGTGCTAGAGCCCCGGCTCTAAACTTCGACACATCTGTGTTTAATAATGGACGTTGTTGAGGCGAAAAAGCATTATCTTCAGATGACTCACGAAACACTATACGAAGCCATGTAGAACCGTCCCTTTCATGAGTTCATATCCAATCGACCGGCGTTTAACCCATAAGAAACGACTGAGCTCTAATGACAAATAAGTGTCAAAGCGAGAGTAGTAGTGAAGGCAACTCACGGTCGACGGTAGAGTGTCCTGCTTCATTAGTAAATTGTTGGTAATGAGTCTGGCTTAACCAGCAACCGTTTTTTCAATGACGAAACCAATGAATTCAGGTGGTTAACTTAATACACCCTCTAATCCCCATACTGTACGGTCACGGTAGTGACATATAAGTTTAACTACTGAGATGCGAAAGAAACGTCAGCTGGACAACAATTTCAATACATTTGGGAAACTTCATTTATTGTTTAAGGCTATATGAATCATGATTGACGAAGACATGGTTGGTTGTCGTTTATCTGTTTCATGTGAACCGCCCTAACACAATAGACTGACTACATCATATATATATATATATATATATATATATATAAAGCTT
>LUCH01000365.1:9102-22423 GCA_013368495.1 Paragonimus heterotremus
GACCCGTCGGCCTCGTGGTATGGACTCAATTTGATGAAGTCCAGCTGTACAGCTGCCCGTCTGGACGATAGAAAGGCTCGTTTCGGCTTCGTGCCTATTTTGGTGTGTGTTCTCACATGCATCAATATGACACCAATGGCACTCCTGGTCTTCCATCTTGTTAGCCTTGAGTGGGGCGCATTTCACGGTCGAAAAAACTATTCTGTCAGGCACGTTCAACAAAACCCCGTCACTTGCACAGTGTAATTATTTATGTTTCCGTAACTATCTTACAAACGAGCGTTCCATCCGCCACGATATCATAATGACTCAACGTGATTACAAATTGGGCACTGTTTGAAGCACTCAGAATGCCAATTATCGGATCTAGCTGACGCAACCTTTTGGTGGGCTCTTTGTACTTACTGTGGGATTTTGCGTCATGTCCGTTTTTTCCAAATTTTCAAGCGTCATTTCTCTAATTTCTTTACCTTAACGGAAGACTGACGTTCTAACATTATCAGACTAGGAGCACCGATATGAAGAGCACTTTAAAATGTGTACGCATATTGATAGTCGTATAGGTGTTTGGCCTTCTGAAAAGCTACTCAATGATATTGTTATGTTCCCAGTCAGACCGCATGCCTCTTCCTTTTTGTTCTGAATTGTTTCAAGCCAAGTCAGCTCTGTTAAAAACCGCCACAAGTCAGGCAACTTATAACAGTGGATATCCTACGTCTTGAGGTTGGAATATTCACGTCCCCTTTGGGCGCGGCAATTACACGCCTCAACTTGTCAGACAGACACAGCCTTGTCAGTTGACGGAACTTAATAAGCCAGAAAATTATCAGTGCTCGCCATAAAAACGTCATACAAGGAAATATTTTAGCTAAAAGTCAAGCTTTTCCTGACCCCCCTTTTACTACCTCTGAGAGAAGCGGAAAGCAGTTGTACCAGTGGCCATGTCTTCTTCTCCAGCGAAATATTTCCGAATGGTTTCCTTCCGCTAACCTTTACGTTCTTTTGTTCGGGGGGTGAAAAGCGTATTAAGGGGATAAGAATGCGTTGATATTGATCAACGTGTGCCTCAAAATGCAGCAACTTGTATATTACTGTTCTCACCTCTCATTCAACCCACAGTAATGCTAAGATCTCAAACTAAATCGTCTGCGTTTTTAAATCTTCACAAGCGGGAATGGGTGATGGGCACGGGCCTGCGCACAGAAGGTACATGCAATCCGGTACTTAAGGCATCATGTTGGGTACAAGTGGGTAACTCCTACTTACATCACTCTACTAACGTGTTTGCCAGTCTGTCAGTGAAGCAACGATATGCACACATGATGTCAGCTGCTGGGAGAATTCTTTGATCGCGTCTACTATTTTAGGCGTTGACGACTGGAGACATCTTTTTGCAACCAACATTCCACATTTCTTTCCATAAACTGCCTCTTCCATTTTACTGTCTTCGTAGTGCATCAGAAACGCACCTCCTGCAGACGGTTATAGAGGTTTTAGACATGTGTGGAATTCAGTATCCAACGGTCGGTTCAAACAACTTATGGAATGTGTCTTATTAGAGTACGGGGATCAAAGGACATGCTGTTGTAACGTCCGACAAGGCGTTTGGTTAAGCCGCTGTAGTATTTACAATTCATGACGGAACACTGCATGAAAAATGGTGTACTTCTCAACATCTCTGTGAGAAGTACGCCCACTTGAGCGCGATCAGTGTACATAATGTAGGGCCCTACACATAAATGTACACCATATGCACAATTAATAAAACTACAGTACACCAATCGTGTGAATAAGGCAACAAAAAAATATGAGAGAAAAATTCCAGTTTATGAAAAAGCACTTGAGACTCACGCTTCTGAGAGTCAATTTCCATGATTTTCAAGATTCGGTAAACAAAATGAGTTGTTACATCAAATTACACTTTATGAGATGCGCCCTGACCCGACGACAAAGGTTATGCCAAAAAATGTGATTTGAGGGTAGAAAAAAGGGAAGTCGAAGGGTTTCACCGTTATTTGACGTGAACGGCCTGGAGGGAATGTGTGTACCGTTTTGTGGATGCGTACGTTGACAACCTGACGTTTTCTTAGTTATACGCAACGATACCAGACTCGAAATGAAAATACCGATAGTTGCGGGAGACCAAAATTATATTATACGGTAAGTATAATTGGTACCTTTTAGCGCTAAACGACACCAATACGCAGAGGTAGCTAGGGAGGTTGAGGATCCGACCGTTGAGCGCGCAAGCAGGCTAGGGGAGTGTATTGGACGCGATTTGGCGCGCATATGCCGGGAAGCATGCAAACAGGCAAACGCTATCGCATGCATCAAGCAGAAGGCGGGCGAAGATCCTTAAAATCCTGTGTACAATGTGAGCTAAGATTTCGGGAAGGATTTCACACATCGTGCAGCAGGCAGACGGGGGTTATATCCAGGTCAATGCAACAGGACTTTGTGGACTGACCTCCAGGTATATATTTGTTAGTTTTCAAAGAGGACGAGAGCTAGCACATCCTGCAGAACGCACTACTAGCTGCTGTTGTTTAACTGCATAATTCATTACGTCGTACATATATTGATCACACTGTGATTTCACTTGCTTACTTGTTGCATTAATACCGCCGCGTGGAAACTAACTGTGGGTTTGAGCCTAGTAGGTAACGGATTACTACTACTTATTTCAACTGCAACTGACGTCGAGGTCAGTATATATCTTATGATGGATTTTGCAGGTTGAAGAATTTGAACATCCATCCGAAATCAAGAGAAGTCGGACGTAATCTGGAACGCTTTGAAATATGGTATATTATCCAAAAAATATGAAAGATGAGAAGAAAAACAGCATTTCCACACTGCCATCAGCATGGATGTGTCTGTTTTGATCAGAAAGCATGCGTTCCCGAATTTGCATCATTCACTGTCATACGCTTTCTTGATTAACCTCATATTGGATCATGTTCAGCCTGTCACCTTTGAAGATGGAAAAACAACAAACTCTCAAACTTTAGTGAAGAAAAATTAAGAGCTTCGTGCGTTTATTCTTCAGCTTCGAGCTCAAGCTGTAAGTTGCAATTTTGATGATGAACTACATATTCAGCCAAGGAGAAGATCAATCTTGGGACTCAATTTCCCTGATCTCCAGAAAAAATTGATACTACTGAAGTAGGCAACTTTCCAATCTGCCAGAGGTGTCTATGAAAAATATCAGGATCAGGAACCAGTTGTGTTATATTTCAGTGCGCGCATACACTAAATTAACGCATTCCAAAGCACATGCAACAAATACCAGACACGAAGTAAAAACACGAATAATTGCGGGGGACGGAATGCATATTATGTCACAATTACAATAGGTCTCAAATGGTCCTGAACGACGCTAACACGGGAAAACAGCTAGGGAGGTTAATGATCTGACCGTCGAACGCGCGAGCAAGCCTGAAGTGTATGTGAAACCATTGGTGCGCATAGGCCAACAAACATGCAAACAAACAAACGTGATCGCAGGCAGCAAGCGGACGGTAGGCAAAAATCTCGATAATCCTGTATGCAATGTGAGCTAAAATTTTGGGAAGAATTTTACACATCGTACGGCAGACAGACAGGGGTTATCTTCGGGTCACTACAGTATAGCGCCAACAGTTCTGGGAAGAGGACACGCCAACAACAACAGCAGTTGGAAAAGGTAACATCAGATAAATACGACCATTGAACCACGTCATTCTAATCGGAATCCTGCCCAACGTTGGGATGACCGTGTCATGTGGTCCTAAGCATTCTCCTCTTACATGTTCACTCCGTAATTCCAACTACCCTAGATATGTCAAAATGGGTCACATTCGAACCGGCTGTCACAGTTCGAAGACGTATTCAGCGTAGACTTCTTTAGAACAGCAAAGTCTCTCATCAGACTTTCAATGCGTTGCTCTCACTGTAACTTCTACTAATTATGTTGATTATGTGCAACATGTAACGCAATCATTTATTGCTAGCGGTGGTCCCAAATATTCCTTCATTGTTGACACTGGTGGCGTTGAATATTTTATTTCTGTTGATTGCGTGAAGCAGTCAGGACCTTCCGTTATCCTGAGGCCAGCTAATGTGTCTGATAAGGGTAATACTCGGCACGCTTTACCTATTCTCAGCGAATATTAACTTCTATAGACAGACGCGGTCCGTCACTTACACATGGTCATTTTTTATCACTAACTTTGGCCTATCTGTTTTTAATCTTGTCTGCATGAAGATTTTGAAGTTATATTAGCATTGTCTGTTAAATCTTTCGAATTTGTAGTTTCCGCTCCTCAGTTCTTTCATATCTGAATACGGTTACTGAAGTGTCCATAATCGAGCCGGCGCAGACAACAACTCCTGTTGGTGAAAAGAAGCAACGTCACTGCAACTTGAGCCTTTCTTTAAGCAGCGGCGGGTGGAATTGCTGTGAATCGTAATGGAACATTGTGTGCTATTGTTCTACAGCGTGCATAGTCACGTTGTACAAATACTGATCACGCTACGGTCTCGTTGGCCGGTGCGCTGTGTTATTACTGCTGCGTAGAAACTTGCTTTGGGTTTGGGTTTAGTACATTTCCGACTACTGGTGCACGGTCCAAACTACCACCAATGGCTTGCCTTTAATTATCACACGATCCGTCGAAATCAGACAGTTGATAGTATTGGCGACCATTCTAATCTGTCCGCTGCTAGTTCCCGTGGTAGGATAAGGGAACGCATGATTCAGACCACTTGCCGAATCATGCAGGCTGTTGTGAGGCAACAGGTGATGTATCGCGGGGCTTTGTGCACTTAATTCCTAGAAGGCAGACTTATGGCTTTGGTTCGCGATAATTGTGATGGTCCCTCGGTTTTAAGACCAAATCATGTGTTTCTCCTGAATCTGAACAAGGGCGCGCTGTGTGATCACATCACACGGAGAGTGTCGAAAGCTACGTGCGCGAGGTGCACTTGGGAACAGTCAGTGGCACGTTCGGACGAGACAAAAGATTTATATATCTTCCGGAAGTGGCGGACAACAAAAACGTAGCCGGCCAGTGGAAGCTCATGTTCAGTGGAACTAATTCAAGATACAATACCTACTCGCAACAACATGAGTTTTGAGAAGCCAGGCTAGATTCAGGTGTTAAAGAAGTTGCGAGCGTTGAGTGTCCGGCGATTGATGCGTGTTTTAGAGAAAATCCGTATCCCCGTGCTCTGACCTCGTTTGTTACCTTCTCGTCGACCCTTCTTCTTCCATCCGAAATCCTCCTGGTGGTGGCTGCCAGCCTGCCCTGCAAAAACTGATACGACCATTCAAGTTACGTGCGCGACAAATCCTTTCTCCTACGAATGGTAATCTCGATATGTTGCTGAATCTTGATATCGTTTGTGAGTGGGAGCCTGTTCTCGTTTGGCTCCTTTGCCCTGATTTTCCACTGCTGGGCATTTGTTCACGCCTACACTGGTTTCTGTTGCGCTTGATCGCCTAGCCGTTAAGCGACTGTTGGAATGGATCGTATTCGTGTGCACAGCTGGTCTCCGAACTCGTATACTTGGTGGATTCAACAATGAGATTTAGTATCTTCTCCTATTTAGCTTACACTTATTTGTTGTACATTGGCGTCCTACTGATAGTGAACTCGCGTTATCCCTGGCTAGGGTTTGTATCATTCACAGGTAGACAAGACACTTGCGGCAACACTCCCATGTCCTCGTCTTCCATTGTTTGCCCACAAAATCGTTCAGCGTGGCAAACAAAATAGGCACATTGTCTACCCCCGACACCCTTTATAACAAAATGGACTACATGTCCCAGAATAAGCTTAGGCCATTCCTGCTGACTCTATAGTTGATCAGAATCACCAGTTGTCAAGGCATCATATTCCACCCGCAATTTCTACTCTACTCTCACTTTTACTATGCGGACGTCCTCAGTGGGACACAGCATAAGCAAGTACGGTGCTAGTCACCGTAGCTGCGCTCCGTGATAAGAATCTCCGGGAAAGATGCTTTCCAAATCAGTATAATAGGGGGCATTTCCACAGTTAATCATTATTGCTGACAAAACCTTACCGACCCCTGGTCTATCCATCTGACCGTGACACCACTGTCCACAATCACCATCGTCGTAGGTACCTCCTGGCGCCGCATAGGTCGTAATGGAATGCCCCGTCGCTGCTCCAAACAAGTGTAAGTTTCGGTCTCTGCTGCTGATGAAATAAAAACATGCATGTGTTGCCCTAAAAGCGCGTCCTATCGATCTTGTGAATAACAAGCTGAACTTTGTCTGATCAATCCAACAAAGAGCCCTAGAACTGGCATAACGTTTCGGCAATCGGCAGAAAAATGCTATCGTGTCACCCAGTTTTAACCGTTGCGCATGCCGACGGTAATTTGGCACGATTTCGTCACGATAATGGACCGCCCGTCCGAATACAAGTCGATAGTTGTTGTCTATTCTTCTTTCGTACGCATTATTAAAAATGTCAGACATAGATGGTTTAAGGGGGTCCATTCCGTATGACGTGCATTTTCGACTCATTCAGAATTTCGCTTTCATTTACCCCGCTGGGCTGCCCTTCGTAGCAGACACAATTCATATTCAGCCACTTATAAACAGTCTTGTGGTTCATTCAGGCAAGCCACTGTGCGTTTACTACCTTCTCTTTTGAAGGCTTCAGTAATGCGTCTGTGCGCACTGGGACTGAAGCTGCTGTACTTGCGCCTGTAACCCGTAGCCGATTTGGAAACACTGAAACATGCTTACAAGACCACTTGACTACACAAGTGATGGAGGTCACAGGATGATTGAAGACACTCGTTGGCGCATGCTGTCCGCTCCCCATAGTTTGAACCCTATGACCGATTGGACAACGAGGATATTGACGGCCAACTTATTATTTCGGATATCGCAGCATAACAGCAATCAACGCACGCAGTCAGAATCGAATATGCAGCAAAACTTGACTCCCGTGGAACAATCATAAATCATAGTTGTAGCTTGAGAATACATTGGAGAAATTATACTGTCCTAAAACAGAAGGCATTCCCACGAAAAATGCCCAAAAGAGAAACCAGTATGGGCACCAAGCTGATGGCCTGCAAATAGTACTTTCTGGTTACCGGCATTTTGTGAAAGTACGGGCCATCTCATGTGAGCGCAATCGAGACGAATACCAAGTGAAATGATTGTATTGAGCGGGTGCCAGATTAGTTGGACAGTTTTTACGGAGTTCATTGATGCCAGACTTTGTACTTGGCCCCATCCTACATAACTCTCTCCAACGTCCTCAACTCAACCGAACACTCACTTGTACACCTTACTTTACTGGCTTATAGACCGTAGTAAAACCTATTTGCTTTCATTTGCCGTGCTTCGCAGGGGGCTCCCTTTCTTCTTTGTTCGCCTGATCAAAGGGATCTGCGAGATACCTTCGTATATTTATTTTCAACGTTCAATCTCCGTAACCAGCCCATTTGTATGCATACGGCATAGCTCCGCCTTGGGACGGTTGCTTGACATTCTGTTGCTCACACAACAGTGCAAAGTGAACTAAAAGTTGCCCTGTACCTGAATACTTGAAGCTGTTTCATCCAACTGTCCCACATTAAAAAGGAAGTCACTGAAAACGAACACCCACAAAATCTATTTGAAATCTGTGAAAGAATGGACACATAATGCCCCGGCTCTCATAATAATAATAATAATAATAATAATAATAATAATAATAAAAATAAATTTCTCAACCTGTTTGCGAAAGACACGCCCGGATGTGCACAATCGTGGCAGATAGATGCAAGCGGTAGAAGGCAAAAGCAGTTATACAATAAGACTGACAAAGTCTGCCACCAAAAGGAAGCGTAATCAAAGAGGAAAAGGTTGCAGTTTACAAACTTTCGATGCAAGCACCAGGAAAGAAGATAGATCGCGTGTTTTATAAATTCATTCCCAAGGATATGTTACGTAACTTTACTTTTTACAATATTTTGTGCGAGATGACGTTTCAAATATTTCAAGGTCACGCCAGGAAATACGTACACAAATGCATCTTCACAGGATTTCGCCGTTAGTTGATGTAAATTCGGTGAGAAAAATGTTGAAATAATTAGGCTTAGGCCAGTGAAGGTGTGAGTTTCAGAAATCCTTTGCCGATTGTTCAAAGACGTCCAAAAGCTGAAAATCTCGCGAATCGTTCGGTCACTGTGAGGTTTTTAGCGTCAATCATCATGGAGCTTTCCCTCTGATAACGGCTGTTTAAGAAAGTAAGAAGGACAAAGCAATCTCACGCATTTTGTTAGAAAATATGCACTGATCGTACCCCATAAGCACAGTCCGTTTTTGTATTTGTGTCTCCTCTTTTCTCGTCTAGCGGTCAGTTCATTATCTTAATGTGGAAACGGTCTAATCTGCGGCGACAAGATTTCCTTCTACACAGTGGCTGTACTGGCCAATAGCAACTCAATCATTATTTCACCCGGTTATCAACCGGCCTAACACCCTCATCCCACTTGAATCCTCTCATCTCTTAGTCGCCTTAAAACCTTACCAACCGTTAGGATAGGGCCTTTCTCAAGAGGCCGCTGTGAGGAAAACGAGGCGTATAATTCGGCCAAGTGACATATATTAAGGCAGCTATATATACAACATGCACAAAATGTGAAACGTTGGTCCGCATTCAGGTCAAAAGCACTCCGTTCATCGAGATCCAAAGTCCATTTTTATTCTGGGAAAAGTGTGGATAACGTCATGTTACCTCACACATATTTGACTGACGTCCTCACTGTGTTGTGCGCACGCGTGTCGTGCAAACCGCCTGTTCCTTGCTCAGTGTAACCACCTCTCACAGCATTCATTCAGCATGCTGTTAGGGGTTGTTGCGTATTCCGTCCTCTCATGTGCCTGTCCCAGACACATTACGAACTGAGGCTATGTGGCACGTCTTACTTAGTAAAATGGCTTTCATCCGTCTGAATGCAAATTTCTTATGTTCACCGGAATAGGTTATTTGTCCAGCGACTATTCCGGTCACTAATCGTTCCACCAAATTTCCAAGTACACATCCAATGTTGGAGGCACTGATACTCCAAAACTAATAAACCTAGGAGGAAGTTAGCCGGCCACTAATCTTTGCAACCACCATTGTAGACTGAAACTTTGAATACAACACCTTTCCGTCAACTTCCTGTAATTGTGTTACTGAAGTCACTGGCAAAGATAAAGGCGGCGTTTCGTAATCGCTAATCGCATCATTTCGGCTGTCGCCTATTACATGGTGGCACGCAATATGTTCGTTTGTGCATTGCTACACTGAGCTAGCTCTAAGGGAGTGCATTAGGCACAGAATGCACTTTGTCACCATTTAAAGCACTCAGAAAGGACGAATGCAACCATTGTAAGTCAGTCTTAGAGACCGTTTCATCTAAGCCACTTCCTGTAATCAATAAAAGTGGAAGTAATGTTTTCCCACTGCTGTCGTTGTGCATTATCGCTGACACACGGTGTGTTGCGCCGCCGATGTGTCCCTGATGCTTTGTGTGGCATTATGGAACGGAATACAGGACAGTAGTAGGTTGATACATTCTTCTTTTTGTCCTAAAGTACTCATCACCATCAGCGTCCGCGAATCGTAGTTAACTGGTAGCCTGTTTACCAACCGGAAGGAGCCACCTACATCAGACGTTTTAGGGGCAAACCCATTTTTATTGTCATCACTATAAGGTAAGTTAACAGGAGTAAGATATCCGTACCAAATTTAGTACGAATTTGGTCAAACAGTTTGGGCGTCGTGTTCAACATGTTATTGATAAATGGATTGAGAATAACACAACGTTAAGTAACGTTGTGGTATCCTCAATCCATTTATCGTTAAGTTAACAGGAGTTTACCAGACTTCTATTTCTCTAGCATGCTCAAAGTCAACTGCAATGAAATGTCGGAACGTTTGATATACAATAATCTCACTTACTTATGGTAAGCAGTATGGTAACTGGTAACTTTGGGTAGTTTAATTTTGATTGCTAGTGATTCTGTGCACACCTGTAGTGCACACTTCGGGCAGCACCAGGCCAGCTGCTGTTGATGACGGTGACATCTCCGTTGCCATCGTTCTCAATTCTTACGACACAGTAACACTCTTATATTTACATCTGTAAGTGAAAAGTTTTTGTTAGTTGTGGGTAACATTGTTCAAGTTAGCAGGGGGAGAATGCACAAACACGTCTCAATGGTTATTGTTTATAACTGCTTTGATAAACGTGTGTAACAGCGGAGTAACAAGTGCACTGGCTGGTGACGAAAGAAGGATACGTGTGAAGAGTACATAAGAAAAAAGTACACGATACGACTGATGGTTGACGTCATTTGTCTGAACTATGTGTAACATAGTCAATGCGGTGCCACACACCCAGGAGTCAGTGTTAGCTTGAAAGCGCTTGCAGTACGCAACAGGTTGATCTGCGTCAACAATGTCATTGTCAGTACTATGGTCGAGCAGGTTGTATTCAATGATTACATTATTGGGACCAGTACTTAAAAGAAATGAAATGTTATGGCATGACCTTCGTTTCTTGTGTTCTTTGCTGTAGGCCTCAACATGCAGCAACTGACCAGTCTCAACAACCTTCGTCATAATACACTCTTATTTCCGCCTGCGGTTCAAGTAGGTCACAGGATTACATGGGGAACGTAGCATACGTTCAACATGATAAACGTACGACTCAAAAGGAAGGCGGAAAACTTCCCAAGTTTGTCATGAAATACGACTTCACCCGCTAAATGTACTAGGGAGTGGACGTTGTATGTCATTTCCTTGCCCCATATGTACGGAAAAACTCACACACGAACTTGTGTAAGCAGGAATTTCCGTGCTGAATCCCAGATCCGCGGAAAGCCATATAGGCTGGGGCATACACCTCAACGGACAAGTCTAGGAAGTTGGAGTAGGCTTCCCTCCAACACCCACGGTCCGACGTACAAAAGGAACTACATGGGCTCACAAGCTTCACAATTTTTGAACTCCGGCCATCCTCGGCATATTCTGAGAAAGTAGTCTCTAAGTAGACGAGAGCAGGCAGTTATGTTTAAGTCAGCGTTTTCCGTGGTACCAATCTCCGAACGCACGTCTTTTTATAAGAAGACTTCAGGCACAATGATATCGGCCTCCGCAATTCAAACAGGCAAGCGGAGTACCTACCAGCCTAAGGAAAATGGTGTATCATATCCAACGGTGGGGCTTCAAACGGAGATTGCTTTTGCTTCCTAGCACACTGGAAGGGTTCGTCAGTGCGATTGAGGCAATCCGTCAGGGGACAAGTAACCTTGTGGTTAGTTTGGACGTATTTGCGTGTACGGCGATCGCCACCGGCGTATCCAGCGCGTTCTGGTTTCCGTTTTACGAAGCCCTGGCTGGCGAGTCGCAGGTAATGCAGCTGATAGATAACGTTTTTGGGTTCCATGTTGCCAACAGTAATTCCGTGTGATATCACAGTATGCAGTTCAGAGACCAAATCAGACAACTATTCGTTCACACTCCAAAGGTTGTTGCGATCAGCAAAAACTCCAAACATGAAACGGGTGGTTGTCGCGGGCTGAACTGATTTACGAAGTACAGGCCATAACTGCGACTTATATGGCCCAAAAGATCTAACGCTATCGATGTACAACCGGATGGCTAGTCCAATAGCATTCATCAGTGATTCCTCATATGACAGGCGTAATAGGGCAGTTCGCCGGCCAAAGTGTGCATACTTCCTACCAGGAATCAGTTTCGGGGATGGAATCATAGGGCATACCCAAAAAAGAACAAAGATCAGTTGACACAGACCTTGCCAAACGATCGATTATTCGCGACGATGCTGTGACTGTTCTCCCCGGGGTCTCATAATCTGTTGCCAGTTGTTTCAAACCCCTTACTACGGTGGGCACTGCTCCACTTTCCTTTAAGTCACATGCGATTAAGGAACTGCTAGCACCTGTTTCATTGTAAGCAACGTCGTCTAAAAAAGCAATAACGTATCTCCCGGCGTGACCTTGAAATATTTGAAACATCGTCTTTACCTGGCCCTGTAAAAGGTAAAGTAATGTAACACCTCATCCTTTGAGCCGAACCTGTGGAACAGGTGAACCATCTTCTTTCCTGATGTGTACATCAAACGTTTTAAATTGTGACTATCTTCCCTCTGATTACGTCTTCTTTTGTTGACACATCCTATGTTCGTCTTGTTATATATCCAATTTTTGCTTTGTACCGCGTGTAATTATCTGTCAGGATCGCGCACATCCGAGCGTGTTTCTCACAAATGCGTAGAGAGATGTATATTATTATTATAGTAACACGGGAAAACGGGAACTCTTCCCCGGTTCTGTCGTAAGGACAACACCTCCAAACCGATCACTGGAATCCACGGCTTGCATGCGTCACCGTTTTCATCCATTGACAGTCCTCTTTGGTGGCAGCTGTATTGCATTCTCAAGTGTTCTTCGACTCTCACACATTCTGAATTATCTGTGATGAGCAGTAGAACAGTAAACCTGAGCTACGGTTAAAGACAAACATAAATATAGAAAAAACATGTAACAATTGATAAATATCAAATTGCTGTACTGAACGCACCCACTATGCACTGAATGTTCACTAAGACGTGAACAGCCTGTACGGTAAGCATATTCAGAGGTGCCGTATACGCAGTTATTTAAATGTATGCAAAACACATGCATATTTAGATTTTACAAAACTGTGTACAGAGTCGTTATATTCATGAATGTGAGAACACACACCAAAATGGGCACGAAGCCGAAACGAGCCTTTCTATCGTCCAGACGGGCAGCTGTACAGCTGGACTTCATCAAATTGAGTCCATACCACGAGGCCGACGGGTCTGCGCGTACCAGGATACGATGTTGTCCTCCACACAGAGGCCGTGAACATCGCGCATGCACCCCGCAATACTAGACTGTTTAGCAGAACAAAAGGTAGGCGAAATACCGCACACATTTTTCAGCTGCACACATCCCTCCGGTGGTGACATAGTTTTGACTGGCCGGTGCGTCAGAAGATCATGACACTCGCCAAATACCGCACATCGGTGCAATTTATTCACTATTCCGACGGCGGCTGACACGGGGGTATTCTTCAAGAACCCTTACGGAAGTGCACGGACTGGTTTTCACCGATGCACCCCTCGGTTCGATCGAGCAACAGGTTAACCAGCCAGGCAACATAAAATCGAAATTTACTTCTTCATAAAGCCAAGCGAGGCGTCGAACAAAGCCTACTGACCGGTGCTTATGGTAAATAAAATTGACCGCCCATTTCTGTTGCATAGG
>LUCH01000365.1:31313-111504 GCA_013368495.1 Paragonimus heterotremus
AAACGAAAATGTTGTAAAAAGACATAATATAATTTTCACTCTCCTCGCGGATTTCTCTTGAAAATTAGATAAGAGGGGGGTTGGGAGACTTCCTAAGCGTTGAAAATGAGTGCCGAAATTGTTTTGAATAAAATCGCCGGTATTAGAAAGGCTGAAAAAGCTTCGCTCGCAAATTTTTTCTACTGCCCGCCGATGCCCGCCTGGGGCCCGCGCGGGCCCCTCGCTGTTGTGCTACCTGGGTAAGGATTTTACCTTATTTATCAGTAACTGTGCTAGCAGGGTGCTGGTTATCCAACTATCGTGGACTACTATAACAATATTGTTGTTTGTTGCAAAAACACAAAATCATAAATATCGCTTGAAGGTTTTGTCAAGAAAACATTCCATATACATTATTCTTCATATTACGCACGATCACATCACATTATTCTCTTTAACACATGAGATTGCGTTCATTTTTCCACTGCCGAGGGCAATCGTTATACGAGGAAAAGTTCCGCGATGAATGGATGCCTAAAACCCAGTATTGATCTAGCATTTCGCGAGATTTTTAACTTTCTGACGTTTTTGAGCGATCGACGATGTTTTGCCCTCGAATCTGCCCAAATTTTCGCTGGATTTTGGAACTACCCGTCCTCCCCCACGCAAAATGAATCATTTCAACAAATTTCTGACTGACGTTACATCAAATAACGGTGAAATCCCTTGAAGAAGCATTCGCACGTATTATCCGGCGTAACATTGAAATATTTGAAACGCCCTCTCCCACACAACGTTGTAAAACGTAAATTAGGGTAGCAGCTCATCTTTTGGACTAAATCTGTGATACAAGCAAACTCACTTTTTACCCGATGTAAGCATCAAACGCTTGTAAACTCTGATCATTTCCCCCCTGGTGTCGCGATTTTTGCCGACAGATTTAATAGTTTCCTACTATGTAACAATTTGTTGCTTTGTACCACTTGTAAATATCTGTCATGGCCAGACACATCCGAGCGTGTCTCGCACAAATACGGTGAAGAACATTATTATTGTCATTGTTGTAATATATATATATATTAAACTGAGCGGAGTGCAGAAGACTACAGACAAACATATATAGTGTTATCGAACGCAGTTCTACGAATCCACTAATAAACAATTTAAACGTACAATAGCTTACGAACAGGTTTACAAACGCATACAGCAGTGCAGCGGAAGCGTGATAAATCGTCCAGTTAATTTCAGCGGTGAAATATGTAGTGTATCACTGTTACTCATGTAAAGAATGGTGTACACTGTGGTAAGAATCAAAATACAAGTAGTAAATCCGGATACAGTTCAGTTGTTAACAGCCGATATAGAGTTTATAAAAATGAACTAAATGTTGACGTATCAAACCGTTAGGGGTAACAGCAAGTGTTGCTAACAAACGAGTCACATTAAATTTGAAGATGAAGGCATACTACTGCAAACGGGAGTAGAGTAACGTTAAATGTGGAATTGGATTTCACAACAGTAATAAGGGAGGTTGGTGAACTAATGCCCTTCATAATTTAATATGCTGACCACAGCGGGCCCAAAATTTGGGAAAATGTAGTGGAATTTGAAGGTTGGCCCATCGAAGTGTTTTAGTTTGAATTTTTGTAGGCCGGCACTGATAGCAAATTTTGCATATACATCGTTATAAAATATCCATGGAACTCAGATGACCCTTCAATCTCACTAAACGCGGACGTTTCGTTCAACTTTCTTTAGAATCCTTATTACGCCCTCATACACTAGTTCCACGCATTTCAACAACATCCCTCTTTCAAACAGGCCATTGCACGCCGCCGAATGTCAGCTAGGTGAAGAACAAGTTATAGCCGAGTTAGGGCTAAAAAGTTTAGATTCACGCCGCGACTTATCTAGTAGGCCTGCCTCTATCTCTACAGTTACTTATTGGCATGGTTTCTGCTTAACTCCAGGGGCCGCAGGCACACCACGGGTTGGTGGAACGGCAAACAATTTCTCACACATGGACTAGTCTCTGCGACGATTGAAGAAACTTTTAGAATAGGGCGGCATATACGGAAAGCCGACTGAGCAAAGAACACTTGGAACATTTAGCGATGTTCTGACGCCACCATCACTTTGCGCTACCTGGGGACCGGCGGTAAACAGTTGCAGATCAGGCAGGAGAATAACTTTCGCATGCAGAGGCGTAGGGGAAACGGCCAGCTATATGGCTGTTCACACGAAGGCGGAAGAACATAAACCAGGCATATGCGTCCGTCAATCGGGTACATAGCGTCTGATCCTCCCGGTCATTGCAAAGTAGGAATCAACAAGCTGACTGGTGGATTCGATGGATTCGTAGGCGTAAATGATCAGTGGCAGCACTCTGGGGAAAATGTTGCCGTATTTGGGGCGCTAGCCGGAAACCGCACACTTTCAGTCTAACCACGCAACGAGGACTGGTCTCTTAATATGCTAGCTGTCATTCAGTATTGGTTTGGTTTACACTGTTCACAATGTTCACATTCCATGTAATAAGTATTCCGTTCACTCTCTTAGTTGCGACTCTGCAACTTATCCACAAGTAGCGGCTCGGTGCCTTTTGTACCTGTTTGGTGAGGATGAGCGATCGTAATATACTACTCACACGACTACTATTCAGCAGTAGGACTGGAGCATATAGTTTGACATTGAGGTGGCTGCAGAAGAAACACAGGAAGAAACATCGGAGTGCAGCATCGCTCAAAATGGTCCCTGCTACGTCCGGCGTCTATGGCAACCGAAACGGCCTGGGCCGAGTGCCGTATGCAAATGTGTTTTTCCTTGTGGTCCTGTTTACGCGCTTAACCCATGTGTTACCTTCTCAAATAAACAATCCTTGCGCCATCCTCGTGCTTGGCTCCCAACTCTTGGACGGCATATAAGCGTACACTGAAAGACTCGTCAGCCATACCTACATGGGTAATTTTTGCACTACTCTCCTGTCCCATTGGAAGTTGTTTGAGATATTTGGAGAGACAAAAAACTGATGCTTCCCGGGGACGTTCGTAAAATCTCCATTGGAACGTATCGTGGGTGTGGACTGAAACTGTCCCACGTGACAGACTTTTCCAGGAGAAGACCACTTGGCTGGAAACTGGGCGTCAGTTTGTTCTGAGAAAAGCACACTGAAAATAGAGTGCTTCGTTAGTCTTGAGGTGTGAAACAAGTTTGAATAACATTGAGCAAAGGAATTCTCAAAAGCTCCAGCTTTTTACTTCTGTTCAGAGCTCACAAAATCCGTTGAACACGATGATAAAAGGTCCAGTTGTGCCTAAGAACCCCGAAACAGGTAGAGATGGTCCTTAGAAAAGCAGCCGTTAAGTTCAAATGGAAAGAGATTGAAGTGTTTGACAACTGTGCAAGAGAACAATTGCCGTCTGAGGAAGGTTTGAAGACGAACCTCTCACGTAGCTCCTCGTATCACCGTCCACTGATGTTACGACAAAATAGACAACAAGACACGTTGCTGCGTGTGATAATTCATTCGCCGTTAAAATTCAAGTGTATGGTTAAATTATTTCACGTCTGAACTCGCGCGCGACATTTTTAAAGCCAATTTATCAGTTGTATACTCAGTTAAATCCAAATAAGATAAGCTTACTTTGACTTTCAGCTTAAGCAGTTTCCCCCTGAATTTTATCGTTTCATCCGTACACATGTTTGTGTGCAAATTCTCGTCAACAATACCCAAATTGGATTCAAAACGGCACACACCACTTATACGTCTGCTAGTTACTAAGAGATTAAGCGGTGTTTTGGCTTAATCATCCAAATGAAAGTCATCCGAGTGTGCTACAAGACCGGAAAAGTATAATTGCGAGAACAAGATGCAAAGAAATGCTGGGTGAAGTGGCTGCATGGGTTTAGTTTTCACGTTCGATGCGAGGGATTTCAGTTTCTTGTATGCCTATCTACTTAGTATCGTAGTGAACCCGGTTCTTACGACCACCTTCTCATTAACTGTTTTGAGGATTGATGATCCTTCCAACCGTTGGATATTGCGAAAGGTTATCAATTAGATCGTCAGATAACGCGTGACTCGGCGTTAACTTGAATCGTTAGAAGACAATTCAATACTACCTGTTGTAATGTCTGTTAACTTTTTGTCCTCTTGTTACACACTATTCTTCATACCTGTTATTTTCACTGTATATATAAACTACTTGTCTAATGTTTGGAAAAATACACTGCTCGGCCACGCTCGCCTCGGCTTCTGCTTAAACGTGGTCGTTGTTACGGGGAGTTAACTGTGGCAATACCCGATTTTAGTGCGCTGGTGAAACTAAACCTGCTGGGATTTCTTTGCTATCCAAGAGGAACGTCCTTTCAACATATAGCCTACTTAGTGTGGTGGAATTCAGAGTGGACAGTTACTGTAGATTGTTTTGTAACACTGTCAATTCATTTTCAGTTCCATCACGATACCATAACTCGTAACCACTCATTATCCCAACGCATAACGACGATGATGCTAACAACAGTGATAACAAAGTAATAGCCCTGTGAATTGCCAAGACACATATCGCTCTCGAATATGACTACCTAAATCTTAACTTATTTTATTCAATATCCGGGACGACCACCCGCCAGCCACGGTCCAGGCTCAATTCAACCCCAGACAACGTGATAGTTTCTACTGCTTCTGCAGTCAATCTGTCCCAGTCGTTTACAATTTTACTGGCCAACAAATTCGTTCTTAGTGAATTCAGAGTTCAAGCTCTTAATAACTTGAGCGTATGGCTCTTTAGCCGCACAGCCGTGTCCCCTTCACAGAATTTCACTCTCCCATTATCCGAAACTCCCTCTAACACAAAAAACACTTCGATAAGATCATACTTCATCCCAGTAAACATTGGGCCGACCCGGACAGACGAGCCAATAGTGGGCCAGGTGTTGGCCTGTCTTGTTTACTCCACTGACCAACCAAAAATGAGAAACGTCGATGAATGGCACATTATAGTGGGACCAACTTAGTGGTCAACTAGTGATTATGAATGACCTAGGAATGGTATTTTTTCACTGTAATAGGCATATCTGACTACGGAACAGGTGGTTGCCATTTGAGGGTAAATTTTGTTCATCCAGGCTAGTTCAATAGCTCCGGGTTACTTGATTGTCACATGCCTCTGGTTTGGTCACTTCTCTTTATTATTTTTGTGATGTTTCACGGATAATCTTAGGTAACAATATGTCACGTCACTCTGGATATTTGTGTGATATAACCGATTTTTACTATTTAGTGAAGACATGCTACAAATTGACCTGAAGACTAATTTTCACCTGGATGTTTGATTTTTGATCTTCATATTCCCTGAATCCATCTTGTTAATAAAATTTTGATGCACCATGAGTTCCAGGCGAATGTTGTGGTGTTGTACCACTATATATCGTCGAATACTCCGCGGACGTCTATGACTTGGCATCACCACTGTTGATGTTTCCTCAATTACTATCCCTGCCACCATGGAGAATGGAAATACCCCATCAGAGAAACCTGGCATTCCTCTATTTTGGTGACTTTATTTCAAGTTGTGGATGAAGACGACGAGGTATTGAAGGACATGTGTCCAGTCTCATCTGTTCAGGCGATACGCAATCCGCACCGTTCATGTGAGCTCTGTGGACAACATATTCAGTTGTTATAGTTAATACTACGGTAACAGCCACACCAATCTCTGACGCAGTCAGAGGCGAAGTTCCTCAAGGTCGCTGACCTGAAGCTGATTATCACGATACTGAAGCCGTAAACGTTGAGTGACTTAAGTTTCGAACTACTTCAGTTGTTGAATCGAATGACTAGAATGTAAGCAGGGCGCTGTTAGATAAGCTGGCCTACTGGAATCCAACTCTGTCCCACTCCTATCCGACTCTTGCCAGTGTCGGCGTGTTTACTGGGATGTTGGTTTAAGGTGGATATATAAATAAATTTGATCTTTCGTTTCCACTGCATTGTGTTGACATCAGATTAATGATACTAGCCTGTTTAACTGTTGAATGTGCACCAACGAATTAGTGACTTCTGTTGTTTTGTCCTGTCTGGACCACGCTCATGTGTGTCTGGGTCTCAATATGAACTAGCTGGTTCACTGACTATCCGGTCTTGTACATGTGTGCATGTGTGCCCCTGTAGAAACTCTAGACCTTTTTCTGTTAACTTGGAGGGGTGGTTAGACTTGTGTGCTGTTCTGGTTCGGCGAGCCGTGCTGACTAGGACTTCGGTCCTTCCGGGTTTAACCATGTCAGATAGGCCAAATGTGAGCAGCCAGAAAAAAGCAGCCAAGCCTATAGGTTTGTGTCTCGCATTACTGACTGCGTATGGATACATAGGCAGTGAGTCATGAACAAATGAGTATACAGAAGAATTGTGTTTATAACTGCGGCATTTCTGTCTTCCGCGTACACAGAGTTGAGGCTACAAAGAGTACTATCAAACAAAGAACATTTTGATTGCTCAACAGTTGATTCTGACCGCCGGCATTCCATCCTGTACATTCGAAAAATCCACACAAATCCTCAAAAGCTTAGCGAAGCTTACAATGTATTTACTGTGCATAGCAGTAAACAGAATGAGGTGTCGCCGTCATATTCATTATATCCCCGGCTTGGGCTAGCAGGCCGCTACCAAGTGAGTCACACCTTTGTTTCATTGGCTCTGTGAACAGTCCCCAAGAAAACCCTTCATCTTGTTGACTTGAAGACCAAGCTTTTGAGTCAGAGGTTCTGGATGGTGTGGCTATCCAGGATAATCCGATTTTCTCTTAATCAACAGACCAAACTGTTGAGTTCGAGAACCAATCCGAAGTCCCACTTGGTAATATGAGACATGTGCGTGAGCATATGACGCTGTCCGTAAGGACGGAGAATGTGCGTCCGCCATCCGGTCGATGTAACACCCGTCATCCGGGGAGTCTCACCGCACGTGTCACCATGGAAAGAAGTCTCTACCGTATCACTGTACCAGCCTTAAGTGAGACAAGGCTTGCGGTCCAAAGTGAGCTCGGAGGAGCAGCTGTTAATTGTGCGGTGTTTATTCCGTAGTGGTTGACAGTATCAATCTTTTGATAATGGGCAGATCGCACGGCATCAGCTCCTGAATCCTGTCTGTGCGGCCGCAACTCGACCAAGATAAGTCTGATAAATTTCTCAGTGTACTTAATCCGCCTGTGTTCCATCGATGCTACAAAGAACCAGTTCTATGATCACCTTTCATCCATAATCAGCCTGACACTCCTAGTTGACTGGCCGACCATTTGTTTTGAGTGATTTGAATGCGCGAATTTGACGCGGCTCAGCAGCTTGGCCGGGAGTCCTCGGACACCTCATTATTGGTGGGGTCAGCAGGAAAGGTGATCCTCTGCTCCACTTGTACACTACTCAGGAGTTGGCTATCACAAGCCTCCGAGTCCAGTTGGATGCAAGCGCTGTCACAATGTGAGCTCCCGTAGTCGTTACCATTTGTTTGAATACATGAGTGCGTGGCAGTTCAATATTCACAAATTGAGTAGCATGCGAATGATGTGCCGAGCTGAATACAGCAGAGATTACTGAATGATCAGAATCAACTTGTTTATTCATGTTTGCAAGAGAGTTGTTCGCAAGTTGTATAGGTAACAACAGAAACTGAACGTTAAACGATTGCAGAATTCATAGGCAAGAACTACTTCTCGATGTACCACTGTCGTTCTTCTGGAAGACGCCGTCGTAAACATGGATATGTGACAATACACTAGGGAAAAGATCATAGCCGCAGCCATCGAGATGATTGGTATCCAGTACCGGAAATAGCCGGACTGATTTGGCGACAACAACGTAGTTATTTCCAGCTTGATACGAGAGAGGAGGACAGCTTTGCTATCTTCACGGCAAACTTAGACAAGAAAGATAAAAGAGTCCAATTCTGTAGTGCTCACCGTCAACTCCCTGAATGGGTTTGTAGAAACAGTGGCGACGGATGAAAAAAAAGCGGCTTGAGCTGATGCAGGGCCAGGCTGATCGCCGCCAACGCTATGAATTGTACGAGTTGCCGAAAGTTATCTGGAGGTCTAGGTGACATGACCATGTGGCGTTGCGATGAGTGAGACTGCGAATGGGCTGACCGCCTCCGATTAGTAGATCTTCAAACTACTCATAGTGTACTTCCAACCATGACGGGGCGAGTACGTTAGGCTTGAGTTTACGTTTCGTTCGTGTCAACCAACGACTGCCATCGCGTGGTAGAAACCTGGGTCTCTGTTACTTTCTACCTTTGTTTTTTCAGCTTCCTTGGCGCATCTTGTGGTAAACGTTTTGTTAGATTTTCAGTCTGAGTTTGAATTTTTGTTTTTTCTACCTCCCCATCCGGATTTCAATTTTCACTTTCAATTTCAGTAATGTATACTCTTATTTTGCACTGCTTATTGCATTATGTTTTCAGTGTTTTTCTTCTCACTCAGGATCTCACTATAAAAGTCTAATTATTTTCTGAGGGACGAGGGCTTCGCTTTCATACTGGCCGACCATCTGGCTAACCAACATCGGCCGACTGAAAACAAGAGCCTCCATCCACACGTCTGCTGGTCTGAGTCCTAGAGGTTTACACCTAATACGTTGTGTGTGGGAAGAGCCATACGTGGTGTAAAGCAAGCCACTTATGGTGATTATAATGTGCAGGTTTCAGTCTCAGCGATAAGCTAGTCCGAAAAAGATATTGCCAAGTTTGTCAATATCATACTTTCGCACTCCAACTCATATGGCTATACCATTGCATTAATGCTGGCTAGTGATGCTTTTCTGTTCCGATTCACTTGCACTTGTGTTTTGCGCTTCTACGTTGCGCTTTCAAAACTACGTTTTGAACTAGAGACGACAACTTTCATAGGCAGTTCGATAGTAACCTCTATGTTTAATTTTCACCACTAATTTTCCGAAAGACGCCCAATTAATAATACGAACTGGGTATTTGAATATTCTAATCTACTAGGACGTTGATAACAGTTAACAATATATTGCAACATTTTTGGTTTGTCTGTTAATAACGTTTAGTTTGAGTTTCTTCAACTACCACGGTCATAAATTGTCAAGAAATTGCGATATTGTGGTGATTAAGAATACGTAATAGTAATAAGAAATGTACTTAGCTCAAACCCAGAGCTGGCTTCTACGCAGTAGTAACAACACAGCACGTCAGCCAACGGAATTGTAATGTATTCACTATCCGTACGACGTAATCATTCATGCAGTAAAACAACAATAACATATACTGTTCCGTTATTATTTACAATCATCACAGATATGGATAGCTGTGATAACGACTGCCAGTGTGAGCGTTTTAGCCAAATCCAAACCCAACTGCGAACAAATAATACCATTCTTAATTATTCACTCTACCATTACTAAAACAGTAACCTACCGATTTGTGGCACTCACGGTTTTCTAATTACAGGTGTTCGTTGTAATCTTATAGCTGTGTTATTCTGAAGCGGGTTATTTGTTACATCACTTGGAGGCACATCCCTTAACACAATCTGCGCACTTAGTGTCCAACGACATTTTACCAGAAAGTTGATGGTGAGAGCCAGAACAATAAATGAAGATGAGAGCACTAAAATGTATGAGCCAGTTTTTGGGTTGTGAATAAAAGAATGCAGATGGTAAATACTTTGTCCATGTGAACCAGAGATGGCAAATGTGTATCCCTAGCTTTCGGTTCGCTAAGATTCTACACAGCTGTAATCGAATTTCTGCATCAGTCGCCTAGGCTATTTGTTGTAAATTTGGCTGTTGTGCCGTTAAAATGATAATAACGAGAGTTTGAATGGCCATAGGTACTACGAATATGTGAAAACTACCGTATATTTTGTACAAGGAAACAACGTTATTTACTTTGACGTTTGCTACTGGACAACGATCATTTTGCCTTCTGACTGTCCTACACGTTATTATGCTTCACGACCTCGACTAAGATAATTCGGCTGTTAGAATTTGATACTCGTTCAAGCAGTTTGTATCAACTCCACCTTCTGCAAACATCCTTGACTGTGTGGTACAAAACCGTTTTGATTGGGTAGATTCGATCGACTACGTATCCGCTTACAATCAGTTTGTGCGTAAGTTCTGGTTGACTGAACGTCCTTCAGTCGCAAAACCACTTGAATCCAGTTTCAGCGTCTGACTGTTCTTCGTAAAATGCCTAATATTCCTCGGCTTATTGACTATCATTTTAACAGACATGATCTATACGCTTTCCACTGACCGATTGTGACACCTCCTACACGGTTGCACAATAGCAGAGTAGTTGTGGCAAACAGGAATACGTAATAGTAATAAGAAATGTACTTAGCTCAAACCCAGAGCTAGCTTCTACGCAGTAGTAATAAAACAGCACGCCAGCCAACGGAATTGTAATGTATTCAGTATCTGTACAACGTAATTATTCATGCAGTAAAACAACAATAGCATATAGTGTTCCGTTATGATTTACAATAATAACATCCACCACAGTTCAAATGAACTTCCGGGTAGTAGTGATGACGTTGTTTCTTCTTCACACGTTCAGGAATTCTTGTCTGCACCGGCTCAATTGCAGTTACCCCTCCCGTAACTGAATTCGTATCTGAAACAGACTCAGAAACGGGATTTTCAAACTCGGAAGATTCAACAGACAACGATACAGACACCTTTAGAATATTCATGCAGTTGAGACCGATAACAGACAGGCAGGAATTAATAACAATAAATGAACAAGTATAAGTGATAGACTGCATTTCTGTCAGTGGAAGTTCACATTCGCCAAGAACAGGCAAAACAGGTTCAGTAATGCTGTTAACAGACGTATTAACAGACTTCAGAATAACTGAAGGTTACAGGCGCTTCAGGCAAGCGACAGAAATAAAAGACTCAGCACTACCACTGTCAGCAATGAAGAAATGTTCAGGACTACCGTTAACAATAGAAGATTATACTATGTGATGCATAGAAGCAGGAGAATTAGTAGAAGTTACAGTAAAAGCAATAGACTGTAGGTCAGATGCAACAGCTTGTTCATCTAAAGAAGTCTGGTCAAAACACGTTTTCGAACAACAGACAGGTTGAATGTGACCGACCTCGCCACATTCATAACATTTGGAGTTGCGAAATGGACACATAAATCGATAATGTTTATGGCCACATGACTTACAGTTACCAAAATGTTGGACACAATTTGGAGTAAAGTGATGTGGCTCGACTGCCGTACTTCTCTGACAGTCTAGCTTTTCGAACTGCCGCTGCTGTTGGTTTGCCTGCTTCTCAACACTATCGGCGGTATGTTCCTCACTTACAGCACCCTGTACATCCTTCAATTGTTCACAGACAGCTCTGGTCGATTGAAAACAAGTCTCCTCCAGTAGTAAGAACTTCTGTTGAAGACTTATGGAATCACTTTCCGCTATCAATCGATCTCTTAGCTGATTCTGAAGTTGACCATCGAAATGAGACTCTGCTGGTTGAGTTTGAGAAATGGACGCATGAATTTCTTGAGATTCTTCTACGATTAAAGTGTGAAACTTCGCCATTTCCGCAGTTTCGAAGTAGACGAGCTGGAAGTGCCTCAGTAGCAGATGTTTCACGGAATCGTACGGAAGTGGAAGAGGCGAATCGGGAAACGCCAGGATTTCAAGCATTGCATATGCATCTTTGCCAATGACCATGAGGAAATGTGGCGTTTTCTTCTCCTCTGTCATATCATTGCGAGTAATACACCAAATTTCAAAGCGTACTAAGTAGTCTTCCATTTCCCGTGAACTTGAGTGGAAGTTCAGAGTTTCCCATATTGCAGGGATTCATTGTAACGAATGTCGTGATATATCCTGCTTTCGACGCCAATTGTGGTAATTAGGAATACGTAATAGTAATAAGAAATGTACTTAGCTCAAACCCAGAGCTAGCTTCTACGCAGTAGTAACAACATGGCGCGCCAGCCAACGGAATTGTAATGTATTCAGTATCCGTACGACGTAACCATTCATGCAGTAAAACAACAATATCACATAGTGTTTCGTTATGATTTACATTCATCGCATTATTGTAGTTAATGATCAGCTACACAGGTTTATGTACACATGATCCTGATGAGGTTTGTAATGTGCTCCTGTTTTGTCGAGTTCTTGCATCCAAAATTACTGTGTATGTGTTTGTGGCATGACTCCCGAGTAGATAGCCGCACCCGTGTCGTCTTGGGATACGATGTTAACAATTCCTGTTGATTCTGTACAACATCGGAGTGGATCAATAGCGCGCAGTCGATAGGGCAACGTCTGATTTTCAAGAGCAAGCGATGGATTGATGTTGATAGAACCAATGGTCATCGTCAAACAACTTAAATGGCGCTAATGAATCAACCCTTTAAGTGCCGGAGATTAGGTAAGGCTGCAAAAACGATGATTCTGATTAAATAAACCTGAAATGTGATTCGTCGGGAAGCCATGAACTGCATGGAACCAGTGGGCTAAATAATGCTTAATGTCAACGAAACAAAAAGCACACTACACATTACACCCTGCAAGAACAAGACCAGAATGGGGTCACTATGTAGAATGATTTGCAAAATAAACGCTACCCATCAGTTAAGAGAATAATAAGATTAAGACGAGTTAACTCATTGCGTGACGCTCACTGGACAGTGGAACAGTTTACTGTGGCCAATAGAAATCGGGAGTTGGCCACAAAGGTTGACAAAACCGTCCGTCTATCTCTTTCGCAACCAATAGGAAAATCCCATTGATGCAGTAAAACGATACTAATCAGAAAGTCACAATATATGGGGAACCGATAACGAAGTTAGATGAATCAAGGTCATTCTCACGGCATGATGGAAACTGTCTACTAGTGAGGAGGCTCTCGTTTTGAGTAGTCGAAAATAACAGTCTAACAGTGCGAGTTGCGATGTAGAATGAGAAAGTAGAAGACAGGTGAAATTGAAAAGTATGAACAGCAATATGGGAATGACTACAACTTGTAGTTAGACAATCACTGAAGTCAGAAAGTCAACGAACCGCAATCACACAAGCCCAACACAAGTCAGTAAATTAACATGCTAACAGGTGATCCTGAAAGACTACAACAACTCAACAGCTCTTGTTTGTTTCTGTCCAAACGTGTGTGACAAAGATACACAAAAGAACTGATCAGTCTATTGGTCTTCATTTAACATCTAACCACGTCAACCAATGAACCATCAGACATAAGTTTTAGTGGTCTAATCAACAAAATGATATGTGACCAAATTGAAATTTAACTTTCAACACCAAAGGAGAGCTGTAACAGTAACGGACAGATGATAAAGGTATACGTGCGAACAAAACGGAAGATATGTCAATAAAAATAGAACGGCTGACTGAGAAGTAGAGGTCTGTTGAGTTGAATGATTCATCACACAAAAGAACAGCGTCAGAGGGTAGCTTCGGACGACGTCAGATAAATAAGTCCACACGTGGCGTAAGATTGCAAACACTTAGTGTTGGCAGGTCGGCAGATACGCGGAGTTAAAATTTTTTGCCATGAAATCATTTTACCAGCCACGCTGAGGGTGCAGAAATTTCCCATTTTGGTTCAGTCACCCACTCATTTTTCTGCTTAGTATAAAATCCACCAAATGATGCAGGGGAATGTCTGTCAAGGAAGGATTTTTCAAGCAGTTTACTACAGAATTCACCAGCGCCGCTGTTGAACATTGAAGGTTTAACACTAATAAGTCGCTGGACAAATCTAGTCATTCCGAAAATGTAGTTGTCCGCTGGAGCCTTGACAGATTATTACTGCCTATTATATGTCAGTATATATAGTGGGTGATACTACATCCAGTGCCTTACTCGTAATGTGGTTAATTTAGCAGATTGTGGTAGTCATACGTAACACACTCATAAGCAGTGGTAAGAACCATATGATAAAAATGAAATATATAAGCTCATGTAAAGTGTGATAAGAGAAATACTTGCACACGTTGATAGTGGGTTAAAACATGTTAAAGAATGGCCGATACATCACTGTGATGGAAGCCTATCCCGAATAAATACACAAGCGTGTCTTAGAATTTGGTGGCTTACAGAGTGAGTCATGTTGTGTGCTAGTATTGGGCTGTTCATGTCAACCTGACTGAACATTTGGGGCAACCTCTCGATCGATCGGTCGCCTTTTATATCCATGTTTCCTTTCTGCCTTGTGAAGTTTTAGGCGGGCTTTTTGATAAATTGCCTTTAGCGTCAGTGGGACGTTGGGAAAAAGGGGTGAATAGAACGCAGACTGATAAGGTGAATCCACGGTTCGTTGCCTGTGGCTTCGCTTGTTGTATCACAAACAAAAGTCGCATATTACAGTGCACCATGGGACACGGATGTCGTACATAGCCAGAATGATCATAGTAATAATATGGAAACAGTACTTAAGAGAACAAACCGATAGGAACTATTGTAGATGTTGGTGTGAAACAGGAGGACTAGCAAATGGAGGCAGTTTAATTTGAGTGCAGCTTTCATATTTAGGCAAACTTCACAAGAAGATTGTTGTAAACAGAATTGAACTATATAGAATAACGATCAGCCGTACAAGAATCGCAGATCACTATTAGACACAACAACACAGAACGTATATTGTTGAATCGTATGTATGGATTGTACAATAATAAAACAGTTACATAACAAAAAAGGACAAAGTATGTTAGTCATGTTCATCACATCCGGCGAACCTTGAATGAGCGCGCGGGTATCTGTAATTCCGCGGTGATCTTGATTCCAAAACTTCAGACCTTCTGACTGTCGCTTCTTCAGGTGTTTCGTGTACCTCAGGAACAGTCTGTATTTCAGTAACGTCGTTTGCTTCAAACGTAACAGGATTATCTATGAAGTATTCAGTAGAATTTACGGCAAAAAGAGGTCTCTGGTAAGAGGCTGAACTCTAGAATTGAACTCAACCTGGTCAACATGTTTTCGATGGCAGGAAAGGTCCTCCAAGTCAAGAATAGTAACTATGCGATTCCCGTGAGGAGAAAGAGCTTGTAGTGGACAAGTGGGTATGCGCTAGACCCTCGTCCACTAACAATTAAATACGCCTTTCCTGAAGAGCAATCGTAACGTAGTCCCAACAGGCATCGTACTAGAGAACACGGTGAGGTTTGGAAACAAACTGTATATTTCCAGCAATGTTTGGAAATATGATAAGTAGTTAATTCTAGCCTAGTCTGGGACCAACGGCAGCAACCAAGAGGAAAAAGAAGAGAAGCGCGAGATGGGCTACAGCCCACTCGACGGCGCTCAAAAGCGCGCCAAGCGAAAAGTGCGTGGAACCTTCGAGTGCGTTAAACAACGCTCGAATAGGTTCAGGTTAAACGGCCTTGAATAATGAAATAATAGATTAGTCGTTAAGAAAGCGACAAGCATTCACTGCATGCAATTAGTTGCACGACTGAAGAAAGTGGCACTGAGTTCGTATCAGGCCTCCTGTTGCAGGCATACACAGAATCATGCGTACAGAACAGACAAGCTGGAAAACACGGTTGCAGCCGGGATCCTTAGAGAAGCCACACGATCGCCGGTCACTACAAGCTATCACATTAGTAGCACATAAATCGTTGCCTTTGAAAAATATAACATCGGCTGTTTTTGTATAGTCAAGAATTGTATGCAGAGAACAGGATTTGAAAAGCATTGTGGGACTCTTTCCAGTTACCGAATATGATGTTCATTATATGGATCGCTCAGAATGAAAGCATTAAGACCAAATTCCCGTTACATCTTAAAAACAGTGAAGTCTCTCTTAGTTAATGGCCGAAAATTCTACCTGAATGTGAAGCTGTAACCAGAGTAGTCACACTCATAACTAACCTCATCCGTTAGCTAACATAGCCTAGTTATTACCACAATGTTTTCCTACCAGCATGCTCACTGTTCAAAGAAATTGAACAGCGAACCTAGTTAGTCTCACATATAGTGCACAGAAAAACACTTCGGCAGGCAGAATTCGGAAGAAAAAATGCTGAACTTGAGTTTTGCTTCCTCATCAGTGCTCAGGAACCCTGCCTTGGCATTGAACCATAGTGTCCGTGCCTGCAGAACAACCCTTGTAGCCAGAGGCTATTGTAAGTTTAGTCAGGGGGATGCTATCTGTTTCCAGTTGTAACTTTTAACATTTGATTTAGACCGCGTCAAAGATTAAGGGGGTTATACTGAATAAACAGTTCTGATCAGTTATCGGATCACAAAAGATGCGGAAACAACGTAACTACTGACCATCACACTGACTACGTCAATATAGTTCCGGATTTGCTCAATTGTGACTATTATCCTTGCTTGTTAAGCAAACTCCAATGACTGGTGGGAGGGCTCGAAACGTTATTTATTTAAAGCACGCAAGTTTCGCTTAAGTTTTGCTACTGTCGGATCAACTAAGCAGAAGATGGCCAGTCAAGAATAACGTAACGAGTAAACGAGGAGTATATTGTCCACACGCGAAGTTGATGCATGCGAGAAAATAACAATACGAACTAGTAACAGAGCGGAACGACAGGCGAACAGGCAGCGGGCTTGTACGTTCAAATGCGTGGGAAATTATTGGTCTGGATACTCGTTAAAACAAATGTTTAAACACATACAAAGGTGGGAAACAAAAATATTACAGATGACACTCGTAATTCTAAAATAGTTGGTCATAAACAAATACGGCCGCTACACTACACAACGAAACAATGAAAGTTCAAAATAAATCAACAGATACACCACTTTCAGCCAAAATGGGTGTCTGTGATAATAAGGTGTGTAAATTGTATACTAAAATGTCCCCATATTCAATTCGCGCTGGAGGTATTCCCGCCAAAATTTAGCGTTGTTCAGTCCTTAATAACCGGCTTCTAAATGATGATTAGCATTCTGAACAGTTCTTGTCATTTGCAACCCGTCGCTTTAGAGCAACGAAACTTTTTCCAAGGAGCTTTAATTTAGACTCCAAACCGACATACAAAAGTTGACCAACTGGGATACTCCAACATCAAGGCAGCTAATGTGTTTACTGCGAGTAATTAGATAAGCTTGTTGTGGCCACTGTTACCAGTGTGTCCGCATCCTATACGGTCTCACGTACACAGTTTGCCGCCCAAGACACTTCGGATGTTCAACTCCCTATACAAGTCGAATGGTGTACGTTCGCGCTATCGTCCTTCATTAGCCTACCGGACAGTCACTGACAAATCGAAAAAGAGAATAAAAACGGTAAAATAAGGTGACTACGGATCGGTTAAGAGCTGTTACCAGCCTAGAAACCATAATAAAAATCTGATCTACGAAGGAAAACTCTTCGACACGGTTTCTTTTTGACAACGAATAGCGTCCGTTGATTTCAAAGTAAAAAGCTGAGACAAAATACGAACAATGAACACAATTTTAAACGAGCTAACTGTCAGCTGAAGTAATGCTTCAAACTCACAACTGAAGATACCTGTGTTCACTCATTTACATTAACAAGTACCAGCAGCGGTTTGAACCAATTGGAGGAAAACTGTGAAAGTAACAATTACTGATGAGTAGTAGAGGATTTTGAGTTTCATATAGATCGAACATCACCCACAATTGATCGCAGCTATCGCATTCCCATAGACTTTCCGGTCAATCGGGCAACCTGATTATTACTCACAAGCGAAAGTGGTTGAGTGTTCACATATGATAATTCGGTCGTGCCGAATGTGAGGTAAATGGCGCAGTGGTAAACACGGTTGCCTCATGAACAGCGTGTCGTAGTTCAAGTGCCGGCTGCAGTGGCGATGATATGCACTACTGACGAGCTCTAACGAGAGCGAAACTCGAGTCTAGTGCTTCCTTTCGAAAGTAACAATTATTTTTGTAAACCTGAATAGTGTGCATCATGTGAATACTATAATCAGGCTTCGGTCGATTTTACCCAACTTTCAGGGCCAAACGCTTTCTTTCTAACGTAGCTTGTGAAATAACGTATCTAATGTCGTTCGATTCTACTCTCTGAAGTTACTTGCATGTGGTGATCTTTTCAGCTCGGCGGACGTGAACTTGTCTAAGCAGTTCTACTTTTATCAATAACTCTTGAGACCAACCTCTGAGAGCCTGAAACGTACTGCTGAAACACAGTTACAGACGTTACGCTCAGAGATTATGAACCTGCAAGTTACCCATTCTCTATTATTGCCAGTCGTTGACCAGTTAAATTTATCCTGCCGCATCAAGTTTTACAATTATTGTAAGCAGACCACTGCCTACGTGACCAAAAAACAGATAAAAAAGAACACGCTGTCGTTATCTGCTGAAGAAACGATGTCGAATTTCTGAAAGGATTTGGACAGATATGTGAAGAATTTTTCTAATATCGTTCTAAGTAGAATCCAGAAAGAAGCATTGTCAGTCGGGTTGAAGTTTAGTATCCCACCACATAAAACCCTCCGGTTAACGTGCAAACTCAATTTGAATTTCTACATGATCAACTCAAATCTCTAGAGGTCACTCCAACTGACGCTGCAACTTGGTTTAAATCCAGGTTAGTCGATCTTGCCCATCAATACCAACGAACATCTATTAGCCAGCAATGCCTGCTAAGTAAAGAACACATTCGTCAACTCAAAGAGCTTCGCAGAAATACAGAATTGATTATTCTACCATCCGAAAAGGGGTCCGGGGTGGTTCTATTAAATCGTGCAGACCACAACAACATGATGCAGTCTATTCTGTCAGATACGTCGGAGTTTGTCATCGACGAAGATCAAACGGATGCGGTGCAGAACGTTGAACGCCAGATCAACCGAGCGCTTAAAAACTTACATCAGAAAGGATTGATCGACCAAACTAATCTCAAAAAACTGTCACCCAAAGGCAGTGTGACGCCAAGAATGTACGGGCTTCCCAAAACACACAAACCGGGAGTGCCCCTAAGACCAACATTATCTATGACTGGTTCCCCATACCATCAACTTGCTCAATGGCTATTCCGCCTGACTGAACCAGTGAGATCAAAATTGGACGTGCACAGCCTAAAGGACACTTTTGAATTCGTAGAACTGATCTCCAACATCAACGTCAAACACCACGTAATGACTTCTTTCGATGTAGTCATTATTCACAAACGTTCCACTTGACGAGGTTATTAATATTGTTTGTAATTGTGTTACTGAGCATGAGTTGACACTTGGCATTCCCATCGATGAGCTTTCTAAGCTTTTGAAGATATGTACATCCGATATTCAGTTCGTGTTCAACGGCACTTTCTATAGACAAATAGATGGAGTTGCTATGGGGAGTCCATTAGGACCTGTGCTAGCTGACATATTCATGGGTCACTTAGAACACTCAGTGTCCAGTGAAATTCGGAACACGACGTTTTATAAACGATACGTAGACGATATTTTTGCTGCATTCGACGATCATTGGCAAGTAACAGCTTTTCACCAGCTGCTAAATAGTTTGCACAACAAAATAACTTTCACCGTCGAATTCGAACAAAACGGGATAATATCATTCCTAGACGTTTTGCTAGAAAGACGCGAGGATGGATCCCATTCTAGACGTGTTTATCACAAGTCCACGTGAACAGGGCAATACTTGCATTTTATGAGCTTTGCACCAATTACACACAGACGTGGCCTCGTTAAGACTTTGTTTCACAGAACTCGACGTATCGTGACAGAAGATCGGTTAGAAAATGAACTGATGTTACTGCATGAGATTCTAATAGAAAATGGTTATCCTGAAATGTTTATCCAAAAGTATTCTACCCTACAACCTACGCACGTTATACCCATTACTGTCCCCCGCAAACCCGTTTATTTAACCCTGCCTTTCAAAGGTGATAATGTTTCAGTCCTCATAAAACGTCGTTTAGATGCAGCGCTCAAACGTACCTACAACGCCGCCCGACTCGTCTACGTGGATGAAAATACCCGTGTTCCAACTACACCCAGGAAGGACGTGATGCCCCTTTTCGCCCAATCCAACATTGTATACACGTTTGATTGTGTCTGTGGAAGCAGATGCGTCGGCAGAACTAGGAGACACCTCGGCACACGCATCAGCGAACACATACCGAAATGGCTTTTGAATTCGGGGGTCGTTTGTGCCGTCAGTGCCATTACAAAGCTCCTTTTAGAGACCGGACATTCAGTGGACTCAAAGACTGCCTTTACAGTGTTCTTCAGACCCAAACTGAAACAGGCACTCAATATTGCGGAAGCTGTCTCAGTACATCGGCTAAGTCCCACCTTGTGCGCCCAGAAAAATTTGGTGACTAGCCTTAGGCTATGCTGGTAAAAATGCAACTAATACTCTTCGATTCCATTTCACGTCCGTATTTTTTCTTTTTTCTAAACCCAAACCTTTTAGACCCGTGTATTCTTCATACAGTCTAACAGCTATTGAACCACCCTTATCCATTCTAAATGCACATTACGTTATCTTTTTTTAATCAGTATAAATCGATGTACATCTTCTTAATTCTGTTTGATCCGTATAGATTTTCTAGCCATATCTCACCAATTCCACTCAATCTGTATGGATTTTTATTTTGTTTCGAACCATCTCTCTCTCTCTTTGGACTCCTATTACCCATTTGACCCAAAGCAATTCTATTCATATTCTTGATAATCAGTATGCTTCAGTTGCATCTTACTGCTTCCGCATTGGTCACCTGAGTGACTGTCTCAGACATGACTTGATCGATTTTGACTAGCTGCTTGCCCCCTCACTATATACTGTGTATGTTAATTTCGCAAAAGGAACCAATGAGGTGGTAACGAAATGTCAGTGCGCAAGACATCTTACACGCCATTATTGGCCTTTTTCAAACTCTCGCTTCAAATATACCTATACTTTTGCACCTATTTTTTGTTATGGCAGGGTTCTAGTGTTGTCAGACCCCTGCTTGTTTGTCACCTGGTCGATCAGACCCCAAATACGACGAATATATTGTTATTAACTGCGGTCCCCTGAGGATTAAAGGAAAGAGTTTACTTCGTTGCTCCTCTGGTATAGTACACAACATCTAATGTTCAACTGTTCCACCGGGATTTCAGAGATAATGCTAAGCCAAGCACAAAACTATATATGTGATTCATTATGACTATAGGATGTAGATGAAACCTTTCGATTTAAGACAAACAGCATGGGGAACATTTAGTGGTTGAACAAACAACAAGTGGGAAGCGAGGTATGCATTATCTGCAAAAGATCACGACCACCTAGCTTGTTGTGCGTCCATCCAACTACATAACCCGAACTTCCTCCTAGCTCGTAACAGCTTCAACCTGAACACCTCTGTGATGGTGATATTTTTCACGATAAGGCTGAAGGAAGTATTTCTCTACTTTTTGAAGGAATGATCATTTGTAAAAGCCCACCGCCTTTGAGTATATTATACGGCATACATTAATAACGACATGACTTTTATAAACCACATTGGAACGAAAGATTTTCTTATATCTGAGTCATTAATAAACAGGAGTGTGTTAGCCTAATTTTATAATGAATTACGCTTGACCATTGGAGATTAGAATGAAACATGTAAATCTGAGCACCTGTGACGTACCCTTGATTGTAGTAAGGTGTAGTGTTCATATATCGGGATATAAAGACGACTTCTGCCTTAATTATAGTAGTTAACACCAGGCTTTGCGTATAAAAGTGTTCCAAGTATGCACAGCTCCTAAATTAGTCAGTAGGCTGAAGACAGCAAATGTGTAAACAGAGGTCCAGAAACTCGGCTACATCTGATGATCGCAAGCTTCTGAGAGGTGGACAGACAACAACTGTGCATGGTAATTGTTAACAAGTATTGAAGTACACGGGAGTCGACAGGTGGGCGGACTTACACGAAATAATTCATTTCACACGCAATCGATGGTGTCGGACCAAACCGTAAACATGTGTTACTTCACACTCGTAGTCGTAATTGTCTCAACACTAATATTTCAGCTGTGGGATCTGTTGCCAAGTTTTCCGCAGATTTTGTAAAGAACAACAGAATAAGTAGAAAACTGAATTTCGGCAAATGTGAGATTGATGTGATGAAAGGATCCGACTTTTACGACAACGTACTTTCCCACCTCTAAAGATAGACCAGCCACACAGTCATCTGACAAATGCCTTCGTTAGACCCCCTGAAACTTCACTTGCAGTTGTTTTGTCGGCTTGTTTTGCCCTAACTAACCACAAAGGCAACATTTCCAGACAAAATTATGACTAAGTTTCTTATTATGAAATGAATCGGAAATTGATTATATGTGAAAAAATACAGAGTGGCGGAATTATCCTATCAATATACGACGACGCATACAGATAGCTATTGAGATTTCCTAGCGAAATATCTTGAGTGAAAGGAAGGTTTGATAATAAAATACTAACTGTTTGTAGGTTGCTTTTACTAAGCCCCCTATATGGACGCAGTCCACTTCTGATTGTCACTTTTCACTGGCTACATTCATAAGTGCTGGGAATGGTGTTTGCAGTACATCTCGATAATCGTCCCCAAACCTACAAACCACAACCAGTTGTGTCCCTGTTTAGGCTGATTATGTAGGGGTTGTTTGTTTGGGGATGGGACCGTCTGCTCTTCGCGCCAGGAATCAATCTTCTTACCCGCTCGGTCACAAATTGTATGAGCGGTGCTTATGACTTAAGTGCATACAAATTCTCAGTCACAAGAAGCCCTCAGACACCTTTTGGTCTAGTGGATAAGAGCGTTGACTCACAATGCTAAACGGTAGCGGATTCGATCCCTCATTCAGACTATCTTTATCTAATGAATCCAAACTAGGATAAAACTCTTCACAGAATGTCGGTTTGAAAGTAAGCATCATCATCATGTGTTTCTTTTGGCTAACACTCACCTCCAGAGTCAAAGTAACTATAAAAAGTTTGCACGGTTTTGAACGGTGCTTTTCTGTGGAATGTTGTTTTAACTAGTTAGTTATCAGATACCCTGTAGGTAAACCCGTGGGAATCTTTTATATTCATTTTAGTCGTCGATATTCAAACAGCTCGGGAGAAAATATAAAACAGCCTATATGTCCTCTATGTTTGTGACTCACAAAAACCCTATGGTTTTTCCGCAGGAGTATATCCAAACCTGTCAAGGCTATCAAAATAGTGCTTGTGGGCCGTCACTTGTCGGAAATACGTCAGCTTAATGAGTGGTGCTTTGAGTAGAACACAAAACTGGCACTCTCGTACTAAATAACATGCCGCAAAATAATGACTTGTCACAGCAGGAGAAATACGAAATTTCTTGTTTTGTTACTAGTTTGTCCTAGGTCGCAGAACATCATTTTGTTAGTAAAGCGATCGAAAAATGCTACACACCTATACCCATGGAGTGACGCACCACGTAAAAATGTCAGCAGAAGTGAACGTTCAAGTGTCTTGATTAGAAATGGATAAACTTCCGATAATCTTACCATATTGGTAAGATTAAGAGCTTCAAATAAATAAAATGAACACTCATGATGAAAGTCTATGCAAAAACTGCTCAAAGTGAACAGTATTAGACTACGTTGTTGATTTATGGAAAGGTTGGGGAAACAGTCTTACTGCATCAGAAAAAAGATAAGATACGGTGTGTGTCAATCAAATATCATACTTCTTCGGTTTATCAGCAGTACACTGATAGAGTTAGACACAAAATAGACACCTGGGTAGATCGGATAACTCCGAATGCTATTACCAACTTTCAGAAAATATTTACATACATGAAGTCTACCAGCAGGAAATATGACGTCTTCAGGATTTTGTTGCAAGTAAACATTTAGTTTTACGTTGAGAATCTGGTTAGAACCAAGACTTTTCTGGGTCACATATCTCTTTCTATAATTTGTCTGTGAGTGGTTACAATACGTGTCGAACCGAATTTAAGTTGAAGAAGATAAGCTTGGGGAATTGTGTGGCTGAACACTGGAAGAATATTTGGAGTAGAAAGCACCATAAATCACTTAACGTTTTGTTAACAGGCACGAATCTCATATTAGTGGGATGGGTGTATCTTGTGTGCACATGGACACAAGTAGTTTACGGTTACCACGATAGTGATAAGAAAACTTTTGATGGGTACTGTGCATGATCACATATTCGTTAATGCTAAACGGCATGTTGTCCTCTAATGGCCAGGTTTTAGGACAGTTGATGGATGTTGTAGATCTTCCATTTCTTCAAGATGCCGAACAACTCGTTTCGTTGAAGAAAGGCTGTATCAGTTAGTTGGCCATAACTGGTTGTTCCAGTAAAACTGGATGAGCCACGAAGGGCCTAGAACTGATAACTGTGACGCTTCTTTGTTGACGGTGAACAAGTATGATTACGATTCACTCGCTCCGACATCGAACGTACATTTAGATAGAGCTTGGGGTAGAGTCTTGGGGTTTCCCTAGTGGAATGGAATGATCAGCTTCTCCTAGTTCTTCCAGAAAATCGGTTCAAGTGTCACAAACAGGCAAAAGGTGTACAGCACATAAATATCCTCCAAGGACAACATTCCCCTCCATAGTAATATGCGCGAGTTCTGCTTACTGAGCTTACGGAACCATCCAATGGGCCTTCCACTAACTAGGAAATCAGCAACTGCAAACACTCGGCCGATAGTTTGCTGAAGTTTGCTTATGGAGACAACGAACACCATGGGCAGACTTTTGCTCAGGATGCAGTCAGATTTCACTCCATTTTCAGTTAGTTCGATAATAAAAAAGACTTCTTTCGAAATAAGGCGAGATGACGGCTAACGTTGTCCGTCTACTAGATTCTGAAGGAAGATACATTTGAAACCGGTGTAATGGATTTACAAGTAACATTTGGGTAGAGTATATGGCTGTAGACTAGGGGTAATGCATGCCTTTGACTGAGATCTAAAGTCCACTCACTTTGTCAGTAGAATCACAGTTCCACTACGTAATTCGTTATTTATCACGATCGTTTGTTACTTTGTAAGAATGAGTGCTGACTCGGATTTGTGCTAAAGCATACTGAAGTCCAAAAAACCCAGACATCCGAATAGTTTGACCAGTGGATTTAAAATATGTGACGTCACAACTGCCGCATCACTACGGATAAAGTTTGAAAAACTGGCTGAGATATTCATCATTTTGTAAGACTTGGTCATTAACAGTAAAATGAAAGTCATAAGTTAAGAAATAAAAGTTCATTCCAGTGGGGTGGAATATGATATTCTATCAACCAGCAGCACATCGGTTACCAGAAGTAGGAGCTATCAGTTAAACGAAGTAGGCACAAACCATTCACCTCATGGGAACACTCATGAACACCTGACCGAAGACCCAAACACTGCTTCCACTTCAACATACATATGTCACGACAACGTTTCAAACTTCCCAGATTAATACGGATAGGGTTTTACAGCCCGCAGCTGCATTCAAACAACCTTTCCAAATACTGTTGTAATCATCATAACTTCGGTGAGAATCGCAGTCATCCGTCATTATTTGCTATTCCATGTGATGGAAGTACTTAGGTTGGGTAAACATGACTCGACGTCCGCTAACTAGGTGCACCGGAGAATTAGTGCCTTTGGAATGGCGCTGTTATTGTTGACAGAACCACTGGGAAGCGTGGGAACGTACTAAATTTTGGATGGTTAATCTCGGTCAGGAAATACTGTAGACCTAGCGGGCCAGTCAGTCGAAAATGCTAAGTATTGACGTCTTCTTCAATACTGAACTCAGTCGATTAACATCAACTAGCGAAACGTTTAATGCAAAATCACACTTGGTGTTGGCTCCTGTAATATTTAGAGTTAGGTGGTTAATCAGATGGTTGTATAAACAATGATTCAAACCATTACGGTAAATAACCGTAAGGATTGCGGTATGGTTATGACCCATTTGGTTTGATGGCAACAACGGACCAGTTGAAGTATACAAACCCTTAGAGTCTAAAGCATTCAGATGCTATGGAGTAGTAAAAGGTTTATCATGTGAATTGTCTCACTACAGCTAGACTGGATGTCAACAAGTGTTTGGACGCCATCACAATCTTTGATTGTGAGCACACTTTTATGCAAAGCCTTGAAATTCCATCGAAATGGCCGTTTGCGCTAGACTTCACGCAAGTATCTGTGAGGTCAACAAACTGTAGCCTTTGAACCATTCGATCATAGAAGGAAGGTTATTGTGAGTAACGGACACTAGAAACACTACCAAGTGGGTCCTATCTAATTTTAAAGTGTTTGAGAGAATGGACACTAAATGAGCGTCAACCTCTGCCAAGGTCATAGTTTTTCTTTTTCGCTGCTGTCTGAATGTCTTTCTAGCCAGCTATATTCGTCATCACGTGACGGAAGATACTGTCATTGTTCATCGATATAATGATTATTCAAAAATCGGGAAACTGCAAAAAGTGGAGGACTATATTTGTCAAAACAACAATTACGGGCCTGTGATGTGACTGTTGTTGGTATATTTTACAAGTTAAATCGCTATCAGTTAGATTTACAAACCATATAGTTCATGATTGGAGGCGTATTACGACGGAATTTGTTCAAAACTAATATCCGATTTGTTCTGAAACTAGGTACTACCTCAACAAGCGATTGACCTGATGAATTAATGGTAAACTCTTCATATTCCTGGATGCACACCATTTCCAGAGAGGTGGCTTTGACCGTGCTGATTTACCAGTGAAAAATGTCAGGGTTTTATCTGATGGAGTCCTCGCTTAAAATTCTAGCACAGCTTTGCCACTCACCATTAGGTTTCGTGAGCTACTACGTTACGGTGTTCAGTACCACAAAAGAAACGTTGAGAAAATTCTCACAAAGAAGCGCCAGCGCATGCAAACCACTAACCATGTCGTTAAAAAGTTACTGGCCCTGCACACAGCCCATAAGAACGGAGATAACATCATTCTAAACACCTCATGACAACAGGTCACCAAGTTGACCCAATTAACTCATTCAAGATGTTGTTGCGTAATCGAAACCCGAAGTTGTTAGCTTTCTGTGAAGCGATCCTAATCCGAACTTACCAGCCGACGCTGTGTGCACAAAAGTGGTTGAGACAACCTATCGGGTTGCCATGGTCGTGATTACATAATAATTGGTATTCTTGTAGGCGTGTCTAGTTCCCTGTTTGTCTTCATTTGTATGATGTATAAAACTGGCATGTTTTACGTTTGCGACTGATGAGTGTAAATGAAATGTTAATATATCGCAACATGTGTCTTTTTTATGCTCTGATGAAACATCATTCTTGCAGAAATCTTTTTTTTTTGGGGGGGGAGAGTGCACACTATTGATTACGACTGTGTTTTGATGATACTCAGCAGTTAAAGTTTTGGACAAAGGGCAATGTCAGCTGCTCCGGCAAATCTGAAAGTTTGTTAAAGTCCTTCATACACTAAGTGGTTATTTTATTTATCTGGTATTAACTTACTGACATGGTAGATTATGTTACCGTTGAAATCAACATTCCATGGGCTGTGAATTTTCGCTGATAGGAGAATATGTTCTCAACGTGTCTTCCGTATTTGGTGTTCAGAGTTCAGGGTAACAGGCGACCTGGCTTGTAACCTAGTAGGTGAAACATCATGGAGTTGACCTACCAGTGCCGACGATTTGTCATTCAGTTTGGTAGTTTCATTCATCAACTTAAATTGATACAGTGGTGAAAAGTCCAACCTATCCCACTACCGGAGATTACACGTTCAAATTTCAACTTAATCGCAGATACTTATGGTTGAACTTTGTTCATCAGTCTGACCTGAGGCCGAGGTCAGTGATGGAGCTCACATTTAGTGATGTATATGATGAAAATTGGTTGGCAAATGTTTACAAAGACAGTTTGAAGCCTATTACTTTAATACGATCGAGTTTGTCGCCGTTGTGTTTACTGGAAAGTGTACCCCTTTTGTATTGTTGGTCGGAAATTTACGGCATTCCACATTCTGTTACTACCCTCTTGTTTAATATATGCGCACAAGTATATCCACTAACCGAACAAGAAGGTTCGATGCGGATAAAACAAATTCGCTGAGGCCATACACCGGTACTTGTCAGTGCGAAAACGATGATAGTATTAATCTTTTCTTGAACAACTGTAACGGGCAGAGTGAGGCAAGACAGTGTAGTGAGATGAATAGTCGCATTACATTACTCATTAGTAGCTATGTGAAGATACGTGACCAGGGGCACAAGAAGAAACACTGCAGTGCACTCCGGGAGGAAATGATGCATACCATACGTGGGCTCATCATTAACAACTATGACCTTTGGGGATTATTATTATTATATGCAACTGAGTTTATGTTCAGGGTAATGTTAAAACACGTATTTCCTGTGCCCACTTCGCAATGAACCTCTCTACTATCCACATTATTGGCTCAAAATATTAGTATGATTGCTCCCATTTGATTCTGAGACCTACTAAAGGTAGAAGTTTGTATTGAAGAAGTTTAATCGGCTTCATAAGCAGGAGGTCTAGAGTGCAGTTTTACTGAACTGTGAAAATGTTTGTTCGCTCATTAGTTGTGTGTACATAAACAAGTTTGCCTACACTTTCCGCGTTCATATCAAGCCGCATCCTCGACAAGACAACGATGGGAATGTTACAGGCTGAACGCTACTCACATCTGGTCACAGCTTTCACATTTTGACCAAGGTTTTGTTTACCCCACTTCGAAATAAACCATTTGACTCTAATTTCGATCTCATCAGATCTCGTCGATAGCGAACCTACTGATACGGACCAAACATTTTGGCTTAATTCCCACGATTGTGAAGTGGCCTTTTAGCTACCATCGTGTTAATCACAAAATAAGTCCGACCGATTCGTCATATATAAATACTCAACCCCAATCTCGTGAAAATAAATTTTAACTTGTCTGAATAGTCATTCTGAAAAGTACATGTAACCGTTCTTAATAGTAACACCGGCGAAATGTAATCAAGACTGTTCAGTTAGCTCGGAGTGACTGATCCTATTTTATAAGTTTTGCCGTTTATTTTTGACCTGAAACATAGGGATCAAGATTGTTATCAATCGATTTTCGCATCCGTTTAAAAATTACTAACAAGCAACATGCATGCAAGCAACAAGCATGCATTTAACAATAGTACATATAAATATCCTAAGATGTACCACTCGGCTGAACTCTAAGTATCAGCTAGACATCCATTCTGTTGAATCTACAATAGTCAAAAGGTTCTAGAATAATCTCCAATGTTTATCACTTGAGGGTAAGGAGTGAATAGTTGTACCCACACTTCACTGATTGTAGCCTACCACTTGTTTTCCTTCATTGGTATGGCGCCGTGTATACAATCATTCTTTTGAAAACAATTTAGGACGAGTCTGTGGTCGACGAGAGTTGGCACATTTGTTTGTGCATATACCGGACCAGACGAAAGGAACAACTTTTGTGACCAAATTAGGGTAACGATATATTTTAAATAGTCAACAAAATTTTCAAGGGGCTAAGTAAAAAGTCGAGGAATGACAGACAGGACTGCCGTACTGGGACTGTTTTATTTGTAAAGTTCTGACCCACAGGGAAATGTCTGGTGAGTTGCAAATGTAAACCAAAATTTCGAAAACACATCTGTGTAGGAATTACAGGAAATTTATCACTCAAGCGTATTTGAAAGCACTTGAATATGTGTTGGAGGGTTTCGAAATAAAAGGGAATCGATAAACGCTTTTAGCTTCGGAGATTCGACAATAGTAAAACAATTTGCCGATAAGACAGTTTCAGTGCTTAACAGTAGACTCCGTGATTTTCAACGTGTACTATTCGACAAATCTTGATTGGGTGATCCTTCCTCTGGATCACTCGGTGTACTCCATGTAGCACAATGCGTTGCTTGAGTGACTGAATTCCAATATAAAGTTTTTGTGCCCTCCTGCATATCTCTCTCACATTTGGACATGCTGTTTCTATCGGTGGTTCGAATCCGACAAGCATCAAACTTTTCGTAGTCCAGCAAATTTCAGTGCATTGTGTTGTTGTTGAGTAGTAGGAGATATTGATTTATTTAAATCGAGCATGCTTTACACGTAAGATTAAAATGTTGGAGTAAACACGCAGAAGGAAAACTCACAATCAGCTTGTCGAAAATAGCACGAAAATGCTTCGGCTTACAGCAAACAAAAGCCAGCCAACCGCAGTTGATCAGTGAAGCATACCGTGAATGTACTGCAGGGATTTGTGTAACCAACCTGGTCTAGTGGTGGACTAAGTGTTCTTAATGTGTTTGGATTAATTAATCTTGTGCAGTCTGTTGCAGACTGAACACACCCAGATGCCGAAGTAATACAATCGGTAAATCTTTCGGTTCATCTGATTCTGCACTTATAGTGTATTGTTCCTAAACTAACTGTCTGTGTTAGATGGAAGCCTAGTTTTTCTAAGTGGTATGGCTAGTGTAATATACATGTCTCCATCCAATTTTCACCATTGCGGTTAACACTGCTGAAGTTTTCTAAAGGTGTTCTAACCGTCTTGTCGGCTTCCGTTAGACCGTCTTAATAAGGACCACGTGCTTCACAAGACAGGGTGGGCAAAATTACCATATAAACGAGGAACAATCTGAGTTAAAGTTCTAAACGTCTATTTTGTCTTCTTAGCTAATGTTGTAAGGTTTGGAGACGGACTGGAGTACTTTGGAACACTCGTTTCCAGGTTCCGTTCACACATAATAGTACCCAGTTTTCCACGTTGAAGAAGCTGCCAAGTGCAGCCGAAATGACTGAGCTGCATAACTTTACACATGGTGGTGCTGAGCGGGGGTTTACCGTCCGTAGCTCGGTCGTATAAAATATTCAGTCCATTCTGGAGTATCAGTATCTTTGCAATACTATCCATCCCATGCAACATTTTAGAGTCATCGGCATACCTTAGTATAAGTGAATTGCCAAACTATGGAACTGTGAACTTGACTGAAATGTAAAGCTGAGGTTCCAGTAAAGAACCCTAAAACGCAATGCCAAAACTCTGATAGAATCAGTCCGAAATGCACTGTTAATTTCGCCAATACAGTGGCGTCCTTAGGTTTAGTCGGTCGACAAATGAATTATTCGGCAATAAGTTATTAACAGTTTACGCCATTCTCACTCCCATTTACAATCAGCTGAGAGACATAGGGGCATTCAGAATGGCAGAGATCTCATAACTATGCATACCAGAATGTCGCCAGCAAGTGAAATGTGCCAACCCATTTAAAAATCAAGAACCAACATCGCATCTTTATGATGGAGATCTGTGTCGTTCATTCTAGTACAATCGAGTCAGAAGCACGGAGAAAAAAGCCGAGTATCAATAGTTAGCAAACACTTGCTCTTACATTTACCATGGTCGAGTAATCATCGTTCTCACGATCAACATGAGAACCTCTGAAACGTACACAAAAACCATGCTCAAGAATTTGAAGAAGCTGTGAACTATGGATGGCTAGGTAATAACGAGATCATTTGGTCCAGTACAACAGCAGGTCATACCGTCCTGCAAGAGAATTCTAACCAGGTTTGTGACAATGCGGTGATTAAGTACTGACAAAAAATATCGAACAAAGCACAATTATCAACAGCCTGTTCATCTCATCGACTTAACTGCTATAATCTATAACTTGTCCTTATGCAAATAACACGAAAAAAGGAGTAAATAGGGTCTGGGGATATGACTGACGTAAATGAACGTGGGTGCTTGTTGACATAGATTATTTGGTTCCACAAAGATCAGTTCTTCACAACTAATCTGCTTAATGGTACGATGAACTCCTTTGGCCAAGGAAGCTAAATCTTCGTTCACTTATTCCAGCTTATGCCTTTCTGTATGAATGCAAATATGACATACAGACTGCATTCATTCGCCAGTTCACGGAAACCTCTCCCATTGTTTATTAGGCAACCGTGCAAACCTAATCAGATACTAGCGTAAGTGTTTAGCAGTCACGTTCTTCGTGATCCATACGCTATCAAAAATAATACGTCTGACTTGCTGCTAACACACTTAAAACTATGTAACATTATCTATACTTCTCAGGTTTCCGAAAACCTACCTTCGCAGAGGAAACGAGCAGAAATTTCATTAAATGGTCTCAGCATCTTCTTATCACACTTTTTTGTATTAATGGAGAAGAGAGCCTTGCCATAATTTGGCAGCCACAGTTCGGTAGCTAATAGTACACTGAACTACTTGCTAGTAGGAAGTTATCACATTCACCGTTTCAGACTGTCATTTCAACTGAGCGGGGTTAGTGTGTGCTAACAAAACTTTGACGGTGTTGAAGGCTAGAGTGTATGCAGAATAGGTTTGGATTAAAACCAACATTTGTTAACAGATCTTGCTAATACTGAAGTTTATCATTTCCTGCAGTTGTGGCTGTCGGGGTACGAACAAAGCCTCGTCAGTTCTCTCTGTTTTATATGTGTTCGCGGTCAGTAGATACCTTGTGCATGACTGTAATTGATGTTTCCAATTGAACCGCCTGGATTGCTTACTCGAAAATCGTCGAAAATTTAGTAATCTCCTCCAAGTCTAACAGCAACTAATCGTCCAGTGCTTCTGACATCAGATCAACGTATATCTTTAGGCTAGTGATGACAAAGATCATTACGATACTGGTGAAGATACTATCAAAGTTTTACAGAAAACTTCGCCTTTTGAGCTCTTACAATCGCTTCCAGGCTAGATGACTGTAACTTACACAGAATAACATTTTTCGTAAGTTATAAAAGACACAAGTAATCCCGCACTTTCAGGGGACCACTCTGCGAAATAGGAGTTCTGTTCAGGGAGTGTTTTGGTTATACTAATCAAGTAGAGAGAAAATTAGCTGGGAGGTCATAGAACAAAAACAGTATGTTGAAAATCTGATTAGTTACTTATACTGATAAGAAATACAAAAACCAATAACTTTGTAAAATATCAGTTTGGAATCAATTCATGATCCGTTTAGGAGTTCAGAATTAGCGGGCGCGAAATCTGGAAACAGGACTTAAGTAGCACATTACAGGTTTTGTGAAATTATACTCATAGTTGCTCAACAATTATAACACTATGATTCTTTGAAGGGTCATGCGGGGTCGTCAATGACACTGCCTAGAACACTTTGTAACGGGCAATTATCGACTTCAACGTGCAAAATGACTTTAAATTACAAACTTCTCACCAAGCTCCATATGAACAACACCGTAATCCAGTTAATTTTGTGCCACTGTTGAACACCTGATAGGTTGTCAATATAACGCGAACACTAATCCTGTTTATTCGCAGCATTCCCATTCGGAAAGGTCTTTTCCCCATTTTTTTCAGAAAGAAGCGCTAGGCTTGAGCTTGACCCTTGTTGGAAACAAGGAAAAGCACCGTTGATAGTGTCTGCATTCACTTCAGCTTGCTTTCAAGGTAGACATGTTGACGACCGTAAGGTCACACCGCATTAGAAATGACGCACTCGTCACATCCGAACATAGTGAATATGTGTGTTATTTACTGTCATATACAGGTACGTGCGAAACTATGACGGGACGTATATCAGAATATCGTAATAATAATACCATGTATTAACCGGTTGTTTACATGGGTCATATTATCTTACTGTATTTGACTATTCCCAAGACCCCGTAGAAATTAAACAGATGAGTCCACTGTTAACAGACAAAATTGTCCTCGATGAAACGTTCCTTTCCCGTTCTCCAGCAATATGAAGTAAGCCGATGATTGTGAAGTGATCGCTCAACTTTCAAGGCCAGGGCAGGATACTGGACTAAACAACAAACTTAAAGTTGGTGAAGTTAAGCGTTGATAACCGGATCGAAAAAATGGTATGCTATCGAAATGTTTGCCAGGTCGGTTGAGTGCGAAGGATGATGGTAACTCTTATGCTTAAATTATTTTCGCTTTCCAGGTTCAAACCTGGGTTAAATATTCCAGTTACGACTACCTCCGTCTAAGTGAAACGACAGGCACCGGATTCTAGTTTCCTTCTGATTGGTTCTGTTTACATAGTTCGGGATGGGAGTGACATATTTCAGTTCTCAGACTTTTGGCTGGGGCGTGTTTACCAATATCCCAGCAATTTTTATTTTGACTTGAAGCATCCTGTTTACCTTTTGGATGATTGAATGAAGTTAAATGGATGAAGAGTATTCAACACTAATGTTTCTGACTGGGCGCTCAGGTTGGCCAGTTTGGTGGTGGAAAGTCTGTACTTCGTGGACGTGAGGTTAACAAGCTTGCAATATGATCACGAGGACTGAACTGCAAAGGTCAGACAGAAATGGCTCAGGCAGCTTCGATTAGTTCTGTGTGATTTTTGAGAGTTCATCCGCAACGAGATTTTGCTTTCAATTGTTCATCAACGAACCCCTAGTGAAGTAATTTACATTAGGCTGCATGTCAAGCCAACACGATGAAAGTCATGTTTTCACCTAATTATTTTAAACAAAAGTTTGATGGAATTGTAGGAAGGTGTTTAAATTGGCCATCGGAATTTTCGTGTTTGATTGTTGACTGGAGCAACCACTGAAGGTGAGCGCACTTCATTTGAGCACACAGTTCTGGATTAATGAAACAAATCCCTATGGAAGCGGCGACGGCTTTTGATTATTAGGACAAGATGACGACTGAACGGATGAGTCTAAGCCCAAATAACATATTTTTAGCGGTTCACAACGTGGCTCGATTAGGAAATGTATTTAAATTTAACCCGACCGTGTTATTGTAACTTACGGATGTGTCATACCAGCGTGTAGCTTCCTGCTGGGTGTAATTTTTCATATGATACTGTGAAGCTGGCTGCATTAATCAAACGACCAGGTGCATATCTCAGAGGTTACGTGAACATAGCCTCACAGGTCTAACGAAAACAGCAGTGTAGTGTTGAATCATTTCACTGAATCGGATTACAGTATTGCAAGGATAAACTTTGACGTAAAAACTCCAGTTGAGTAGTAGAAGACAACAGTGATGAACAGTTTGATACAATAATTCTTCACCAGACCAATGCAATTAGATACGCTCAAGAAAACTACACCAGTACTGATAAGTAAATGTGGTTGAGTGTTTGCTTATGACGATCCAATCGTGTCTACTGCGAGATCGTTGACACGGTGGTCAACAAGGTTAGCCCATGAAAGCGTTCTAGCAGCACAACTCCCGGCTTTCGCGGGGATTTACAATACTGACAGTATCTACCACGGACAAAACTAGAGGATTTGGTTTCTTGTCGATGGAGACTAAATGAAATTTCTGTGGAAATGCTACAATTATGATAAACTGTAAGAGATATTCAATGAACAAATGGATTTTTTTAAAACAGAAGACTAACGTGATAAGGTATCACTGATTCATTTAAGCGAACACAAAAACTGGGCTTCAAACAAACTTATCAAATCACTGAAGGCCACGGTGTCGTCGGTTCAAAGGAAACAAGTCATATTCTGAACATAACGGAAGCCAATGTTTCCGCATTTCAGACTGTCTCGGTCACCACCTGAACAAGATATTTGCTTCTGTTAAAACGTTGGCTAGTTTGCCACAACTTGCTGCGTAATTGTTTTTTTTTGACGAATAGCAGATAACGAGCTGTTTGTCAGTCTATCTTTTACTTCTAATAAGGTACCCTCTGAGAAATTGGAAATCCAATCTAGTGTTGTGAGCTAGGAATGTGGATGACTTAAGGGTTACTTTTTCAGAAAAACAGCATATGGGTTATGCGTTTCAACATGACAACGAACAAAAACAATCATCTGCGTACGGTGCTGGGCCTAGACCATCACGTTTGCCACAGACGCCAATGCTCAATTCCCTTAGGTTCCTTCACGTACCAAGAATCATTTCAAGCGGTGCTCCACTTCGATGTTTCTTCTTGTATTTCTGCTGCGGCTATTTCAGTGTCAAAATCGACGCTATGGTCCCACTAATGAATAGCAAGGGTGCGAGTAGTATGGCAAGATCGCTGCACCTCACTACACTAGTACCACTTTGCGTCAAATAAAAAAATGAGTCTGAAGTCTACTTCTTTGAGTAAACGTGAATGGTGCTTTTCTTGTACATTCCTACAACTAAAAATCTTAACGTTTAGATATTGAGAAGATTTGGCGTTAACCCAAATGGTCTGGAGGAATATTATCTGGACGGGCGTCCGAAAGTTCAATGAGCAATGATTGAACAGCCAAGAACAGAAGTGGGCTGTGTGCAAGGAAACCATCAATGCCGTAGATCGTGGTGACATGATTATACGGTGTTACGATGTGTGCGTTCGCGAATGCGCTGGCCGCCTAGGATTAGCAGGTCATCCACGTACTCATAGTATACCGTTGGCCAAGAGACAACTTGTACGTAAGGGCCAAGTAGGTTACATCAGTTATATCTACATTTTCGTTCATATTGACCAACGACTACCATCGTTTGAAACACACCAGCTATCCTTTTTAGAAACCAGGAGGTCTATGGCTTTCTATCTTTCCTCTTCTTTAGTCCTGTTGGTGTACTGTGTGGTGAATGTTTTGTCTGTTTTCTCCCAGTCCAACATTGAATTCTGTTTTCTCTTCTTATCCTATACAAAGTGCACCAGCATTTACTTGCAAACTGAACCATCTCTAGTATAACATTTAACTCCTCTTTCTTCTCAGTTTAGATCTTACCGGAGGAGTCTTTCTTTGTTTATTATCTGGGAGATAAGGGTTTTAATTTCGTGCAATCCTATCAGTTGGTTAACCACCATTGACCAGTTGGACACAAAAGCCTTACTCACACACTTTCTGGCTTTATTCTTTCTGGTTTACACTGGATACGTTACGTGTAAGTGGAACCACAAGTAGTGCAGTGTAAGTCATTTTTGGTTATGGTTAATCTCAGTCGTCCTCCGGCCAATCCGAACCGGAAGCCGCCAACCGTATAATCTCAACCTAGAGTTCGTTATTATTGCTACAAGTGTGTGACAAAACATGATTCTCAAGCAATATTCAATGCCAAGGCTGTAAACCTCGTTTGTATGAAGAACTTCAAATTACCTTGATTCATCAAAATGCAAATCACATTGTGGCGTATAATGTAAAGAGCAAAGGAGATAATTTGTCGAAGCACTTCTTCATTCCACTGACTGGGAAAAATCGGTCAGTCTCGTGAATGGTTTGCCACATTTGTGACTGTGACTGACCATCTGCATACGACTGTTTGGTCGTTTCAATTGTGAGGTTACTGACGTTGTAATTAACAAGCCAGATTAACTACCCCGTGGGCCGGAGTGATTATTCTTGTCCGTGCTGAGAAGCACTGATAAGGGCGAACGTTGTGTTTCCTTTCGAAGCGGGCCAGTCGAAATGTATACCTGAATGCACAGGTTGCGACCAGTTGTAATGATGATCAGGTTGGAATAATTGGAACTTATGTCTCCGAGGGACGGAAGCTGAAATGTTTGTCATCCTTTTTTGTCGCGGCACCAGACTGAGATTACAGGGCTCTGTGCGAAATCTAAGCTACTGTTTACCTGATTAGTGGTTACTTCAAAACTGTTTGAAATGGAACGCTTGTCATAACTCATATTTCTTTTTCCGCTTATTATATAGACGTCCATCTCGAATTCCGCAGCTAAGTTCCTACATTTCTAGTGATATGTTCCACACGATGCACGTGCCATGGCCAGTGAGATAGATGAGGAGATATTGCCTCTTATGCAAAATTACTCAGACAACTATCCATGAAGGTTAATCGTATAGCAGTTTCGTTGCTTAAACTGTGGTTGCATCATGCATGAGAGACTGTGTGGAAGCAAGCGTACTAAAACTGACATAATTGGCGAACAACCGTTTGAGCAGACCAAATTTCGTAACCATACACGGGGACGGAATGAACGGAATATCATGTACCCACCCATCATAAAACAACTCACCTGTTTCTATCGCCACAATTGATGTGTTCGTAAGATTGATAGGCACTGCCTTGCGAAAAATGTCAGGGGAGTAGGTACAATGATTGATTGAATGGTTTTAGAAGTACTGCTTCCGAACTGGGTACAGGGATTGTCTCGGTTTGGAAATAGGATTTAGCTCAAAGTAATTAACAAGACCTCAGAGTCAGTCGTTTGATCTAAGTGGAAATAATGTGCTGTATGGCATTTAATTTATTATAAGTTGAAAGTCAGCTTGATAAACGATGAATGGGGGGAAAGCTGGAAAGCGAGAAACAGAAAAGTTTACGTAAGATGTTTCCGATCATGTAGGCATCTTAACATGTTTAGTTTTCTCTTACGGTGAAGACTGGGAACTACAAAATCTGGTTGGAGAATAGAAAACCCCTCTAATAAAAAAATCAGCATGACAGATGGATGTTGAGATCACGCAAACGTTGTCATTTAAGTTAAACTGTCATGCTGTACATGCAGTCTGGCTATCCAGGTTTCGCCTGTACAGTCCTCATTAGGATCAGCAACTAGAGTTTTTGCAGCAAACGATCTGGTACATCAAATCGTCCTTTCGCAATGAGTAACAGTCATTTAGGATTTTTGACCGGGTAAGATTGTGTGCAGTGTTGAATTAACGCTCAGATTAATGAAACGGGGTCGCAAGATAAGTGTTGAAAAATGGAGAATTGAATAACGCAAGAAGAATTTACATTGGTCACGGTCCAAAAACTTGGTGGAAGAACACACGACTGGGGTACACCTTTGTTTGATAACTGGAGGAAAACAATCATTCTGCATTGAAATGTTGATAGGCTGGATTATATTGAAACTGATAAATATTTTCTTGGACGATGCGCAAACTGACCTAAACACGGAAGAGACTCCAGTTCATTGTTTCTTTCTGAAAGGGCATGGCTGTGAAGTCTTTCTGACAGAGAAAACTATAACCAACTGTGAGTGATTGTAAAGAGTAAACTGAACACGTTGGATTGTACACTTGTGAGAAACCTTAAACTAGTTTAGACAAGTCAGTGTGGAAATTTGATTCCGGAAATATCCGGTTAAGAAGACGTAGTACCCCAAAACTAGCTCGATGAACGACGAACTCTTACTTATCTCAACCCCCGAAATACGAGACAAACGACTGTGTTGCAAGTGAGATGAGCAAAACTCATTCGTTTGCGCACGTCAGCCTTGAAGAGATTACCTAGCTGATGCTTTCTGATAATGTGAGATCAACTAGATATTGGAAATCCGATCGTCAGTTCAGTTGATACAGCTTTGTTGTTTTTTCACAAACTGAACAATGATAACTGTCCACAACCCTCGCAACCCTACAGTTTTCTTAGCCAGTCCATTCTAGAAAAAACGTTTGAAATCCTGGGCGCAGTTCAAATCACCATCCTGACATAGATATGCCCTACGGGCAGTAATTAACCATAGGAATGTCGATTCTAGCGCTTATTTTCGAAACAGTGACTGAAAAGTCTATGAGAATGCTAGGGCTACAGACAGTCTTGGGCGATGTTCGAGCTGTATCGCCACACCTTTCACAACCTATCAGTTTCCTCAGGTTTGTTTATGTTGGCTTAGTACCATGAGGCCAGCCAGTCAACCCAATAACCAACAGGACAGCCAAGGCAGCAACAAAAATTTTAGACCCCAGCCAGGGCACGGCCAAACGCACGGGTCTAGACGCATACACGTATGTTTCCGTCTGACAGGCCGTCTATCGATCGATTCGGCACACACGAGACGATCCCGCTGGGTGCGCACGCGCACGCGCTGTCTTGTGAAAGCTGAGTGTGTATGAACACGTGTACAAGTGCCCGTGGTGTGTGTGCGAGCCCTGGCGATACGACAAAAAGCTGGATGAATCACGCAAACACGCTGGGATGTTTGCGCGTGTGCCCTGATTACGCCCCGTTCATTAGGACTTCCAATCAGGACTTGTGTAGCGCTTACTGAGGCAAGTTTTGTGCAGGCTGTTCTGAGTGGTCTATTACCGAAACTCATTTAACCCCAGTTCACTTGTTATTGACAGCAACTCGGGGTCACAGCAGACGCATGACCGGAGGACCTCCGTGAACGACAGGAAGCAGTGGAATTACACACTACTGTACACATCAGGGATAAAAAGAACCGCTGAAAGTAAGTAAATAGTCTTTTTCGTTCTTGACACAGACTTTAGTGTGCACAGTGAATTAACGGTCGCTTTCGCTAAAGCACCATAAAGTTACCTTGACGCTTATTATTACAGGGTCACAATAAATAATGTCACTGTTCTCCAATAGTCCGTTGTGACTTCTTTGAATAGCTTTTCTCCCGTGTAGACTTAATGCGCATCAAACGATCAATATCTAATTGAACTTTGGTCCCAGTTACAAACAATTTCCTCAAGAGAAGTAGCACGTTCACTTGGCAACCTGAATGTAGAGGAATGAAAAAGAAAGCACATATAAATTAATCAAATGCGCACAAAAACAAGATTTTATGAAATGTCCCAGTTTATAAGTTTTGACAAGGTATATCGCCATATTTTAACGAAACTATTTTACTGAATTTTCCAAATGAGCTACACTTCTTGCATAAACGAAATATTTGCTAGTCGATAAATAACAGCGCTATCCCTGGCTTATAGGAAAAAATCGGTCAAGTTCGTTAGCAGATTGTTGCAAGAATTTTAGCAAATGTACTGAGATGGAACGTTATAAACTGTTGAATTTTTTGAATTAGGTTGTTCGATTATTTATGACCCAGGCTTTGTTACTGAGTGAAGAATATGTGGTAAGTAGAAACATATTGATCGCATGAGAACCATACATCAGAATAGCAGTTTCTGTGAAAGAAGACCTGGCTTGTTTGTTGCTTCTCGTCGATATGGGAGTTCAAGTTGAATGAACCTTGGAACAAACACGTACAATATTTTCCTATCATACCGTTAGTTAAAACTATAACAACAAATTTCTAGAAGTGTATACTCAGTTTTATGGTGTGTCAAACAGTGTCAGTCTAACAAGGTGACAGTTGCAGTCTATTTTCACAGTGAAATCGAATGGAGCAGGCCACATGAAATTTCGCATTTATTACACACAAGCTCATTTGAATGGATTACAGAGGATATGTTAATGATAAATAAACACATGGTTTACAAACACAACTGTAAAGCAATAAGGTATGCATCGGTCATCCAGCTTAACTTATCGTGGTGCATTAGGATGCTCAGCTCGGTTAATCCTTCACTAACTACTTCCGTTTCGTAGTCTACACGAACTCTTTCTGACTGCAGAGGTGGGAATACTTGAGCTCACTTGATAACACATCGATGTATTACACGACGCCACTTTTTATTTAACTACATTAAACACACTGGAGATTTTAAGGACGGTTAGGTTGCGTACATTTTCATCCAAGTGTTTGGTATTAATGAAATTTTGTCCTCACTTCAGTACTGGTAACCACTTTGACGCTCGCCTTGTCACCCAGCCTTCAAGATGCCCTGCGACATATTACCGCAATCGCATGGATATTTTCTGAAGTACGTGGAATGTGATCACTTCGATATAGGTTTACTTACTAGCAGACATTACAGTTGATGTTGACCTTAGCAGCAAGCGCAGTTGGACAGCGTGCTTTGTTCTAGGGATAGCAAAGCTTCGGAAGTATTTCAGTTGCTTGGTAAACTGCTCCCTATAAGACAGAGTTCTAGGTATACCAATTTTCTGGTATAATTATTTCTTCACATTAATTCTCCGTTCGGCCTTCAGTGCTTCTTGATAAAGCTTGGAGAGTAAGAATTTTTGTTTTTCCTACTAATGCATGGACTGGGTTGTTGAGAGATCCTCGTGCGTATAACCTTATTGGTTTGGCCTAAGTATACATTCTTAATCAATTATCTACAACACACTTTGTGTTCAATTAATCTGGTGACCGCAGCCGGATTGATAATTGAAAACAATATTAACAATTCTGAAGGTAAGCGAACAAACCTACACTCTAACGGAACCGGTTTAAGCATCACTCGGGTTGAGAAGGTGAGAATCGCACGAAAAAATGTGGATGGCAAATCGCGCAGCGCGGGTCGAACATAGAAACAGCGCCTGAAGTGGTGTTGCTATACGCACGAATGATCTTGCTTGAATTCATACCATAGAATAGGGATGAATGTGTCACCTTTATTTCAAACAGGTCAATCAGAAGGACACCACAGTACTGCGATTTTGCTGTGTTAGGTGTAATTCCTCTTGATAAATCCCGGTTTTATAAAGCCTTTGATAAATCCGGTGTTTTTTAAACCCAGCAATTTCCGTTGAGGTTTGCATTCACATTTAAGTAATAGTCCCGCCCCCTTCCAACACATCACGATAATCACCTGGTGCTGATGCTGTCTGTTGCCTTTCTTTCAAATGGCCAGTTCACTCACAATGTTTATCCGTAAAGTTGTCGATTTTATGATGGACCTCGCCTCTTCTTCGTATTCCAGCACAAAAAATCGGAAAAAGTTGAACAACTATCAAGTAAAACTCATACGTCGGTCATGTCAAAGATCAACTGACTGTGTCATTGTTGTGATCAGAGGGGAATGAAAACCGGAAAGTGTAATTTACTTTACTGACTCTATATAGTAAATTCAAAATTCCAAATTTGTGAGGCATTCACAGTCTACAGTTAAGTGCTACGTGTACCGTTACTTTGTTAGAGAGACTGAGCATAGCAGACATGGAAGCGCAGGGAAAACATTTATGGGAAGAAAAACAACGGTTCATAATAACCTCAGCGCTACAGGAAACTCAATTCCTCAGGACCACTGAGAACAAATCCAAGAAAAATTCATAACGCCCCACTAATCTTCAGAAAAACAATAAATAGACCCGTACATCTCACAACGGTTGATTTTTGTTGCTACCAACTCTAGTGACCGAATTTTGCAATGAGAAAACATAAGATCATGAAATGAAAGACTTTTAACTTCAGTTGTAGTTTGTGGGATGACATAGTTGCACGTTCGCTACAATGTTTTCATTACAACTAGACTTTCTTGCAAGTATTCAACTGTTGAAACGTTGAAAATTAGTCAGTAACTAAGATGTGATGGACAAGCGCGTTTTCTGGCTATCTATGACAGTATGAATACATAAAAGTTGTGGTTTAAGAATCTGGTGCTCCTTACTGCCATGTAAAATTTGCTAAATTTAGAGATTTATGAACACAACTATTGTAGTGATCAAGGTCACAACGAACATTCACACCAGGACAGAAAACTTCTGTATGTACAGATAACGGTTTTGAAACATGAATTCTATAGAACATGCAGCCATCACGAAGCGGTATCCCACACCTATTAGGTGAAAGCTTTAGACGAGTTAGACTGACGCATGTGCGACACCAACGTTGACAGTGGCCAGAGTCTATCAAGTCGAATAAACTTGTGGTGAAGATTATTCCTTGCTGTCTAGTCGTCGCGCATATGTGGCACTGTCTGCATATTCTCTTCATAGGAGTTTTATTTTGGGGGGCCTATCCTATCTACTTCATATAAAAAACGGTAAATAAAAAATGAATCAGAACTAATATTTTGAGGTGAAGGTACACGAATGACCTAGAGATGAACGATATTGTCATATGCACAGCACTCACAATCTTTTAGATGGCCATGCCAGTCCTTCTGGTCAGCACCACCAGTGTAATCTGATTGCTACAGATAGTCCATGTGACCAATTTCGGTAATTGCGTTAGGGCACGCAGACACAGTATACAAAGAAGCAGAAGATATAGTAAAGCTGGTGGATACATTTCCTCAGTCTTGCACCGAGATGCGAAAGGAAAGGTTGCCGATTCGAATTTCGGATCAGCAATCCCAGCCTTGTTAGTTTGAAAATCATCTTCACACAACCAATTACGTTATTTTGTTACTGCTAGTTCCCTTGTTACAACATAAAGCATCGGGCGGTGTAATATTTTGTTCGTGCATATAAAAGTTTGGTTAGGCAATTAAGCAATAGTCTATAAAGTGAATTCATGGATGGGTTGATGAATTGGATGGACGCGGGGAAAACCTGTCAGTCTTATTTCAACTAGAATTTCGATGACAGTCATACTCGAGAAAGCAGTTTGCTTGTAAGTCTGATTTCTCGATAGCCTTTGGGCATAGGCTAACAGCAGGCTCTACAGAAACAATGTGGAGAGATTTCAAAATCTGCATTGCATATACCATAGCATAGAGTCAGTTTTGTCTGTCTGATTGCAAACGTCCGCTTGTTATCTTCCACTGCTTATCAAAACAATGCAATATGAATTTCCTGGAGAGGACAGCCAGTAGCCACCGGACGGTATGACAAAATCTGTCTGAAGGTGATCAAATAAAAACTTTCCGTGGTTTTTCAAAGCACATGAAAACGCACTTTGGACTTCTTGAACTTTTATTTAATGGGCTGAACATTCTTCTGTATGCATTGAAAAATGTTTTCGACTGTGAGGTTATGCTGGCAGATCCTCTACTAGTATTGTGTCATTAGATCCAGTCATAACCGTTACTTTCCGCCTTTAGGGTTCTACCGCACGTATTCCGCATAATTTATCTGAAACAACATCGTTCAATCAACTTTATTTTATCGATATCCTATGGCTTCAGCGTTCAGGCAGTTATCAGTTGACCAGTGTTCACAAATTAACCTGTTATATCGAATTCAAACTTACCAATGGAACAGGCACAGCCATGCCACAATATAACGTGGGAGTAGTTGTTCTAAGCAAGGTGATATAGACAGTGTTAATCTGTTGCGACTCACGTCTAAACATATAAGGATGGAATGTGTAAGGATTAATATAATTGGAAGCCGTAATATATTTGTAGAGATTAGTAAACCACAGATGAAGTGTGCATTTGTCGATATCTTTGGGGTATACTTTATAGGGGAATGAAGTTATATGGAAACCTAAAAGGGCTGAAATTGATGGCGAATTTGGTTGCTCTAGCTGTCGATCTGTTTAGTGTGTTCGTGGTTGATCACAACAATTATACGGCAAAAATGTAATCATCAAATATCATGACTCATTGGAGGCTTATTTGTCTGAGTTTAATGGTTGCTGAGACTCGATTACTTTCTATTCTCGTAAATTTACAGTAATGTATTGTTTATCGAAGTCCCAAAAGTCGAAGAACCGATTGATGGAAACCTCGATGGTTAGCTTTTTCTTAGATGAAAAGCTGTTCAGTTCCTAATCACACATAGAATGACCTAACGGTTTTAAAAAATTAACTGTTCAGATCCTCAAAGTCTAAGATCCCGATGATTCAAAGTTCGGATAATGTACTATGCTGCTGGGATACAACCTCATCATTTTTTCCAGTCGACTTGGAGTACAAATGATGTTCAACACACGACGATCGATACCTTACTTGTTAGAATTGATTAAGGTTATGCGTAAATGACCCCAAGTTTCTGTTAGTCACTGTAATGATTCTCATCCTGATGAAAGCTGTTCTGGCGATTCCCAGTGATTGCCATACCTCCTCAGAATATCAGTACCAGAAGGTGAGTTGTAGTAACCCACTGTCTGTGAACTGTAGTCCAAAGTCTCAGCTAACTGACAGTCAGTCAGCCCGCCCAGACATTGGAAGGATGTGTTCAGTCATGCAAACGCACACAAGGGATGAGTAGTGCTGAAGCTCAACATCTTGAGTAAGGTTAGGTCGAACTCAAGGGTCAAAGATTCGAACGCTCCAGCTTCGTAGAAACCAAAGACAGATTATTTGTGTTAGTGGTAGATTTCCAGCGTAGTCAAAGTTATGGGCAAACATTCTCTATCATAATGAAAGCAATAGGTAGAATGCCGGGGTATATATGTGTGTGCAAGAAAGAACTCGATTGGCATAGTTATTAATAGTATTGCGAAGATAGGAAAGTAAAACACTGTGAAGACCAACCGTCACTATAAATGATGAATGGATAATGTCGCCTGTGATAGGTTGTCCTCTCACTGCAGCCGAAAATGTTACGTAAGTATGCTTGCACACAGAATAAACTATGCATCTACGGTGCAGTGCTGCGCAGCTGTTATCCGGTTACTGGTACAGCAAGACATGCACTTAAACGACACACTTCATCAGAAAATACGGAAGATGAAAAAAGGCTATCTGCCGTTGGAAACCTCGGTCTATTACTAAAGTTCTGTGTCCTACTACTTTGAACACTCATTGATGCATCACTTTCACTGAGAGATCTCGGTATAAAAGCAGATAAATTATTTGTGAAATGTTGTCATTAGCTCTATACTCGAAGATCGTCAGTTCACATTTGTCAGATCTGCATAACACATTCTCTCGTGATATTTAGTTCTTCACGACTGTCATCATTAGTCTGAAAGTCCATGATTAGTTAGAGTGAAGAAAACTATGTGTATTTCTGAATTCGGCTGAGTAATGGTGTAAACAGCAATGTACTGAAGCCAGAGGCAATACGTATTGACCGAGTATTGGACTCCATTAATGCGGTTAACATGAGATTCTCTGACTTACCCAGGAACGTTTCCTTCTTCTGTTTCTGTTATCTCGGTTGGGGAAGAATACAGCTGAATGGAAGACAGAGTTTAACATAATGATGCAGCAACTACTTGGTTGGCGTTTATACAGTTTACTGAAACGTCGGTAGGCTCTATTATTCTGAAGCCATATTTACTTTATTGAGCAGGAATGTTCACTAAGTAGTTGAAAAAGCATCCATATTTTTTGCAAAGTAGAAAGGTACAAGATAAACGCTGTTGCTGTTCGTGTCATATCACGACTGCCTTTGAGTATCTGGTCAGGGCATAATATTGCGTAACCGGGGATTTCACGTACTCAAAACGTTGTCTTTGGTTGACAGAAAAGGAAGAATATTGTAGGATCAGCGTTTTTCCATGTCCTTAGTTAATCGAAGACTTATCGAAAGGACAATAATGTGTGGCCAACCGGCACACACAGTTGGTCGTAAGCCTTTCCAGATCCAGAAAAAGAGGGCTATTGACCAAAAAATATGGCAGCTAATGACGAAGGTCGTTGAAATCAATCAGTCACGGAATATCCTCCTATTATTGCTCATAATTTTTCAATTTTAATGAAGTGATGAATCTCCCTTGGGTGGTTTTCCCATTTTCTATTCATCTAAAGTCATCCATTTTATGTACGTTCACATAGGATGGGGAATTCAAGTGGGATTGAACCGTCGAGGTTCGCTGTGTTGGGAATACTATAGGAAAATTACTTGAACAGCTGCGAGGATAACTGTCGGGATAGTAGATTGTCATGAACCATCGATATTTCGGCTGTCTGCAGTTTGAGTATAAATATTAAAAACGGTTCAGGAAACCTAACCAGTTCACCTCTAATCATTATTCAGATTCACAGCACTTTCTCAACCCTATGATAATCTGCCAGTGCAGTGACTGGTTTTGCGACTTCAGGCAGACTTGTTGGGCAGGTTGACAGCCCTGTTATAAACAAGGGTATCTAGAGCACCTTAAAACATATTCAGGTAGAGGAATTCTATCGAAATATCAGTGCACGAGAAAATCTACGGATTAGAAAACAAGCTTGATATTAGCTCTGCCAATGGTCATTTATCTTGAAGACCGATGTTTGAGGCCGCAATAAAATCTAGTACTTGTTAATCTGTAATAACTCATGGGTGGAGAGGCCAAATACTATCATATGCGTCAAGATTCCAACTCAAGAATTGGATTAGGCAGCCTGACAGATTACAGTCCATTTGCGACCTCACGACGATGCAAATCGGGTGTTGTAAACGTTGAAAACTTGTCTTCGTTTAACATCGTTATATTTTCTAGACATCTCGGATGTGGCCCAAAAGTATATTGTGTCTTACATTCGACATTGTGGTGTTTTCCGCCGTTTGGATAGCTTTGCTAATTATTTAGAAACTTTATTTGATGGATTAACTACCTATTTGGAAATTTGATACAAAATCAGTCAATCAGTCAATTTGGACTATTCTCCGACATGTAATGGGTACACTCCATTTCTATGATAGCCATGCTGGTACACAACAGTTTTGATTCAGTTATGTTCAGCAATGTGAACAGAAGTGGTATAAAACTATCGTACTACATGACTGCAATGGTCCGGGTTCAGCCATGAATTTCTAGTCATTCCGGAAAATAACTAAATGGTTTTTATACTAACGAGCAATATATTTTCAGCACATGTTGATGATTATCAAGAGATTACAGTTAAAACGCATTTTTTTTGGGCGAGTTAACAAAAATCAGTGGCGACATCAACATTAAAAACGCGCTCATCATGTTGAAGATTTTAAAAATACAATTCACTTTGGTCAATAAGGACGTTAAATTTTTCAAAATCGGTTGAAGATTCGGGAGAAAATTTGCAGTTTTCCCGGTCATATATCATGTAAAATCAACTATTTCAATTTTTATTCTGACTTCACAACCACGTTTCGAGTTTTTGTTAACTAACTTCATCATATGCACATCTAATGCTTTAATAGCAAACAGTAAAAGTGATGTGTCAGATACTGCCTATACATTCATCTTATTCGACTGTGCCTTTCTCAGTTGATTCTTTTCGTAAATTTATATCGAAGTCAAATTAATAAAGTTTATTAGCAGTTGACTACAAATTGACTGATAACTCATGAGACTTTGATCACACTCTTGTCAGAATCGAATGATCACGAAAGAATGTTTAGTCACACTCACTTGCTAATAATCCTCGAGGTATCCAACCTTCTCGAAAATAATAGCCCATTCTTTATGTTAGATAGTTCAACGATATGAACTCACTAATTATGTGAAATTCACGGATGTCATGTAGTCACCGGTCAATATACTTATAAGTCAATCGTAGTGAGCGAATTATTGTAATTTAGCGCTCAGCTATAATTGCGTGAACATAACACCCATGCTACAGCATGGCGATATTTCAGTGGTGTATCTGAGTGCAAAGCTGTTTTTAAATATGGATTGTATTCAAAATATAACAACTAAACGCTCGACTATCCTTTAGTAATCGGTGAACGTAGAATGTGGACAGTCTTGTGTGGAGGGGTCAGGATACTGATACTTCGTAGAGGCGCCACACACACTTGTCATGAGATGCAGACCAACATACGTCAAGTGATCTACACCTATTCTGGTTACAGATGGTTTGTATGTGAATAAACTCTGAAGCTGTAGGATTTGTTCAACTTATTTCTACCAACACATAGAAATCGTAATCTTAAATGGCAGTATCCGGTATTGTTGCTATCATCCTGAAACGAACCGATTAGAACATGTGCTTGAAGGACCATAAAACTCTTCTTTCGGTTGTATTTTACAGTCGTTATCCATCATGTCGGAACTAGCAATGCACTAGCAGTGCACCACCAAAAACATTTTGAGAGCAGCTAACGAGTTATTTCCTTCAAGTATTTTGCTGTGCTTCCAGTGTTACCGTGGTGGTAAAAACAGGGACAGAAATAAACAAAATGATAAATAAAATCACAAACACTGACTCCTGCTGTGTGCACCAACATTGGGCAAACTTGAACACAAACCTGTAGCCTTCACTTTGAAAAGCGAAAAAAAAAGAATCACAACTGGTTGTCTAACACAACATGTGGCCATACACTAGTGATTAGGTATTTGAGACCAAAAGTTATCCAGACGGAAAAAGGTAGACATGGAGGATTTTCTAGACAGCATCCTTTGATTCCCAAAAGTTGGTGATTAATTTTCACATGGACTGAGTTCTCAGTGGACTTTGTAACCTTGGATAAGCGGTACACATGGTTAGTGTCCTATAAAACATCTACAACACTGCCTCGATATATATACATACAATATATATACATTCTGTATGAATAACTATTCAGTATGTGTGTCAAAGAAATACGCAAACAGGCACGATCGACTTATCCGGAATAAGGTTGTTTGCGGACATTTAACGGAGCTTAATCCAATGGAAACTAGGCTCTGAAATAAGCATTAGCATGAGCAAACTAGTTCTTCCACTGAAACTGTCACTAAAGATTATGATTCATTCCCCGAATGGGCTTAATTTTCTGAGCAGTAAACCGTTTCACAGTATTGTTGATTATCACCTGTTCGACATGGAGGTTAGCAGAATATTGCACCTTGGAAAGTTGGTCACTCAGTTACCATACATGGCAAATTTTTGGACTATTTTTGGTTGGCCAGTTGTCAACTTCAGTTTATAGAAAACTAATGCACCAAATTCTTTGCAAAAAACTTCAAAGGAGTAGTTTAGTGTGTCAGGTCATTGCCTTAAGTAGTTCTTCCTAATTTTAGTTAAGTCTACTCAGTCTCCACTGGTCCTGAAGATGAATAGGTTACGCAATAGGGCCAGCTGTCTGTAAGTAGGGTGTGATGGTTGCATGTGACTGTGGTGACAAACTCTTTACTAGTACGTTGCAAAGTGCACACATGATGTATTGCCATTGAAAACAACTGAGTTCACCCTAATTAAGTTGTTTGATTTAAAAAGTAGAAGGACCGTCTTTTTTAAAAGTTGCATTACCAGGTTGTGGAAAGTTTCCAATTTGGGAAAAACAACACAGTGAAATATATTTCAAAATGTGTATTCAGGTATGGTTATAGGGGCAATAATGATTGCATGAACTTTACTTCAAATGACCGTTATCTTTATATCTGAGTAATTACATCGAAAACATCATATACTTTTGCTATTCAAGCGGTTAACTAAAAGGTTGATGTAGCTGATAAGCGTGACTGTGAATTGGTCTGCGAACAACCGGTCCCATTACTGGCTAAACCTTGGGGTTAGATAAGGAGTGTTTGTCTATGATATGCATGTCTGTATTCATTAAAATGGTGACGTAATTGAAACCAACTACTCAAATGTCTTTTCACCAGAAATGATTAGCTCAATTTGCCTAACAAGGAGCAACGCGCGTCCATATCCTTATTCGTGAATGAAATTTGTTCATTGGTTCTTACGATTCATCCGCGGACGGACGACGTGTTCTGACTGGTTTTATGTTTGTTTTTGGTAGTCGCTTTGAAAAAGCGGAAACAATATTCGAATAGGCAGCATTTGGACCAGAAACTTAAGCCAGTACTCGTTGGAACGTTAGACCCTGATCACTTGCGACGAGACAATTAGGGCAGTCGGTGTACCACCTGGTTACATTCTGTTAGCGGGTACGAACGGGCAGGCTGAGGATATCCGTTTATGCACCATAAGCGAACAAAATTACCTTGATTTAAATTCTTAATGATGGTCATTATGAACTCCGTCTCTACCTCATGACAATCACGTCTAGAAGAACAGTCGTGAGCAAGCTCGTTAATCTGGTGAATTCCTGAGTACGTAGGTAGGGTCATCAAAGTAGAAAGTGGCATTAGGATTTGCAGCTCGTTTACCAGTTTGTCATCTGTCACTTAGTCGGTAAAGGACTTTTACAGCAGGTACTTTTGTCTGCGGACCTTCATTTTACTGAGTTTTTATCACTCGCTGGCCAACCCTAACGATAGATGTCTAGCGCACGACTATATGAATCACGAAACGTAGCACAGAGCGTAACAATACCTGAAAACCCCAGAAGAACACAGAAGACCATGACCTTCAGTCGAGAATGTATTTGCTCTCAAACCAAAAGTAACATAGCAGACCGGTGTATTCATATATATAGTCCTTGAACAGCCTTGCACAATCCCACCTGAACTGATGCAATACAAGTGGGATGGACCAATCAGAGACACAGGAGAAACGTGCGCCAAAAGTAAGTTTCCGTACGTTGAGGTGCGAAATGATGAAATCCAAAATCGCAATTTATTTTTCGAGGATATTCGGAAAAATAAACCATTGTCTGATTAAATAGACTTTCCTCAACAGTTACCAACATTTGTTCACACACAGCTCCACCTTAACACAAATTAGTACTCTGCTGATTGGCTGTTTGCTTCACTAACTGTTCTTGGTCATTATCAATACGTTAGCACTCGTTCGGCCTTTGCGGTTGTTTGATTATCTAACACTTATTCACCGACCTGGTCAAGAAGTGCTGGTTATCACTGAAGTACCACACCATAAGTCAAATTAGCTCCGGTTCAATCGATTTAGTGAAAACGAGTGAAGATTCAATTAGACAGCCTGTTTACTGATATCGGTGAAATCAACATAAGAGGGTTACCAGTCTTTGATAATTTAAAGAGAATGAGTAGAACCCTGAGTTCGTGATTGCTTATCGGTAGTATGGGAAGAGCTCGCCCGTCATTGCTTAAGATACATCAACTTGACGTTTAATGTAACTAGTTTTGTAGTTTTCATTAATTAGCCGGTAGAGATTGCTTTGGTTTTTAACACGGACAACAACTGAACAATAGTGAGACCTTTTGGGCGATTCTTCACGCGCCAGTCTGAAAAGCCGGATACTACAGAAATCACCAAAATCTGACCATTTACTCTATATCAGGTTTGCACCAAGGAAGACGGTTTGTTTGGGACTGACGGTCAACTTTCATTGATCATTCATCAAGGAAACGTTAAGTAATGCCTATCAGATCAGCCGTGCACCTTACTCCATTTAAATCAGTCAAAACGAAATACTGATAGATTCTTTCTGGATTGTATACCGGCTTGAGTATGAGTGGTTGACTGCACATTCATTTCCACTGTACTTTACCCGCTGAGGTTACTGTTATGGCATCGAAACTAAGTGGAAATGTCATTCGCGCTGAATACGACGTATCTTCTACGAGAATTTTCTAGTCCTTGGGGTTGCCATAACACAGCTGCATCTAGGCCGGTTCTATTTGGCTTTGTGACTCAAAACGCCGCGGCAGTGGAATTGAATTTTCTTACTAACGTCGTCTGCGGTGAGTTCGCTTGCGCTTAAGTTGTTCGTGCTTCTGAGGGCGGTGCCTTTTAGACAGACAATGTCTGACGTTGTGCTTACTTCCCATTTCTATCAATCGGCAATAGATTTTGACCAATTCTTTGAAATCACTTCATTACTTACGTGGACTGCAATTTTGCAGATGATTGCCAGCTTTTTCTATCAACTGGACAATGCTTTGAAGTTTGTTGTTGTACGGGATGGTAAGCGAACTCGTCAGCCGAACCGACTTCACAAGCATCAATAGAAGACTGATGACTATTTGTGAGATCACTAAAGCGTGGATCTCCCAGGTTTAGATAAAGGCTCCAGTAAAGCACTACTGGTAATCCCTAAATGATTGCGAATGTTGCCGCAACAGTAGCTGAACACGCTCGTAGTTGAATACCTTTATGCCGTCGCTCCCCTTCGCCAGAATATTAGAATCCAAAATGGGCATTTCAGTAATGATTTATTGGTCCACCGTTTTCCTACGTTATCTCGTTCAACCATAATGTGTGGCCACTATTTATTGCAACATCGTTTTTTGTTTAGCTTCGTTTACTCTCAGTCGGTTGTCAGCCAAAACGGGGACTACTGAATGATCGTCACTAATGGCTGAATCAGTAGTTTACAGTCGTCGGTGAAACGTGTCAAATTCATGGATAGGTCAAGTTGCGCGGCAATTTTACTCATTGGGAAGCTCATGAGTTTCACTTTCTAAACTCTGCGTCGGAAGTTAGATAGTTTTGCCGTGAAGTTTTGACACAATTCATGGGTGGTTAGAAGTGAATATGTGAAGCAAATGTATGAATGAGGCCTAAACGGATAAATTTATCCGAAGAAGGAAGATGCGATCAGCTGTCAGTAGTGTTCAGGTTATAACAATCAGAATGGTGGATTCCCTACAACTGAAACCTTGCTTATAACTCTGTCCCCGTTACTGCAGGGAGTGTCCTCTATCTGACTGAAGGTATGGAATTCGAATATTTAGTTCCCGAAGAAAACGGAAATGTTTCCATCTATATACAATCCCAGATCGAGTTTTTTTTATAGACAACCCTTTTGCAACCTCTCCTACGACTTATTCATATTATGACGGCAGTATAATTTGTCTTAGGGTGGATTCTTCCGTTATTGCGCTGCCAGATGGCACGCATGGGTCACGTCATCCGTCAAGGTGGGGGTACAGAATATTCGTCACACCATTTGCGCTGACACTATTTAGACCAAAGAAAGTGAGAATTACAGGCAGACATTCAGAACAAATTTTTCATCAAACAAATCATAAATTTAACCGGTCCACAGTAACTGGAAATTACAATTCTTGAGCTATCACCAAAACCATCGGCACCACGTGGTTGTGCATCCACTGAAAGATGACATGCAAAAAATATGCCCTGACGTTATTGTAATCCATTTCGACTGTTACATGCATATATTGACATATTACCCCAAGTCGTCACTGCTCAACTGTCGCCCCATGTCCCTTATCAGTCGGATTGAGATGACGTGATTTTTCGCTCGCTGGCGATCACCAAAACCTTCGGCTGTAAGTGACGAATGAAAGACATGTAGAGGTTTTTTCGTTTGCTTACTGGGCAGTTAATTGGGACAAAGCTGGCAAGGCTTGCTTGCTTTTTCTGAATTCATCTTGGCTTGGTCCCCGTTAAACTTGCATGGAACTTAACAGACGCAAAGACTCTGTGGAGAACATATGGAGTTAAATGGAAGTATTCTGTTCATTTTCGGTGGAAATTTACAGAATTCCATCCGCTGGTTATTCCAGCAACTTTTCGTTTATCAAAGTTCGCTTCACCTGGAAATAATGCTTTTTGAATTCTGCCATGCAAATTCGCTGATTACATTATACTCCAAAGAAAAAATTAGAGAAAACACCGAACATACCGTGAACGGATTACAGTGAACATGTGCGACAATTGGCGTTAGTGATCGATGCACGAATAAGTAGGAATCCAAGATTTGTAGTGGGGGCGTCTTCTCACTGCTGAAGCTTTACATTATTTGAAGGTGGCCTATTCGCAAGATTGCCTCTATTGCTTTCCCTCATATTCTGAGATAAACTATGTGAATCAAGACTCGATGATGATGTTTCGACGTTTTCAGCTGACTCGGTAGTTATACTCCACTAACTTATTTTGACAACACGGTGGGGCAAGTTTCCACGATAACAAGTAGACCATTGAGTATGACACACGACCCCCTACATTAGTTTGGGGCAGTCAGTCACCAAGATAACTCACGATCGTGTTACTGGGTGAGTATAGATCAATTAATATTGCTGGACTAGTGAAGTCAAGCGAAAAATGACTATCGTGTATGCTATGCGACTTAAATGTATATGCATGCACTCCGATCAGCTGGTAGGACCTTGGAAAAGACATACAATGCACCGCAACCAAGTGACGTCCATGGATATCCGTCTGAGACCGTCCGCGATATAAGGTGCTTAAGTGTACACTAGAATTGGGAAGGATTTGAACCATTTGCCCTTGATAATTGCTTAAGTAATTTATCTAAAAATGAAAAATGTTCCAGACCTCCGTGAGCGCCTAAGCAACCTGTAAGTAGGGCAAGCATTGCGGATAGCATACATTGGCAGTGTCTGGGTCACAGATCTTAGCTCTCTTAACCCAGTATCTTCCGAGTACGGTGATCCATCGTTGTTCACTGCCGTGCGTGCGGCTCAAAAACTTGTCCAATTATACCATTGTGTTCTACCAGGTTTTGACCAATCTGCATTTGTAACAACATAGAAACCTCATAAAACTGACACCAAGTGATGACAACTTAGTTTTGGGATTGCATGAACGTTGTTGAGACAATTAAAATGGCAACTATTTCGTTTGGATTAGCAACACGATGAAAAGATATATGTGAATAAAATTGTCCTAAACTACTGACAAGACCCTTAAATGCCTTGAAGATGTTCTAAGTTTGACTAAAGCATGATATGACACACGACTGCGTTTCCATAAAAACTTCGGAATTTCTCTCAGTAGCTTTTGAAGTCCGCGAAACAGTTCCGTAAAACTACTCATATATACTGTACAAAGGCCACCTGGTGAATTAAACTTACAAAAGACGGAAAATTGTATGTCTGTGCAAAATGTCTTAAGTCAATGTCTATTTTCGCCCTAAACACGTTTTCATTAGGAAGTTTTGCACAATGGTGGTAGACAGTAGCGAGAAAACCCAAAACAAAATTGCATTTTTTATATGCATTTGAAAGAAATATGGTGGCACCGAGAGCTCGTTGACTATTTACTGGGGGGAATTTTTGAACGTTTTGATTGCACATAAATCCTGACGTCAGCATTTTGTTTTCGTCAGTCATAATTACACTAACTTTTGTTAGAGGACAGCTTATGCATTGTATTTCAGTTTTCAATTACCTTAATAGGTCCTTCGTAAAAGACGATCGTGATAATGACTGTTAACGATGCTTAGTTGTTTGCTCAAAGAAACCTACTTATGAGTGTGTCTGCCTCCAATACCTGACGTACTGTGAATAAAAGCTTATCACATAAGCGCTTGTGAGAAGCATATTCCATGCTAAAACCTGTTGAAACTCTATGACATCAAAGTGGATCCGAAAAAAGTAGACCTATTCCTGTATGATAACACCACAAAACCACTGAACATTAAAACCAATCTACAGATGAACCTCGTTCTTCAAATAAATCGGTTCACCATATGCACCTGATTGGAGGGTATTTAATCTCCGTTATAGGAATTAAGGTGTAGTTACGCAGTGGGATATCAGAATGAAGTAGGCCACCCCCCGAAATATTATTTATCACGTTATTCTAATTTTTCTACATTCGTTAGTGGGATACGTCCACCGCATGGATGTGAGAACGAATAGAAACAAGAGGTGAACCAAAAGTTTGGGTTTTCAAGGCCAACGTCTAACAGTCCCGATTAAGAGTTACTGGCAAAGTTTTTGACAGCTCTATGGAAAAAGTTCAACAAACAACACACACAACTACTGATAAAATTTGGCGCGTGATTCACAGCAGAAATGATTGAAGTTACACAGTTACATCGAGGACACTGTCCCAGTATGTAACTTTTATTTCACATGGAATATATGTTGCACTATCAAACCTGTAGACCGGATCAAAACCATATTGGGAGACGTTGAAGCACACTTTCTCGACAATCTTGCTAATATATTGTGAACTAGAACACCTCAGCGAATTTGGATATTTTGAGAAGATACTGAAATCATCTAAATATGACTAATAGAATAACCAGTAGGCAGCTGTTAAACATAGTATTATTGTTTTTATATGGTAGGTAAGAACATTTAGCTGCAAACGTGCATAGTACGCATGTCGTTTCACTATGAGAGCTTGTATAATTTTCCACTCTAACTTACTTAGACTAATGTCATGTATTTTTTTTGTAGAACACTATGTGGTCTTATAGTTTTGTTGCAAAGTGACAGCAAACATTCAGACGAGAAATATGAAGTTGTAAAAAGTCGCTAATTGTACCGTCTTCCGAACACCATCAGAGTACTGCTGGTTGATCAAGCGACACTAGCGAAACAACAGCTGCTGTTCAGACCAATGTTTGGAATCGTTTTCCAAATCAGTGGTAATAAGCTCACGTAATCAAGATAGGAAAGTCTGAAAAAGTTGGTTTCTGACATAACTGATCGTTATTTGGCTGACTGCTCCGTAGTATTTGTTGAAACAAATCCCCGTTAGTTGGAACGTAATCGTAATTACAAATGGGGTTGAACGTCAGTCAAGGCGAAGTGTGGTACATTGTGTAAACTTCCACCAACGGGCAATCAGTGTGGCCAACGGTTTTTAGGCGCAATCTATAAGATATGGAATGAAACACGCATATTCACTGGAACAGTAATCTTCACCATCCGCCACTTGAATCTGTCACTAATAGGCTGTGTAAATGTGACAATCTGGTGCTTTCTGGATGACTCACCAGTTAGTCCAAACAGATAGCTGGGTGAACTTTGTTTTTGGCCTTGTGTGCCCGCCCAGCTTATCTTCGCATGCATAAATCTTATGCAGACAACCATTTGACCAGGTGGGTAATTCAAGCCGTCAATGAGTAATAACTCAGACTGCATGTTTACGATGGTGTACTATGTTTCAAAGATAATTGGGAGTGATATAGTGAATATGATTTCGCTTTTTTGTAGTGACTGAAACCATAAAATGCTCATCAGTAATCAATCCATTTTCAGACGGATTAACTGAATCCGGGGATTTTAAACTGAATAGAATATCTTAATCGTAGGGGCCGTTTATCCGTCGAAGTGAAAATTGCAATGAATTCTCTCAAAACTACTGAACAAGCTAGAGATTATCAACTTTCGAACTTCGATAAAATATTTGAACGGATGATAAGGTTTTGCCTGGTCGGGTACTGGTTCAGTAATAGTCAGTGCTGTAGTCTCATATACCTGAGAGTCGAAATGTGCATTATTTATCATTAGTGCACTTTTATCACGTAGAAGCTACACGAAATAGCATATGATATCCACAGGTTTTCTAGACAAAGTCATGTATTTTCAAATTGACTGCAGGTGGTTAGCACAGGATCACCCGTTGGATCTATATTCCCTTAAATTTAGCCAAGAAATATCCAACAAGCACCGGAGTATTCCATTTGACTTCTGCAACCAGAACACCTGGGTTTCTGTAACGTCCATTCAATTACCACCATCATTATGTAGATATGTTTGCCAAAGGAAGGGTCATACTTGTATGTGTGGCCCCACATCCCACACAGATGGAAAAACTTTGTAAGGTTGGTGAACTCACTGCAGTCAATCACTTACAACGTAAGGCGAACATAACGTATTCTTGTCTAAGTTCCACATGATACTTTTAGATAATCAACGTTGAATGAAATTTTTGAGGGATAGTTAGAAGGTGGTTGACACAGGCTATGCACCAGTATGGCCAAAAAATATTAACTACTACTACTACTACAGTAGAAGCTTCCCGCAGAATCTACCAGTTGGTTCCAACCAACTTTCACTTCAGTTTTCTCAACCCACCATGTTCTCTTCAAGATTTAATTTAACTGAGGCACTGTGTCAACCATCATTTACAGAAAAGTGAAACTTTTGCAAAACACCCGGTATCGGATTACTTAGGGTGTGTACTTTCAGGATTGTAACTAGATACTTCTAAGTTGACGAAATTTTTAAAAGGATTACGAACTTGTTTTTCATTTTGAATCGTTTCTGATTAACTGTTGCCAGAATTTACAATAATTCAGAAGATACCTACGTGTAAAATGTTTGGGCTTAGGCTGAATTCGAACCAACGATAGAAACAGAGCGTCCAAACGCGACGAATGCTGTACTAGCTTAGCTACGAAGTTTGCAGGAGGCTCGGACTTTTCACATTTGTACTCAGTCACTCATTCCTTCAGCTGCCTAATATGAAATCCACGAAGTAATCTAAGGAATCGGCTGCCTCGGCAAGATTTCTCCGACAGTTTACACTGGAACCTATAAACGACACTGCTGATAATAAGAACACTCGGAATTTTTACAGTCGGGTCTTCTCTAAGTTAACCAATCAGCCAAGCCGCTTACTAGTGATTCACAATAGGTTGTTGATTCAAGCAGTCGAGCGATAATCGAGATATTTTAAGGATAACACAATAGTTCACTAGTGAGCTGCTGAAGAGAATACTTCAGCACGTGTACTGCGCAATACGATGGAGAGATTACAACCGTGCAACGAAAGAAAAATAGTTCCGTTTTCACTAAAATCTCCAACTATTATAGCAAGTTGTTTTGGGTTATTTTTATAAAGTGTATGCAACAATTTATAAAAATAACCTAAGACAACTTGTTGTCATAAACTAGTTGAAAAACAAAACCGTTTCAGAAGCGCTTTTTATGAATACTTTTCTTGTCTCTTCTTCCCGTACGTACATTGGTATGCGGTTGGTCAGAGGTAGGAAATGGTAGCTCGCTAGTCATTCTGATGAGTGAAGTTCGGCAGATGGTATTCCATGCTGATCATGCATCTCCTAGTCTAATACCACCTGGTTTACTCAAAGTGCATAGAATCACAATTAATCCACTGCAAGTTACGCGTGATGACCTACATGCGTTTGTGTACGATAGGTTACTGTCATGTAAGATATTGCCAGTTTATTGCAATTTTCCTAGTGTATGACAAAAAACACCCGAATGTTTCACGTTATTCATGGAGACCTTATCATCAGTTCCATATACAACCTAATTGAACTGGCAAATAAATATTACTGCACAATGCAGCTTAAAGTCGTTAACCACAACATACTTATGCCACTTGTGTTTAGTTTCCTTGGTGCTAAGATACATCGGTTACGTAATCGGCGCACAGTTATTCGTTCACCGTTTAAATACGGTTGTTCTTGAACTATCCTTCGTTGGTTGAGAGGAACTTTGTGCGTGACCCTGAATGAATCATTGGGGTTAAACGTATGGTTGATGTTTGTTAAGGGGCTTACACCATAGTGATTTTATCGATGTTTTTCCTCTATTTCATAACTAGGAAGGAGGGTGCTGTTCTGTTGTTTCACAAAATTGTCTCATCGTAAGCCCAGACACTCAGGCACACCTCAACAAGTATACCGGTAACACGTGAATCCTATGAGCGCATACAGGTCCCTTTTGTTTCAGATGGGAAGGCATAAGTGAACATGCATAGTACGGACAGATACTGAGCGAATTAGTGACTGGAGCCTCTTCGCAAATGATGTTATAATCCGATTAACAGTACAATGTTATAAATATCTTGAAAACAAAAAAAAATGTCCAAAGGTTCAACATCAATTCCCACTGATTATCGAGATCGCTTGGTGATGATAAGCAAGTCTTTCCGTAAACATTGGTTAACTACTATAAACTACGTTGATCTGAGAAATTATTGACTTGTGATTAGGTAAAGCATTTGAACGAATTACTCTGCGTTAGCTTGAGACTAGTTGGCAAACGTGCTTGAAGGTACGAGGTCCTGAGCCCTTTGGGCCATGTCGAGACATTCCGGTCGGACCGACATAGTGTTGCAGCCATAACCGCTTAACGAATCAAAAGTGGAACCTACTGTTATTTTGTGCAGTGGCATAGTTGGGGCTTCGCGCGGTCTACTTGATTGTAAAGTAAAGACCAACTGTTAACGAAGGCGCTTTTATGATCGCACATTTTCGACGGTTCATTATCAGACAAAATACAAAGCGCACATGCATCCCCAAAAAGGCTGTAAGACTACTTCACATTTTATGACTAACTTCGTCACCTTAGTTTGTCGGATGCTTACTTTTTGCGTTTAACTTACAAAAATCATACTAACGAGTAGTGGAGTTTCAGGTGACCTTAAGTTAGACAGCACTCATATTCGATGGCAGTTTTCTCTTTCAACTAGACCTACCAGCCAACCTCTTAAAATGAAGCGTTAGACGATAATTTTGCCTTTGTTACAGCTCATCAGTAGTGCAAACCCTTGCTACTGTCTGGATTAGAGTATTGACCACAATCTTATGAAGCAACCGGTTTCCCTAGTGTCACATGTACCTCACATCATGTAGGACGGAATAATTGCAATTGGATGCGACATTGAAGAAATCGTTTGAGCTGAACGTATTCTTTGCAGGCATACACAACACTTTATGGGAATGTCCTTGAATGGAAACCCGAAATGCAAGATGCTAATTTCACCAAATCATTAATATATCCAGCGTCGCTTAACAGAAATGGAAACATGTTCTAGAGGCATCTTAGTGCCAAGACGAACTTGAGTAGCGGAATAAAAATGGATTTGAGTGTTCTTTTAGAGGCAAGGGGAACTAGTGTAACTTTCGAATAGCTGAAGTGTATTTGACACGAAAACCAGCGACTGACGAACAGACGTGAGTTGGACCGAAGTTCGAACGAGCTCAGTGATTTGCTTAATCCGGATAGTAAGCACGATGCCAGTTCTTACGTGAACAGAGTGGATAAGCATGTATTGCTATTTGACAGGGTCACCTCCAACAAAATATGTCACACGTCACAAACTGGTTGCATCTTTGCGGAATACATGCAGTAGTCTTGTTAGGCTCCTGTTTATATCTAAATATGACCAAAACTCTCTAGGACATCAGAACGTAAAAGATGTGCACTGATGTTCCGAACTTAAACTACATATAAGAATAATGATGTGCTCTACAGTGTCCATTAGTGAACTAACTTGAATTCAGTTTACTTAGTGAAAGATTGCTGGAGATACAGTGAGATTCCGGAGTGGAACGGTGTACTGTGTGTCGAAATAATCCGGTAGATTCAATACGATCGGATTAACAAGATCATTCGCCAATGCATTGAAATAAACGTACATCAAACCATTGTTTACCACTATGGCCTGTGGCGACGGAATTCGTTCATAAGGAAATGAGTACCCTAAGATCTATTTTAAACAACTATTTCCAAAATGTTTGGTGGTCCAACCGTATTGTTCCTGCCACTGATATGAACTAATCGCTGAGGATGTTCTTAACAGATGACGGACGACTCAACTGGAACGCATGAACTCTATAACGCCAACTACGTTATTACTCTTTATTGCATCGGATGGACGATTTTTCATAACGAATGTGACCAAGTTGAATAAATGCTATAACTTACTCCGATGTGACGCGAATTTTGTTCCCACAAACTCATGTAACGTTTACCGGGCTGGTTTAATCTAACTTCAATGAATGCACACACGTGTACACACCCACAAGAACAACTATATGGGTCAATAATCGCATTCTGTTTATGTTGAACGACTTGTCTTAGGTGCACTTATAGACCATTACCATTCCGTACGTGGGATGTGATAGGCTAGTTTCACATTGCCTTGGTTGGCTTAATTTGCGTGCCAGTAAAATACAAAAACGCTCAGTGGATAGAGACCGATATAATTAGATGACTTCAATCGACCACTTCGATACGATGGCACGTTGAGCAACTGAAGCTGCTCCATTGACGTCCAAATTAATGGGACTATGAGGGATTTGTATCATGATCAACTTACCAGTAAAGAACGTAATATGGGTTCAGTCTGCTAAATATGTTGGTAATGCCACTAGTCGCAGAGATTGGCACTGCACACGAGATAACTGAGTGTACTAACTCAAAGTGAACACCTAATTAACTGCAACTGCGCTCGAGATATTCGTCGTGGATCGATTCTCTTAAACTCATCCACCAAGCCGAACAGTCTGGCTAGCATATTGATTTTCAACTCAAAAGTATTTATCCGTTATTTTGTTCAACATTGTGAGGAAGAAAAACGTGCAAATCATGGAAATTACTCAGAGTTCGTTTACAGAGATTCTTACACAGAATAGTAATCAATGATGGCTTGAGTTTTGTGCGACTAACAAGTTCCTGGCAGTCTAGCCAATTTCATGCAATATACCAAATCTTTCTGTGGGGGTAATTATAAAACTCTCCTGCAATGGTCTTTAGTGGGTTGTTACTTTTCTGTGAACCGTGGTTTGGATGCTTACGCAGGTTATTAGTTGTATAAGTTTTCACATGCAGAAGAACTGACTTGGCTTGTGCATTCTTGTTTCCATTTAAAGTGTTGGCAGTTTATAGACGTTTACACACACGACAGTTCTCAGTCTGCGTGATGTGTGGGTCGTTACGAGAAGGTTTGCTTTATGCAGCTGCCTTTAGGGTTCATTTTGGTTTTACGATTGGTTTATGAACTACTGGCAGTTTGTTATTTATAATGGTCAGTCTTATAGACACAATAAAACGAGCTTGTTGCGAAACGGCACAATTTCGCTTGAAATTTTTTCCTTCTATACATCCGACATAAAAGCAGAAATTTTTACAAAATATGCATTAGATGTTGTATTAGGAGGTTCGTAAAATTATTCGAAATCAGACTGTAGCTTACAAACTTTCTCTGCAGTGCTCCCCATCGGTCTATATTCAATCGGTTGCACGTTAATATTGACGTATATGATTATGTGCATTTTGTATTACCTGAGGACCATCGACATACTGAGTTCGTTGACAGTTAATCCACTTCTTACATAAAAGCAACCAAAGCATTCCTTTGCGATTATGTAAAGTAATTTGATGTCTTTTATACTTTCTATCTAGACTGGTTTAAAAGTAACCGCTTTTATTCACTGGGGTTAGATAAGTGGCGTTTTAAATAAGACAACTGAGCTCATTTTCAACGTCGTAGTCTGAACGCTTGGCCATTCTTGCCTTCATCGTATCACAGTCTATAGTGAACATTTTTTGTTTCGTTTACTAGGGCTGACGGGATATCAGCGTAAAATTTCATAGATCAAATGGTGGAATAACTCATATGAGATTATGTGGCTGATTCAAATCCGACCGAAGCTAGTTAAACTGCTTCATAACCAACAAATCTGTTACACTGGTAGTCAGTAGCAATAGGAAAAGTGTTAAACAACTTCTTGAAGTCTACTTCGTGATAATGCCGAATGTTACTCTTTCGGGTGACTGGGTTGACTTGTCCCTCCGAGTTAGTTGAGTACCAGTATTTTTCCCCCCACTGGTTTCGCCCCCTCACTATTTGAACAGTATGATGCTCATCACTCACCTGTACATAAAGGGATACTTCCCAAGTTTGGCTAAATACGATACCCTGAATTTCCTTTTCACCTCATACAAACTAAGGGCTACCTAAGTTTTTTTTTACTTGAAAACCTGTTCATCCACAACCGTCTGTTAAAACAGTGATATAGACATTCTCTGGAGTATACAGATTGAATTTGGAGACTCGGGAGCATACCAAACATTGGAACTGACGGAACAGAATACGACGCATGCTGATGAACAAGCTTATGGCGAAACATCCCAAAATGTACATCATAGATTGTACTGGGTAACTGGTTTGTGAAACGTTTGTCGTATTAAATTGGAAGGGCGCAGTGAACATTTAAGGGGTAGTCAGTCTACATACATGTTACCCAAGCCAGTCTGACGAAAACAGACAAAACAAGCTGTTTGAAATGTATTGGACGGGTTGAATTTTTTGAACAAGCACGAAAGTTAACCCAAAGGTTTTAACTGGCTGGCTGAAAGCCTGCATTCTCCACCTATATTCGAGTAGAATAAATTTCATCTATCTACTCATGGATCCTAATCTTTCTTCCCTCCTTCGCCTCAATAATGTCAGAAAGTTGGAACAGTTTCCCGAGAAACTTACTTTTGAGCCATTACGTTTTAGCTCACTTATATGTTCCGATCTATCGCGCTGGTATGACAAACTAAGCACATCCGTCTGTCTGGTTCTATCGTTAAGCAGTTAAACTTATGGTTCAACAAACTTCTGCCGTAGTTGACTTATGGAGTAGTAAGGTACACTCATGCACGCGCCCGCACAAACACTTGATTTTATATGTGGTATATTTACCAATGTAAGTATTACCTTACGAATAATCGTATACGACGCTTTTAGTTTGGGCGGAAATGTGTTATTAAAGCTCAGCTACTTGTAACATTCCCATGATGTTTATGCACAGACTCACACTGCACAACAGGTTCGTCTATTTTCAGACCTACTAATTACAAATATTCCGAGTGGGGGATCGGACCGGCAACCTTTCGAGTTGCTATAGAAACGTTTATCCATTGGTTCACAATCACCATTAACATCATTTGTGACGAGGGAGCATACATGTAATAAAGTCATAACTCGTTTCTTACCCCCATTAATGAAGATGGACACAGTCTATCTCGGAATGCGGAAGTAGACCGACTACGATCGCAAAGGTCTGAAATAGTGTTGATGGTACCGCGTGATACTCAAACTCAAACCGACACCATGACCGGTTTTGTCCTTGTTCAGACTCATCAGGTGGGGATAAGCCAAATGGAGGATTGAACCCATCCGACCAAAGTGAACTTGTGATGTTGACCATTTTCAATTGATTTGAGTATCTGTGTTGTAATAACACTAAAAGGAAAGGCTGATGAATATGTTTGTATGCTTCGCCGTGATAATCGGACCAAGTAGCCTCGATGCTATCATGTTTCGGGTTATGAAACGATCAGGATAACCATTTCTGCCCACTACGTTGGCAGTTCTTTCCATTTTCTAGCATATTTTGTCTTCGTGGCAAATTTTCGCCACTCTACTGGTCAGGCAGCCGATGGGGTTTCGTTTAAGCTTTAAAGGCACAAAACTCCTGATAAACAGGGCGTTTCAAACTACTATCGGGGCGCCTATTCAGGTTTATATCTATCAAATAAAACGAGTTTTCTAGTTTTGTTACAGAAGTAGACGAGATGACCAGGTGCGCTTGATTGAATAAATAAACGACAGTAGGTAGACCGTGCACAGAAGACAATAAGATGAAGGTATTGTCTACATTTCTTCGACAGAAGCACAGATTGCTAATATGTGGACCCACTTGTTGACGCCTCGGCTTGCCTATAAAATATCCGCTAGTTGGGAGCCCATTACGAACCGTATTGCTATGTTATCAGCCTGACGTTACAGTTTGTTCGTAAATTCAAAGTTGACGTAGACAGTACATCACAGAAACAGTTTTTTCAACAAGGATATCGGTATGTCCAAATGGGTGTTCGGTTGATCGTTATGTTCATAAATGAAATTGACCGTATTCCACAGAGGGACGATTGTAAGCAAAAGTTTACAACTATAAACGTTACCAGTTGTTCACAATATGGCTAGTTTTATTGTGACATTTACAGTATGCAATTCAAAAGCAATCACTATGGTTTGTGTAGAGGAAAACTGGGGTTTTGAAGTAAGATACATCAGTGTCATTTAAAAATAAGGCGGAATTTAGGCAGTGGTTATTATGTTTAGGATTTTCCCCTGCCAAGTGGGTCGAAAAACAATTTACAGATGACTGGTTTGTCACATAACTTTGAACTGTTTGTTCTGATGAACTCAACCTGTCATTTTGCCCTTCCAAGTCAACATTAGCACAGAAGCTAAGCTTGTTCAAGGGGCAATCTTTGGTTAATGCAACGCAAACTACTGGATGCGTAGAGCCAAATCAATTCGTTATCTGTCATGGCACCGTACGGGTGCATTTGAATTGTACTCGACAACTATCTGATCCGTTTCTTAAGAATCATCTCTCAGGCCTTATATCTCTTGTAGCCAGATAGTTGGAAATGCGGCATCATATCAGACACACTCTACTTTCGTGTTCATGACAGTAAAGACTGTCATGAAAATTTTGGATACCATTCCAGTTTGAAGATTCCAATATCTTTTGGTATAACAGATTTGTGTTTGAGAATTCACAAAGACGTTTGCGAGAGTTATCTGATGAAAGTTTGATGTTTAACAGTTTTAATAACGATCACAATAAAGGTGTTATTGATCATGTATGTGCATTTCAAGACAAGTCCGACCCCATTTTCATTAAACGGAAACAAATGCCACATTGGCTGATAACCGGTATAGGTTGAAAGCTTGAATAAACAGATGATTCAAGTTTGCTAGCACACATACAACACCTTGATTTGATTGACATAGTTTCTGTCCAGTGATACAAGGCGACTGTGTATCTGCTTTTCATGTTCGTTATACACCTGAATGCCTGGCGAATCACCAGAACAAACAATAAAGTTACATTTTTGTGCGCATCTGAATCAGGAGATTATTCGCCATAACCTGAACGATCATCTTCCATCTGGCAGACAACAGTGGCGAAATGAATCTGCGTAGACCATTTTACTTTTGTTTGTATCATCTCGTAAAATCAGCCAGATCAACTCAACGATGTTGTCTCCTTTACATGTAAGCTTTCACACCCTAGGTTTCCTTACAGGAATGTCGTCTGTTCAGCAAATAAGACCCGGTCGACTGCCAGGTACTCTGACTTCTGGGCGACCCAGCGTAAACTTTATCTGAAGTCAACCTGATCTGAAAGTTTGTATCACTGACCTTTTTAAATTGCAGTTATAATTGACGTGTGGAAAGTTTTATCACTCAGATCTACACTGTTCTGTGCACACTTCTTTCATCCCGTAAGAAACACAGTTAACTAGTAACTTCAGCGTGCAAACATGAAAGGGCAAGTTTGTACGTTTTCTTACAAATAGGGCACTGCACCAGGGCGTCCACTTCTATCTTCATTGAAAAAATGAAATTCCTTTCAATTAACAATCTCAGGGTGAACTGTTTCCAAGTAGCACCATAGAAAAATTAATTGATTTTGCCACTTAATGGCAAGCGGATTTGATTGGGGGGTACGTGGGTATCAGGTAGGATTTTTACAACATTCCACTTCGCAAGCACGAACGCCTTGCTATGAAGGTTCTACGTAACACGTCCACTCTGCACGATATGCTCGTTTATTCTACAGAACAGAGACGGCGGATAAATTCGTAGTAAAATTGGTGTAACTTGCCACAGTATGAAAATTTCGGCGCCATAAATCTTTCTATAAGATTTATCACCTGCGAACGCAACTTCCACATTTCCGTAATCCCAACTGTGGTCTTATAGGAAGTATATTTTACCCACTAACCTCAACAGGCAAAGGGTATTTATATCAGGTACGTCAAGTTATTCACTGTTATCCATAAGTCACACCAGATCACAACACCAGTCGACTCAATCCTTCTATACACTATCGTTACGTTTTATACATGCGCGTGTTCCATTTTTTTTTGTTTAAAATTTTGGTTGTCTGCCGCTTTGTAATCACATCAGCCTGGCCAACCTCAAACTAAATGGATTTAAACCTGTAGACCCTTGTCTTGACACGTGAATTGGCTACTAATCCCGTTAGCTGACTATTTACATTCGTACGTCACGTATATATTGAGACAACAACCCTAATAGTGCGGATAGTTAATGAGCGAGGAAAGACTGCAAACCCTACTGAGTATTGCCGATGACAGTGGGGGTTGCTAACTCTAGTTCCTAACAGCAGAAAATGATAGAATGTTCCAGACGAAACTGGGAAGATTCTACGGAAAGTGTAACAAGCTCAATGTGAATTAATATAAAACAACCCAGATAAATGAGATACGATCAAGTTTTCCGTACAAGCAGGCTAACCTTTGCCATGAATCCTATTTAGATCTGCGAAAATCTTCTGAACTACAAATAAATCACATGTTCGTTTCCTCTTTCTGCCAGTTTACTAATTGTATAGATTTCTGTCATACGGTGAACAGAGAAGCTGGGTCTGGAAGCCTTGCGATTTGTTCTGAATCGGCTCTTACATCCCTGTTTTTATTTAGTCAGTTTGCTTTCATCTCTGGCTGGTAGCCCTCTGAACAAGGAACATCCACCTACTGGTAACACTTCTCGTACTTCTTGTGTGCTCCTGTTGAAGGAGCCCGTCACGGCTTAATATGACCTCTACATTTTGCCCACACGTGAAGGGATTTTCCTTCGGCTGAACCTGTGAGGATCCTGAACCATAGCTGCACACAAGAAGCGCACATAGGTATCTCGTTTGAACCCATCCAACGTTTAGATTTTCTTGGGCAACACGTCGCCAATTGCAAACATTAGACTACTTTGCCGGAAATGGCAACTGAAAGTGGCGCATTCCATGCAGTTTAAGGTAGTGAATAGCAGACATGCAAGTGGTCTTTAATGGGACAAATTTTGATTTACAATGAAAAGATCGTTGCTGCCTACTGGTTAACGTCAGTTTCAGCAATTTCTACAGTTCAAAACGACTTTGGACATTTTTGTAACATACTGGAAATTACGTCTTCAAGTTAGGACATTTGTCGCTGTACTGTTGGTCACGTGAAACATGCGGGTTGAAGAAAAATTCAGTGTTCCGTTCACTTGGAACACAGTTCGCGACAGATTGTACAGTAAGTTTTGTTTACTTAGGATACCCTATTGTCATGACTCTAACCCTGCTCAAAAGGTCAGTAAGCAGTCCAGTAGCACAGAAAAATAAAAGGGCGTTGCATGCTGTGGTTTTGTTTCAAACACTGGGTCCCCTTGGTCCAATGCGTCGACGTGGCAAAGAAAGCTGGTTCAAGTAGACATAACTATTTCGTTTATTACTGTCAGCCGTACACAAGAAACCTTGTGACTAAACATAGTGAATACATTACAGAAAATGTGAGCATTTCGTAGCGCTGATTTTCTTTACCGTGTTGATAGCCATATCCAAGGTGGTCTTTTCTCGTGTCCAAACATGAAGGTATGTTACAAAATGAACGTGATAGTCCCTTAAGTTCGATACATGTGAACGGGAGGCGCAGAAGCCAACAAGAGATTACAACATAAATATATTGCAATGTTCAGGTACTACATTGTACGTGGTGCAACTCAGCAACGTCAGTCTGATCGGATAGTTTTGTCACTAATTTTACTGGATTACAATTCACTATGTGGTTAGGTGGCTGAAGGTGCACCCTGACTGTTTTACTTGGTTTACAGTGTCTTGACTGTGCTGCCGTGTGAAAAGTCATTCGGTCCACTGACCGTGTTTAACTAACCAAACATGTTTCCAAGTATGATGAGAGACTTGGTAACGGAACTCGTCTTACAACAACGTAAAATGGACGTTCAGTCAGCAATGAAATCCGTGTGTGCTTCCAGTTGTCTCCCTGCTTCATTTTCTCGAAGATGGCTGGACGTTCTTTGCGGACGCTAATAATTTCAGCTGGCATTAATGGAAACCTGCCACTTTCTAGGAATCGGGATTGAGTCGATTACTTTCAAAAATTTTCCAGTGATGTTTTTAAAGAATTTATATAATTTCTGTAATCTACCAGTGATGTATACCGTACACTATTCCGCACAGATTCCTTCATTAACCTGGCTAATTATGCTGGAGACATGTTCCACAAATGAAATCCTTCATTTCAGTAGCCCGTTCGATGTAATGCATAGCAAATCGTAGGCCAAGTAAGTTCGTATCTGTCAGTCACTCAAGTATATGGGGGTAAATATCATATATTATTTGGAACTAAACGTTTACAACTGGCGACAGAAAGTTCGAAGTTGACCTCGATGAAAATGCACAGCTTTCTGTCAAACAAAACTTGCTGTTCAGCCCAAAAACGACATAACAATGAATATGTTTCTAGAGGCAGCCTTGCATTTAGATAAAACAAACATAGGATGCTTTACACAGCAAAAGCATATCTCTATGTAGACAGGCATCTGAACTCAAACTTTGGTGCATATGCTGTGCACGTGTTACTCGTAGGTTATGGAGTAGTGCCGTGAATCCCGTATTCTGATCGTATCCAATTCCACACCGTTACTGCATAGGTACCTGCGTTACTTTTATCACAACATGCGTCGATTTCTCTAACTCAGTGCAATATTCATGAACGTCAGGTATCCTAAGCAGCAGCCGATCTCCCCAGTTGTTTCCCAGTCATAACAGTGCTGGTTTCACCTATTGCCTTTCAGGTCGTTCCGCGCACCCATTTAAGGCTACTCTGTCTACCTTCGATTAATTTGAGCATCACCGTCCTAAGCATCTCGACTGCGTTTGCGCAGGTCAGACGTGAACAAATTCATCTTTGTCATGAGGGAAAGTCAGTACAGGAAGCATAACTAGCGACAACCGAGTAATTCATTTGCGTAACTCAACTCTGATAACCCGCCACTTCCATTCAGCATAGATTTGAGAATACGAACCCTGAGACATGCATCCTGGTCTTATTGGTGCTACTGGAGATTGGTGGTTAATTTCCACCCAAATTGGATGTTTCCCAACTATTCAGTAGATGCTTATGTGCCAATCAACTCCAGTTTGAACCAGCATGGATCATATCAGATTTAACGTTGACAGAGTATTCATTGTAACAGTTGGTTAATTCTGATAAAAAGCTTGATGTGAACGTAAATTAGTTTGATATTTTCAGAATCCGGTTACATTCCGGACAGGTAAAGTTCTCCACTGTTATCAGGTGACTAGTTTGGTGAATAATCCGATTAAAGCTTCAGTAATCCGACAAGTGTTTCTGATGCACCAGTTCGAGAGGGAACACTAAGCATTAATTGTTCTCAGTAAATGTCATACATCACATCAACCAGAGCGTTTAAACTTCTGAATTTGTGATCTTTATTCTCTCGCTTCTTGAATTAACTCGAACAATTTGTACTCCAGCAGGTTCCACGTACTAAAAAGTATAGCATTGGTAAATAGTGGTGCAACTGGCACCCTAGGTTTCCAGTAGACCTTCCCACCCGGCCATGGATCTTGCACGGATCTCATCTATAGAGTTATGAGTGCTAGATGGAGCAGAGTTGAAGGTACTTTACGCTGTATCTACGGGCGAAACGTAGAGTTTCGCTGCTGTAAAAGTTTACTAATAACGTACAGCTATCTGAACCATGAGTTTGATTCGAGTTATGATAGGAGATTATTAGTGCTGTATATTTTGGCCAAACTAATTGGTATTTAAACTTGTCACATATGTTCTGAAGATTAGTACATCTTTTGTTGATTTTACGTATCAGATATTGTACTACTAATAAGTAATAATAGTTTCCGAGCTCCTGGCGTGACTTTGCAGCTCAGCTGATACAGCGCTTGCGGCGTTGAAGCATAGTGTTTTTGTCACTGGTTCGAATCCAGTCGAAGCCCTGACTTTTCACATTTGAGTCTCATCTAATATTAGATATTTGCAATATTTTCAAACAAAAACAAAGAATCTTTGGCTGGTGCTTTGATTCTGTGGAGTAACTTGGAGGCCACTCAATAGTTGAAGATTTCACGGAAAGCCAAAAAGGTCAAAAGACTCAACTTAACGTGCAGTCACCCTCAAAATCCTGAATACCGGTGATTCTTGAAAAGATTTACGGACATACCCTAAATGTTTGACCCAAGTTTTATCAGTGGAGTTAAATATTGCTGAAGTATTTGGTGTTCATCCAGATTTCGTGAAATACGCGCCATCCCTTTGAACCAAACGAACGGAAAGGCCTTAACAAACCAGAACAATTGTAACGCTTCACGGTTCAGCCACTTCTGGTGACCTTAAACGGTCTTTCAATGAAAACAGTTGATCACGACACTACTGATCAAGGTCACCGGATGTGGTTAGACTGTGGAGTACTGTAACTTGCTAATAATTTGTTTTCATTCTCCCTTAGCATGAGCCTGGTGATAAGATCATCTTGGTGGGTGATAACATTCTGCACTGTTTCTCCAGTACCAAACAAGTATAATGACACATAAAAAACTGTCAGAGTGGGGATGCAGAGTAGGAAAGCCGAAAAGTCGAACGGAGAGGCGGACATATGTGCTAAACTATCAGATTAATGGGAGTCTACGGTTCACACAATTGCTTCGAAACTCTTAAATCTGGTTTGAGTTTGCTAATCGCGACCGCCTCTGTAAAATTCAGGAAGCACAAAGTATTTAGTTGCATCTTGAATGTAGACTGAAGATTGATCCATTCACTTACGGTTGATGTGTCTCTTTTGCTAGATGGAGCCAAAAACTCGCGTTCAGCGATTTTCATTATCCCTGTGTTATATTCAGATATGTAAAGGGATCGAGTTACTGTGAATACTAAACTTATTGTTGAAAACGGTTCAAAAACAGCGCTCGAACTTTCTCTCCTTATAAGGACTGTATCTGATGCGGAACAGTAACAAATACACCGAAAAAACTGTGGGACAGAAGTTAACGAGATTCCCCTTAGTAATATTGAAACACTGGGTTCTCTCCAATAACTTCATCAGCGCAGAAAGAAGACATATGTTGCGATATGTTAACATTTCGTTTACTCTCATCAGTCACAAAAGTAAAACATGCAAGTTATATATGACAGACAATTAGAGATAGACAGGGTATCGACACGCAAATATTGAATGGTCTCCTAATTAGCTAAAGAAACTCAGTAAGTTTTAGGGTTAATGGTTTTCGTTTATTGTTTTAACTTACCGCTTCATTTACATGTTTACCTGTTAAATGTGCAGAAATCATTCTCTAATGCGAACTGAATAGTGAAAAATTCTGCTTGTCCTGTCTTGCTTAGTCGCTTTTTTCACCCGTGAGTAAGAAATATAGAACAGTTCGTTTCTATTTCTTTGTTTACAGTAGTGCTTTAAACTCCAACAATAACAAATGTTATTCTGTTATCTCAAAAAGTGTGAGAGGCAACAACCCCTCATGATATTTCCAAGTGATAATTTTTGGAATCGCCGCCACTGTACTCATTTAAGTGACCAGGAGGTTTCTCCACTAATCATGACTTTGGGCGTCCCTCTGGACTTAATTCCTTCTCCCTCCTTTTCGTTCTATGTAAGCCCCATGCCTATTCTTAGAAACTCGCTTTGGCCAAAGTATGCAGATGATGTCGCTTTCAGCTTCCAAACAATCACAAACATGCTCCTATTTCGCCAAGTAGATTGGCCTTACCAAACTGACCGTTTGGAGAAGCGGACGATCCCTATCTTCCTATACGTCCACATGTATTAATGTTCCGTTCTCTCATCTTCAATGAGCTTTCTGTCAGCAACTTTCTAATGATTGCCCCCCAAAAGTGTAGAAAACACGTTCCTTTCTAATTTTTGATTTACCAGATGCCTAGGTTTCACGCTGAGCCACAAGTTGTCTTGGTCTCATCATGATAACACTGGTTTTATCAAAGTGAGATGACTCACCATTATACTTTAAGTTTAAAAGCATTTTCAGTCACAGATATTCTCGTCCTCCAACGTGTGAATGCATGCGTAACTCCTGCTTCAGTTGCAGGGTTATCCGGTCATTTTTACTGGTCTTTTAACCGAAAGTTTTTAGGCTCTTTGAAGATCCATGAGACACTTGTTAAACGGTTGAAGTATTTCTTGTTTCAATTTTATTGAGGTCATAGTTCAATGTATTACAGTACGCAGATCGTTTGTCACCAACATTTTGTACAAGTTCGTTTATCTTATTCGTTACGCACTTTTTAAATATGCAGCCACATCTTCAACTCGGTTGCATTTCCAATCTAATTAGGCGATCACCTGTGCATAAGGTTTATCGGTAAAGTTAGATCAATAAGTTTAAGGTATATTTTGTCTGCTGAAAATGTGGTTACGTGAACACTGCATTTTCACCCCACCAAGGTGATACTTTGAAAACAATCTTCGTGGTTTTACCTTATTATCTGAGTTGACATCGTCAGCTGTATTGTAGGGTAAGTTGTTCATTTTATACTCGCAGTCCTACTACAAGTGAAGTAACTCAATCATTCTGACTGGATGCAGTTTTGGAGGGTTTATCTTCTTCTAAAACAAGCTAAGTGTTATACAGAGTAATTCTTTTTCCAAGATGGATCTGTTGTCAAAATTCGCTCGACAAGGTGAATTTTGGTATCTTTCATCTCATGTCCTAGGCTAGAAAAATGTGTTGTTGAGTTTTTAAAGTGAGCAATCCCAGTAGAACGTTTGCCTGGGAAATGTCGTTTATTTTTATGCTTTACTCCTTAAGAAAGATATGGGGATAGTCATTCGAATGGTTTCATAGGTAAACTTAGAAATGCCATCAACAGAAATACTGGCTTGATTCTAGATATTGCAAAATGTTTTTCCATGGCCATACATTTGAATACGGAAAGCACACGCGAAACTTAAATAGCTCGGGAAACCATCACAGGTTACGATAACTTTCCTCTATCCACTTGTCATACACTTTGCAAAGCTACGTATATATTGAATATGGATACTGTTAAGATGCACAGTTTTTAACGCGGTCTTCCGAAGTATTCGCTGATGTCTACTAAATAGAGGAACTGGGTTTGTGATAGCATGCATATTTGGACATCTGGGGGGCGTTTTGACAACAAACAGGTTTCAACAAGAAGTAAATAAGAGTGGTTTAAGCGTCCCATCAACAATATCCTGACACTTGGAAAGGTTTTTTTCCAATGAAATAAAGGCTATCTCCGGTGCAAAAACCATTCTAATTGCCTTTCCTAATACTATAGGGTTTCACTACCTTTATGAGAAGTTGGCTATCATTATATTCTGTAGCCATGTTAAATCTGTCATTCCTCAGTCTGTTAGGGACTCATTCCAAGGCTAATTGTATTGGAACATGTTTGTTTGTGAACAGATGCGATTTACATTGAACATCAAGGTCATGGAAACAATCAAACACATATGTATATATTCCGTATGTAATGGGGAATTGCTAAACAAACTTTGGGGGTGATTGATACTCGTGTTTGACGGTAGCTATCACTTTTCTATAAACACTTTGGCGAAGCCGTTTGATAATGAAGAATTATGCCCCCGTTCTACAGCTGTGACAAGTAGTAAGTGATGTTCAATTTATAATAACCGAATTCCCTAAATGTTAAGCAGTATTTTGGAGTATGTATTTTATCCGAATTTAAAGATTTGGCTTGATATCAACATAAGATTCGCAGTTTAAGAGTGACATCATTTTAAACGTGGTCTCATATTCCAACAAACTTGATAAATTCTCAAAACCGCATTTAGTATTCCCTTGCACAAGGCCCAAAAACGATGCTCCGGTTAACGTGCTTATTTTTGAAAGGGAGAGCACTTCGTTATGTGAAACCCATCCAGTGTTAAGTTGCTCAGTTAGTGAGGTAAATTTACCATGTCGGACCAATCAAAATAGATATACGCTTGATTGATCCTACTAACTTAATATTATAAAACCCCATAAACTTTTAAAGACTGAACATGGGCATTTTGTACGGATAGGCTGCAGCTGGTTACAACGATTACGTAATCATCATAATGTGATGAAGGGAGGCAAGCAGAGAGAATCATTAGGAACAAATTAAGACGGTTCGGATAAACTGGAGAAACTGTAAGCGAAATGACGTCAAACCACTCAGTGGTTGTTGTCTTATCACTATATGGTTGCAAGCGGGCTGGAATAATGTCAAGTTGCTCGGAAACAACCAACATCCAAATCACGTTTACAGTATTCTCGACACACTGAAAGACGTTATAATTAATGTGTTAACTGGACTCAATAGCAAGCTGAACAAGACAATGTGGGAAAAGTTGATGTATTTTAGGGGACACCAATGATTTAGTTGCTTTAAGAGGATCCAAAGCACTTGTCACTCAAGAGTTGTTTTTTTCTGCTTCCTGGTTGAATACCCTTTAGTCCCCGCTGGAACTTCGTCAATCCAAGGCACTCTGAGTTCGAAACGAAATCTTTGTTTTTCCCCAAGAACTCACATTTCTGAGACTCCATGCCCAATGAGTATGGTCTACACCCCCCAGAGGTCACTTTGGCTGGGAGCAATAGTCTAATGTGGTTTAAGGTGAACAGCTGCTTCGGACTAAACCTAAAACTCGATTTATTCGTGGTATGTGTAACAAAAGTTTACCTTCCAGACTGACGTGTGAAAAGTGTTCACGATTATTACCACCTAAAGTGAAGACAAAATAAAACTAGGGTTGCTCCAGTGGTTGACTGGACACTATTCAAACCCTTAACATGCGATTTCTGTGAGTAATTAAATTCTAACCGCTGTTACACCCCATTAGTGTGGATGGACACTGGTCACCCCGGATTGCCTATATTCACCGGCTGCAACCGCAAAAGTTAGTGCTACTAATTTCTCATGAAGTTCACCTTCGACCCTCATCCCTCTACCAATTCAATTTTTGTTTGGACGAGTCAGGTGGATTAAAACGACATTTATTCGTGATATGAGCCGAAACCTGTTATCCGCTCGGCCAGCAGTTCTATGAACATAATCTGTTTTGTAAAATTTGTGTATATTCGCGTGATAATTTGTTTGGCAGTCGAATAATTCCGGAACGTTCATTTCTTGAACGGAGTTCGAAGGTTTTTTTTCATCAGCTTCATCCGGATGGGAGCAATGTGTTAACACTGCGTGATTATCTAGCACACGATCTTTTTGTCCCAGAGAAGGTAATAACTGATGAGAGCAGTTTTTGATTTCACAGTCAGATATATGCTTAAACTCAGGGACTTGTGAATGGATAAAACTGAGATAATGTAAAATGCAGTGAAAAACAATTCACACGAGAGAGCCATATGCTAAATATAATCGACGAAATTCACTACGCTTTTCAAAACTCGGGGACTATTTAGACGTCATCGCTAGACCCGGTTTCGGCTCACACACGGCCTGATCAATACCGCCGCGAACGTGAGCACATTCTCTTAGCTAGTGTCTTCGTCATCCACCTTTGCTGTATGTCGACACCATTTTGGCACAGCCACCTGTTACGCGGATGGCGTACTTCACAGCACGTCCGCGAGTGATAGGGCAATTCAGGAAATTCTTCCCAGATGATTACATCCAGAAGATGTCATGCTAGTATCGCTATTTCCAGGTCTACCGTCACAACACAAAACTGATGGGGTTCATGAACATTTTGCTCAGCACATTACAGAACTTGCGCGACCCAACTTTAAAATATTTTAGAAATTGATAGTTCTACGATTCGCAAGCGGTTATACTTTCAAATACCCATGTACACACTGTCATCCTTGGCCCCGTTTTGTAGTATTCACCAATTCATTTGTGCTGTAATGTCCTAGTTGCTGCAGAGCATGTCGTTCCCATTAGGATGCACAGATTTCCTCCACAGTACGTCAAAATTTGATGAAACTCACTTGTCTCATAACTGTCGGTCCTTTGGTCGGTGTCAATAAGTTTTGGTTGTTATTTATTACGCGCAGACACCGGCTTCTGTTCTAACGCTTACGACATAACCGCTCAGGCTGCACTGATCTTCATTCGACTGTTGCCAATGATCGCAGGCTCGTCGAGAGATAAAGCATGTGGGGACGTGCGCCCCACCGGCATATCGACACGTCTAGTTTGACGTGTGCATTTTAAGAAACCGGTGCGCGGCGCGAAATGAGCTCGACTGGCAGTTCCTCCCCTTCTATTCGAGCCAATATTGGTCAACAGGAGAGCTAGCAGCTCAAAATTTAATGGCAGTTGGCTGAATACCTGTGATTATGGGTGAGATGATGGTGGTTATAGGCTGACAGTGGTCAAATGGTTGTTAAAAAATGGTAAAGAAACTTGAAGCTCTGTAGTAGATAATGATCAAATTATAGCAGAGTAGAACAATGTATTTCAGTGGAATTCCGATGTGTTAAAATGCAGTGATTTTACTTTAATTAGCACTGGATATAAGAAATATTGGCCTGTTGAATTTACACCACAATTCCCCAATTGTTTTATATAAAATTTGCTTACGCATATACAACCGATGAAACAGCGTACACATATGCTGAACAAGATTCAACTGATAACAGTTCACTGAGGATGTTCTACGTGCACTCCGTAATTGATGGTGAAAGCCCGTTAACTGTAACCGTAAAGGTCACTGTTCCTTAACGTTCATAGACCATTAATTACAAAATCTAGGTAGTCTGAAATAACGATGACTATTTAATATACTATCGCTAAGACACCCACCATGTATAAGATTAATTAGGTTAATTGCTAAATACCACTGAAAATAAGAAAAAAGCCTAGTCAACTTTCATAAAAACCAGCGAAACCTCTGCGCCATTACTGACTACCTGTATATTGGATCGATTGAGCAACAAACATTTAATTAAAAATAGGTTTGGTATTGATTCGAAAAATTACTTCACAACGGTGTTGTGTACTCACAAATCGCTCGTCATTCGTCAAAGGAAATTTACGGAAATACTGGGATAATAGTGATTTTTACAGAGTTAAGTTGACTCATAGTCCAGGACCTTGTGTTTTACTCCGATGATATTAGTATTTTGTTTATTCACGCACACAAAAGTGTACAGTTGTGTCCAAAGTGAAGTACACGTGGTGGGATCCTTATACTTTGCTTTCAGGGTTTAAGTTGACTGAATAAACTATCTGCTTTAAAGTTCTTAGAGTAACAGTTTTGATGCTGCCCAAAGAAGCTTCGCGAAGGAGTCAGCGACGCGAAGGCTGTCATTGATAGTTGCCAAGTACATAGCTGATATATGTGTGCATGGTTGGGAATGCTCGTTTTTATATGTTAAATTCTTATACTGAACGAGTCCGAAAGACGACTGCGTACATCAATACACTTGTCCCTATACTCAAACACACCCGGTGCAAACTGGAACCAACAGTACAAGGATGTGCGTAGGTGAAGGATTTTGCAGTCCGGTCGACCAATGCTTGCTGGTTACATTGTGGGATTGATTGCGAAAAGTCGGGAGACCCTTAAGTTGCAGGGTCTGAGAAAACTTATTTAGAAATTAAGTCAAGGAGGGTGTCAGTGCAAAGGAAGGTATTGGTCCACTTCATAAATGATGGTGAAAACAAATGGACCTAAGTCTTTACTTATAAACAAGACAGAACCTTCAGGAAAAAACACGTTAAAAATCTGTAGGAAAGAAACAGATTACTCCACACTGACACTTTTACATAAGCAATTAACGAGTGGTTTACCGGATTGTCATGGGTCGTTGGTTGATGAGATTTAAACTGACATCGACTTTCCCTAGATGCAACAAGTGCTGTAGCTTTG
>LUCH01000365.1:117133-163899 GCA_013368495.1 Paragonimus heterotremus
AGACACAGAGGGGAAAGACAGAGTAAGCGACTGTGTGACCTTTTTATAATTTTCATTCCGAATGAGTTACACAAAAGTGAGTGGAATTTGTGTGAGAATAAGTTGACCAGGAAGTTAGTAGATATCGACATTTTCGGTAATGATAATCACTGTGAGTGCAAATTCCAACTGATCGTAGTCAAATGTTGGTAGATTACTGCATCACTCCATTTGTATTGCGAAGTTTCTACAGACTAAGTTGGATGTAGATAGTAACGTGATGCTTTACGAAGTAGCAAACGTAGACTGGATGCTTGACGGTAACAGTTCCAGCATTAACTTATGAGATGTTCGTAAGAATTACAAGACGGGTCGGAATATTTTCATAACAGATACAGGTGTAGTCAGAGGCATGTGATAAACTTCTTTTGTCACAGTCAACACAACTGAGAAATCCTCATTGAAAACAAATAACCGTGTCCTCAGGAACGAATCGATTCTACCAGTGTCATAAACAAAAATTTGTTTTCAGTTAACACCTGGTTTCCATAAGTTCCATCTATATTACCCACACTGGTGTCTGAATCTTATTTCCTCGCCATCCAACATTTTGTCTGCGCGGGTTAAACTGTCATCAGCGATGTTTACGGTATACAACGCGTTACAAACCAACGGTCGGGCGTTTGTCTGTTGCAGCTTCTGACATTTGCCCAGACTAACAGTTTTGGACTTTTTCTTTACTGGTAACAATAAACCTCCTCTCATAATACGTGAAAACTATTAGTTTTCAGGCTACACAATGCGTTTTTCGCATTCCGACTGGACGGTTCTGCAGCAGTGTTTTTCTCAATTAATAACTTTTAAGGCCCCTGAAATGTCCAGTTACACCCGACCACATAACACAATTTGAAATACACAAGCGGTCTATAAGAAAAACGTTCACACACAGATGCAGGCAACGTATTCATCGGTTCCGCTTATCGCACGCGTGTTGCATGTAAACGTTGGCACAAGTGTTTATTCCCCGAGTCTCAGTTCGCATTCACACTTATGCGTGCGATGACTTCTGGGTGCTTCACTATACGTATTAGTCCTGTGAGTGCATGTTATTGTATAGTGTGTCTAAATACGTTGTTCATTGTGTTACTTGACGTTAAGTAGATTAGGTTAGTAAGGGAATGTCAAAGTTAACATGGACGCTGTTTTGAGTTACGAGAAACTGGTCTTTCAAAAAGTGGTAACATCCTAACCACCTTAAGCGGGCACAGAAAAATGTCACATCATCGTGTATTACCGCAACCTCCGGTGGGTAGTTCCCATGGGCGCCTTCTTACAGACTCGATTGCTTGTGGAGGGACAATCTAAACCAGAAGCATGGAATAACTAATCCCCTGATCCTTAGAGAGGCTGTTATGTCATTTCACTGCTGATGCAACGAACTGCGTTTCAAATGTTTTACTTTCTGAAATCTTACAGTCTCTATTTCAGTGATTATCAGGCGAACTTAAAAAGAACACACAACTTGGTAGTCATCCTCATGTGGGAGTTTGTCTACGATTCATTTGCATTAGACATTTCAAAATATCTGATTTCAATAGTTATTCATTCCAGTACAATCCCTTTACAGGATGCTCTGAGAAAATAGATAGCTTGAGGGTCGTGCTGTCAAGTTTTGGGGGAAAATGGGGTTAGAGGTTATCGCGAACACCATACTCAGCTCACTCAATCCTGGTTAACCAGGTCGATAGAAGTACAGACTGCTGCTGTTGTGACAGCACTGTCAATCCCACCCTCTGACACGAGTGTGCCGGTACGGCAGCCACTACAGGGTTTGGGGTTGATAATTAGCACTCCTTTATATTGAACATCGTTATTCAGCTTTGTGGAATGTCAAGACAGAACAAGTCAGCCAAACCGAATACGACTAACCTTCAAGTAGAATGTAGGTGTTGTCCATTTTGGTAGGTGCTGGACATAGCCATTCATCAAGCCACCAGGGAAACGCGTACGCTGACTAGCCCTGAACACATAGTCCAGCAAGTTAACATCAATGCTTTCTGCATCCAAGAAGCTGGTGACTATAAAGACAAGAAAGCCCCAACAGCTGAGGGTACCAAGAGAACACAGACAACTCGGTTCAACATGATTACTTGTAAACATATATTATATAAATCTTTCATCTTCAGGCCAGTGTAGTCACATAAAAAGTTAATAAACATAGCACTAATCACAGAGAAGGTAAACTAGTGTAAAGTGGACAACGTGAAAAGCACGTCGGTCATTCACCCGACCGATTCAAACTTGGTAGGAAATTAACATACGAACGAACTGTTCTTTTATTAATACTGGGTCAGGTTACCTTATTTAAGTATTGTCAACGGTATATATTTCTATTCGAGTGGTCTTGTTGGGTTGCCTGACATACAGAAGTCCATGTCAGAAGATTCTTCAGCGCTGACAGCTTTCAGTGCCGACATGTTAAACAATGAACATGCATCGTTTTAATAGTGTTTAACCACTTTCAGTCTAGCGTTCATTGTGCTGCTTTATTCGCGTTGAAGAGGATATTGTTATTCGGCTGTTATATCTTGTTTCGCAGAAATTATTGAAATAATGCTTACAAATAGGTGAATTCTGAGCCCACAGTTTGTGAGTGATCATACATGATACAAGTTCTGGTGAGTTTCTAGTTGGCTAGCCATTCTCTAGCTTTGTTTTCATTAAACGGCACCTGGATAACAACTAGTCTCTAACCTAAAGCTTGCACTGTAGACTTGAGTGGCGCTTCCTTTCCAGTTTTAGCGGTGAGGCATCTGGGGTGAGCAGCATTGCAAAAAGTGCTCTTCAGAAAAGCCGCAAGAAAGATCTCTCTTTCTTCTAGAAGATAAGAACATTTGAAGGATAGGTGTATCTATGCTTATTGCTTAACTGATGCCGTCTAAGTGCCGGTGTAAAGGAAACACTAGGCAGCATCTTTGGTTTTAGTTTTCATCCTCAGTTGTGCTAGTGATAACACTGGTTTACATAATTGCGTGTGCCCAGTCCTGTGAGGTGGCTGATACGAGGATGTATATGATGAATAGACCTTCCATATATCCGCGATGACAGTTAAATTTGTTGATGGTAGAACGTACGCTCAGCACAAAGTTACACTTTTCTTTGGCTTAAAAATCTAACTGCTCGAAAGCGGCACCGTCTACGAAAACTAACGACATACATCTTTGAAGTGAGATGACGCTTATGGTTGCATTACCATAAAAATGTACTGAAATAGAAGTCTTAGACGTATAGTAGGAAAATTGGTGTATTCTTAACTCCTCTGTAAGACACATTTAAGTGACACGAGAAACTATATGACTTTCCTAACTTTTGTGAGCAACGCTGGCGCAAACATTTATTGCTTTCACTGAAATGAAGATATTTATCCCTAAGGTAATACAGTAGAATGAACTTATTGAGATATAACGCTACATAGGTCTGAATGTCATACGCACTTGAACTGTTACTCGAATCAGTGTGTAGGCATGTAATTGAACACCCATTAGAAAGCGGCGTCGCACCAGATTACTTGTTGCATGTATGCTCACATTTGTTAATATAACCGATAACTACTTGTCAATAGGATGTTTCCAAATCATCCTCTTTAAGTTGTGTTGAAAACCCTAACCACTCAAGGTATGCAGTGATAATAATCTGCTCAGGTGAATGATAGACTTTTAGTAAGAAATGGTATAAGATTGAATGGAAGATAATGTACACAGGTTGACATGATACAACGTTGTATCATGTATTCGTTGCGGTTGGAAGATACCTGCCAATAAGGTTAAGCATCGAAGTGAGGTCAAGCTATACGTGAACTGATCCATACGTCGGAACAAAAAGGGTTACAAATCGTAAAACCAGTCTACGTGTACTAAGTGACTGTCGAGTTTAATATATTACTCATTCTGAGAAGATTAAACGATACGACTCACCCCGGTGATCTGTGTCCATTCACAACAATTCTGTTCATGGCGTACGTTGGACAAATACACGAATACGGTCGAACCGTCAGATATATCTGTTAAGTCAACGTGGACTTGAGGCAAATCCATTTGCGTTGACGCATAACATAAGCACTAACAGTAAACAGACTGTCTATCATATCGTAATGTGATGGGTGATCCTCAGTGGCTTTCCTTTTTCTCCATTATACACAAAATTCATCTCGGACTCAATGGTTTGCCTGAGAAGATTAACCTTCATCTCCAGCTGAAACAGTTTTATCACCTAAGGTATTTCAACGTATGGGGAGCGTCCGATGTCTCGAAGCCAGTCAGGTGTATATGTGAGCTGAGTGAGTTGTCAGTTACGAGTACACATCATGTTCCAAATGTGCAGCTGGATATCATTCACGCGTATCCGATTTTTTTTACATATTACTACTTAATAAGTTATACTGTAACCTCTAAGCATATACTACTTGTGATATGAAAACAAAGATGACAGCGAACCAAAGTTTCTGTCATCTAGAGAGCAGGTTAAAACTGCAAATGCCTTCATTTTCTCACAGAGCTGTATGGTGAACAAATATTCTACTGCAAGAGGTTGTGTTCTAAAAGTCTGTATGAAATTGTTAACAGTCTCACTGATGTTAAAATGAAACTTCACTCACAAGGTGGCATTGTTGGGTGAAACTATGAATATATCGCCTTGCCCGTTAAAATACGCAAGCACTGCAAGACGTGAGATTAACCAGCGACTGACCACAGCTGTCACATTCCCACAGTACAATAGTATAATCTATTGGCGACCTCTTACAAGAACGAGGATGATGTATGGTACTTCAAGTAGCAAGGGGCTAGCCGAAAACTCTGTGTGAATTCAACAGCTGCGAGTTTTAGCTTATATTAACAAAGACCCCAGTAGTTACCAGTAATACCGCTGAAGAAGTTGGACTATTTATTTGCTTTCAACCTGGAAAAATGTCCTAATCGAGAGGTCAGCGATGACAATCAACAGGACAGCTTAGGGTGATCGGGCAATTCCAACGTTACTTACAAGGACATGTGGCTGCACTTTCACATGTGATGATTCAGTCGTGCCTAATATGAGATCAGTGGATCGGTGGTCACCACGGTTGCCTCATGAAAGCGTGGTCGGGGTTCCAATCCCGGCCGTGCTTAGCGCAAGGATATGTATTACTAGTGAGTTCTTACAAGAAGAAAACTCTAGTGCGGGGATTCTTTTTGACAGTAGCTGACTGAAAAGTATTGCATAAATCGAACTTGTCAAAATTAGTCTCAACGACAGGGATTTCATTAAAATAGTTGAATAAAGCTGGTTGTTTGAGTTGAACGGTTTGAACGGATTCTGCGCCTTAATGTGGGACCGATGGTCTACGCTAAGACAAACCCCGACATAACAGGTGTTGTATAGGCTAACGCACAGTATACGTTGTGGACGTCAGTAATCAATTTTTAAAGTAAGCTGCTTTATGCAAACATAATATCTGCACCTCAAGTTACTTCGTATGTCAGAAGGGTAACCGCTTAACGCAAGAGTTTCGTTAATTCGAATAATCTGTTTCAGATCTGTCCTCTTAATGGATACGAGATTACGCAAGTTCACCAAGCGGGTCATTCGTCCACTGAGGTTAGAAAAAACAGATTAACGGTCACTTTCATAATCAGACTTATTTGACCAAACACACTGTTAGTTTGTAGTCTCCCCAAGCCTCCACCTCAGCTGATTTCTTCATTCCTGTTCTTTTTACTGCTTTCATTGACCCAACGGAACATGAGAAGATTACACAACCAATTTATTACCATCAGCTGAAAAAATAGTTGGAACGCAATTTGTTCTGTAAACTAGGCATAGAACTACCGTTCACTACAATCGAAAAAGTTCGTGTTGTTCAAACAGTCTTTTGTTTGGTTTAACAACATTTACTGCTTATGGTAATCTAAACAAACCTTGCACCTGCACCGCGGTTTTCGATCTGTCGCCGAATCACCACTTATGATGGGTTGGATGATCAACCAACATTGGCTGAGTGAGATGCCGGATGGCAGGATACTGTGGTGATTCACTGGCACATATAACCATGGTAAACATTTGACCAGTTCCAGATGAGTGAAACAGGCACGTGTTCAGTCAAACTGCCCAACTGCGATCCCCTTGGTTTCACTGTGTTCAACGGAAAACTACAAACGGTTATGCGGTGAAAGTTGCATGTGATGTTTAAAGAAAAACCAGGGTTGTCAGTGCCGGTTATGATGTGTGGATGTGGACTTATGTGAGTACCATAACTGTTGTGTTGTTCTTATCAATAAGTGACTTTGAATTTTTATTGTAAAGGCTGTTGTGAATACAGTCAGAAAAACTGTTCCTTGTGGTTCATTGATAAACTCTCCACGACCAACAACGAAAGCGTTCTGTTGTGAGTGGACTTCCACTCAGGAAACGACCGTCAAAATCTACGTGGATAGTAAACAGATACCTGCTTTGTCTTATGTCTTCCACCCCGAGTGAGTTTCTTGCTCTAGGAATTCTCGTGATGATTTAATTTTCAATCTTTAGCCTATTAGTAAAAAACGTCCACGTTTTATTGGCTGACAGTAGAATCAGTACACCGATAAACCAGGTTGAAATGTACATAAGAGTCACTGAATCATCTACCAAGGAGATAGAAAATTCTGAGCAAGAAATGACCCTAGTGGAGTGTTAAGCTGGAGGCTTGCAATGACGTTAGTAAAATGTTAATCAACTTCATGTTATCTTTAAGCAAACGACATCAATTTCATTTCCTCTTCCAGCGAAACTGTTCTATAAATGAACTTGACCCATTGGAGGAATCCGAAATTTACCGATTACTCTCTGTATATGAAACAGTCCACGTGGAATGAACGTGTATACTTGAATATCCTATCTCACAAAAAACGTGATACTGGAGTGATTAAATAAATGTCAGTAATACAGCTCATTTCTCTCCAGACGGCCATCTTAATGTTAGTGGTATTTCTTTTGAAGCCGTAACATATCTGATAAAATGTCAGCACGACTATCCAGCGGGGAAATATAATCAAGTGATACACGTTACCCAGTCACATGCGCAGCCGTGACTGCATCAGGCTGCATGAGTCGAAATTTTAACTGGTGGTTGCAAGTGGGTCTCATATTGAGCGGTAAAGTGAAGTAACGAGCTAACTGAATTGTTCAGACGAATTTGTAAAACTTTCTCGAATAATTGTATAGGATGGGTATCGTTTCAACAAAATGAAAATGTTGAGAGTAATATAGGAAGGAGTTTTACATACGTGAATGTATTTTTCTAAATAAACATGCACTAGCTCTTAAGGAGATATTTTAATGTTTTCCGTGATTTTTCACAGTAGCTGGATATTTGGTTCAGATTACCAAAGAGATACTATTCAAAGATTGAGAGTTCAGCGGTTTAGACGACTGGTCCAACTTGGACACTCGTCCAAGTGTATGAGTGAAACAACCGGTCACAAGAAGCAGTTAAATGATACGACTTTCTGACACATACGGAAACACTAAGGGGCCGGTGTCAATTCTGTGACAAGAATCAAAAATTAGTACAGTGTAGACTAAAAGATTGTTCCTAAATTTGAGGTCTTCTAACATTACCTCATCTATGACATAAAGTTAAGAGTGTTAGGCTCCCTAAAACCAACAAAATCCTACCATTTTCACTGTAAAAGACAGCATGTGACAGCATTGTCCATATTACAGTTCGGTAGTGCCGAATGTGAGGTCAATGACACAGTGGTAAACACGGTTGCCTGCTCTCGAAAGCATCGCCGGAATTCTTGTCCCGGCTGTGGCAAAGATATATACCACTGACAGGTTTTAATGAGAGAAAAACTTGAGTATAGTGTTTCTGCCGTTCGAAAGGAACAGACTGGACATTCTATGGGAATGTGAAAGCTGCAATCAATAGTGGGTGATGTTCAACTTGAAATTATCTAAACGTCTTTTAAAAGGGTGCAAATATAGTGAATTTTTTCTAAGACTTAGCTGATTGGTACTATGATTTCTGTTGGGACATGGCAGCGGTTATTTTGTCGGGTGGCATAAAGATTATCCATCAGGCATTCTAATGGTGACCAGCCTGGGTCCTCATTACCACACGACCGTCATGCTTACTCATTATATCTATCGGATCCAGTAAACACCACGGCAGCCTTCAGGGAACTTCGACTGCCTCATAGACAGAGTCAGCCCACTGATCCATACAATACTATGCTGGCCGTGAGCTAAACGTTCTTAGGCACTCGGTAGAAAATTTACTCTCTCGCTGGCATGCACATCATTCCAAGGCCGACCTCTGCGGGCTGTTTGATCTACTGTAACTGCTGTGTAGTCACTCTGTCAAACGGCGAACTATACACCATCGTTTATGCACAACCAAGTTTAACGTTGGAAACCTAGACAGAGGCACTTTTATTACATACTGTACATATCAGCATGGAGAAATACACCGAAAAAATATTTCGCTAATGAAAGTTCGGTTGTACGAGTCATTAAAACCTGGTTTTGAGCATCCTCTCAAGGTTGCCTACGTGAACAATTTAGTTGAAGTTATCGGTATCTAGCCTCGGTGTGCTTACCTGCGTATGCTGTTTATTTTGCCTCATTTTATCAATAACCTCCAGGTTATACCAGTGCTAGATATGGATACTCAAATGACATATCCCAACATAAAGACGTGGGCAAGTTTTTGAGTCCGAATAACAGTAGTGAGTTGTTCACCTATTTTGTAACTCGCAGAGATGTGTGTATATCTTTTCAACGTCATGTTCACCACCTTTCCTCCTAATACGTGAGTTTTCAGTTTGCCAACGAACACTGAAACTTACCTTACTCTTCGGGACACATTTATGTTGATGTGAAAAATTTGGTCAAGTATAAAGAGTACTCAACTTTCAACAGTCAAGCCCTGACCACTCAAAGGCCTACTCACTTTTATTGTGCCATCGCTCTGGACATTGAATGCATCAGCATTTCCACAAAATTATGTAGATAAATTTTTATCGGCTTTCCATCAATACAACATAATGTGTTTATGATCTAACCGGGAACACCTATAACTTTCAAAAACACTACACCGTCCTTGAATATTACTAGGTTATATTTGATAACTGAGTGCCAAGTAAAACACGTCACTCGGTCACAATGGAGGTGTGTTTCAATAACAATGTTATGACGACAGTTAGTTTGATATCCGTGTATCGTTCAATCCTGAAGTAGCGAATGATGTGGACATGGTTATTATATATGAGAGATGGATTCTTTACTTGTAGTTCAACAGCACATTACTGTCTTATGGAAAAGTGATATCCTTTTTGAAAAACGGCAGTTCATAAGTTGTACTTTCGATCATAATTTGTTTATGTTGATATAAAGTGAAGACCACTGTTTTCTCATTCTTGAGACAAACATTCAGTCATTGCAAAAACGCTGACAGACTCACAGCGTCAGGCGTATTTGAAACATACTTTAGCCAGGCTGAATTGCACATCCTGTTTACTACAGACAAGTTCGCATCTACTATGACAGAATGAAATGTTTAGCTGCCGAAGGATCGGCTTGGGAAGGAACGAGGCTGAAATAAAGAACTTGATCAGTATGGTCGCTGAGTTAATTACACTCGTGTCTGGGGGTGTGTATAACTGGAACTATGAAAAATTTGAGGAATCGTAGCCATCTTCTAATTGTTGTTATCACATGTATCCAATGAGTTGATAGTTTGTTACTGTGCTGTCTCTCGTGTCAATACATTTACGATTATGGATGCCAGGGTTATCTCGAATGTCACCTATTTCAGGTCCATGATAGCTGCTGCCATACGTTTTCTTATTCAGCTGGAAGGGATGTCGAGCTCGTTTCACTAAGTGGTTACTACTGAGGAACGAATAAACTGTCAGTTATGGTTATCGGGCCAGTATCCAGCATGATCGAATTTCGAGGTTCATCAGCCGGAATGTCTATAATACTTATGAGGACTTCTGGATCAGAGTTAGTTTGAGGTTTGTTTAAATAGATTTTAGATTATTTATGGGGAAATCTGTTACTTGGTCAATGAGCTGGAATCCTTCGCGTAAGCCACATAACTGCAAAGGTCTTCTAAATTTACCGAATGGTGTTAGGTTTAGGACAGCGACGGAAGCCTTTTGAGTGCTCTGATGAATATATGTTCTTCAATGAGATAAACAGATTGCATTGCCAAAGAAGGAATACCAGAAGAGTTAACTGTTAGAAGATAGCTACTTGTAATTGATGGGACGTCGTGTATATTAGCGTTTCCAAGAAATGTTATTGGAACCAATACTAAAAGTTTTGATCGGTGAACATAAAAAGCTAATAACAATTCTTTTGTTGAGAGGAGCAAGACAAAGGGCGTTGTACAGAATAGAAGGTCATTCAGAAACGAAGGCAATCTTGACCGGAAAAATGTGTGAAAGCAGCAAGTACTAACGGTTGTAATAAAAATTCAAAGATGTTGTAAAATGCCCGGATTTCGGAACGGAGATCAAGGATGGTGTTCAAGAATGGCGCGAGTAGTTTGTGAGAAAAACAAACAGAGGAAACTGTAGGCGGGAATTACAGAGTTTAGGTTGGTTGTAGACTCTTCATGGCAGTTGCTTGATTTGGACACCTCGGAAGAGGTTCTGGAATACATCATAATTGTAATTTCCAGGAAGAGACGTTGGACATGACGCACATTCATGAAGCCCCGGCCTTTTATCAAGGTTCTTTAACATTCAGTTACTCGGTTATTGGTGAATCGCCTATTGAGATTTACACTGTAATATAAACGTCCAGGATGATGGTAAATGTATGCACACCATAAAATGGAGGCCCACCGTTTACATTCGGTCGCTAAAATGGACGAGAGTCTGCTCGATTAGAGGCATCCCAGCTTTCTCCTGTCACTACGTTGAAACGAACTCGAATTATTGACTACTCACCCACTCAATAAATTGATCAAGTTGGCTTAAGTTGACCGGCGTTTGGCAGCACGTGACGAACTAACGATGAGAACCTGAAAGCACATGTTCATTCTCCCTTTTTGTTGATGCAGATGGTGACACTTGGGTTTTATCGATGTGCATATAATAATTGAGCGCAGAAAATGTGCAGGCACTCCGTCCATACACTAAAAGCAGTACTTGCAAGACGGAAGACACATGCACCTTTCATCATGTAGGCTATTTGCAGTGGGAGGTACGTTTTATCTGACAGCTTATAACACAACACCTGTAATCATGATGAGAACAGCAGGGATAGCGAACTTGACGCTCTAACCTGGGCGATGTACTTCTCTGACCCCAGCAGACTGGGAGCGCAGACCATCGTTTTCATTCCTTAGCCGACATTCCCTCTTGAAATCGAATTTGAAGCAAAAATGAATATACTACTTAAATTTGACAGTAGTCTAATTATATTGGGAGATTTATTGCACTGATGACCATTTCGGGCTAGTGGTCGAATAACCCTGCCAATTAGAACACGCTGTTATACACACAGAAAGTTGACACAAGATTGTTAGTGCTTAATGTTTATTTTCCAACCTACGTTTTATAACCGGTGTTTTTCTCAGTAGTTCATGTCGTATAGAAAGGGGGATTAAACCTGTGATCTGTAGGTAAAGGGCCACCGTGACCTGCCAGATTGCACACTCTAATAGCACACGGAATGTTGAGTAAACATTTAAGACTTCGCCATCCGTTAGTATCTACCAAGTCTGTCGTCAAAAATTTATAAGACATGCGCATGCTTCTTCGGCGAAGTTTTTGACTAGATTCTAGTTAAGAATTCGGCTCAGTGACACTGAGAAACGTTCAATCACACTGTTGGAAATCGTCCCTTACGACCGAAGAGATGGCTCACCGTGGATTTCGTTCATTTCGTGCAAAAGTAAAATGGTTTGAAACGTGTGCCACAAGAAAAACTCACGGATGTCAGCGCTGACAAACTTTTTTTACCGTAGGCAAATCCTTTAGTTTTCTCTCTTATTTTCATTGTTGTAAGGCTTCTAACAGGTTGCTCGTTTATTTTTGTCAGCAGCAGCAGCATGCGCCCGTTTATTCATCATTCATGGTTTTTGTAAGGTAAAACCTTGCAATATTACTCAGTAGCACCGCTTCTTATCATGAGACAGTTATTTGAAAAGCTGTGTTCGACACGACCACATAAATGTTTAGGCTAAAACTATTAAAGTGTGTTTCCCTCTTGACTGTACGTTGCAATAGTCGTGTTTTTGACGATCCATGATTACAAGAAAAATAATGTAGAAAGATATGAATCATTAGGGATCATATTGCAGGAAACCAGTCTCCTTCAAATTTGTCAGTCACCCATAACAGGTGTTCACACCTGTTGACCTGTGGGAGAGAATTAGAAATGTAATCAAAAAAATTGCAAGGCATGATTTTATCCACGTATGTGGCAATCACATAATGTCAATAACCGCTCCATCAATTCAGCAGTAGCCACACCCTGGTTTAAACAGATCTTAATCACGCTTCTCCGTATGATACTTCAGTATCGAAAGATGACCCATTAAATGTTTGTCCTTTCTCAGCGGTATGTAGGATTTTCAAGTGTAGACCATTGGTTGCCTCTCAGGCTGTAGCAAACCGTCATAGTTAAGTGGGAAAAAAGTATGCCAGTGCAGTAAAGGTGAGCGATCGTATTATACTACTCATACCGCGGCTATTCAGTAGTAGGTGCAGAGCATACATTTTGACATCGTACGAGCCACAGGAAGAATTCAGGAAGGATCATCAAAGTGCGGCATAGCCCATAATGGTCCCTGCTACTTTATGGAAATGAGCATTGACGTCTGTGACAGCCTAGACGATCTGAGGCCGAATACCGCTTGCAAATGAGTGGTTTTGTGTCCGGTTTTGTTTAAATGCTCAACCCATGCATTGCTTTGTCGAATAGACAACCCTAGTGCCATCCGCGTTCTTGTATCACAACATCAGTTCCGGTTTTGTTCTATGGCTGAACTACCTGATCTGTTAGACAGAGCGTGATAATTTATTCCAAAATTAAGAAACTATTCGCTAAAACTGATATTCCGTTCCTGACGTTAAAGTCCAACACCATTTGTAATCGAATATACTAGGGTTTTCTCTCCTCTATGATAAACGTGTTACCGACATTAGAACAATATCAACAGCCACTAAGTGAAACGTGCACATCAATCTGGATCTCAAACGACACGTATAGCTAGACTCATGGAAAAAGCAGATGTTACACTTTTTATTACTGGATGCACAGGGCTGACTACCATCAACCGCTCAATAGTCGTTCACAATACACTTATGTTTTGTAAAGTAATCCATGTCTCCAGTAGTATTCTGCATCTTGCTGCTTCAAATCAACTTCGATTACCCGTAAGCCGAGCAAAACGTTCGAAAACAGTTCTCCCTTATAGAGGCCATCCTCGGCAACTTCGTAAATTTTAGAATTCCGCCTACGCTCAATTCTGTAACGACCGTAATCCACAGTGGCCATTCATTTTTGTTCAGAAAAAACGTTACAACCTCTTCTGAAAATGGTGTTTATTATTTGGATACAATCACAGTTCGAATGATTAGAAAGAGTGGCAGTAATTGGCACAAGCCTGCACATTTGAAGAAGAAAATCAGTTTTCTTGTTGGAAAATAATGACAGTATCCAGGCTTATCTTTCAACCTGTAAACTCTACGACTGACTGGCCGATAAAAGTCAGACCCTTCTGACCAAAATAAACGGGAATATGTTGCTCTAGTTAGAAGGATTTACATGAACGTTTACAGATTTTTCCTTTGTCACATTATGTTCGACACATTGCTGTCCCTCCCCCTCTACTGATCACCTAGTTTGCTTCCGATGATGCTGGGTTATTTGTATAATCAATAAATTGCACGCAAGTCGGCACTTGGCTTACATCCCACGGAATTTACATACTTAGCCAAAAATCAGCAAACGCACACAATACTAATTTGTCTTAAAAATAACGACGTTTTCGTTCTGTAGGCTATTTCACCTAAGTGATCCACTTTTGTTGCGAAGACTGATTTGTTTTCCAATGCGGCTGATAAGCCACCTGATGAGTTCTTGTTTTATCTGATATTAAAACCTGGAATTTACTAAGCCAAGATGCAGAAACATCCAAAGTTTCGAACTTCTGCGAACCAATCGGTCAAGATGTCTCCGAGAATGCTTCATAAGAATGAAGTCGCCTGGCTGAACAGGACGAAAGAATCTGAAGACAACCCGAATTATTGATAGTAATAAAAAACAATAGGAATACTAAGTACCGTGACACTCTAGCTGACAACTACTACTTCGAACCGTTGAGGGAATGGTCGCAGTAGGTGGCAGCCCATAACTGAACGAAATTCTAGTTACCTTGTGTTGTAGGAATATTTGTGTCCCAGTTAATCCCGTAAATTTTTGTAAAAGTCGAAGTTGTCTAACTAGTGGCAAGTAACGGGCTGACTCGGATTCAATGTTAGTCTCGACCCAATAGAAGTAGAAGATCAAAAACTGGGACACAGTTACCATTTTATTCTGAGCGGTAAATGATTGAGTGGATAATAATAAATAATGCACTTTGTAAGGCGAGGTGAAACAGTTCTGCACCAAATATGTTACGATTTCCCTCCGTTCAAATCGCGGAAGGTTTTCCTTGAGCGATAGCTACCAAATGAATGGCACTAAGGCAAACGGGACACTCACGATTAACTGCAGTCGTCCAACTTTCTGTAATTTTTCAGGTAGCATACTCGGCGCGATGACATCGTTTAGCATGGTTAAACCAGTAACCAGGATAGTAAGGCTATGAAATGGATCGATTCCGTGAAGAAAAAAGAACATGGTTAGTACCGACAGCCAACTAATCATTTAGAATAGTAGTGAAACAATGAAATATTTTGTTTATTTCGTGTTTTGTTTCAAGAATCTTTGTTTCAGGCGTTTACCATTAAACGTTATTTACTACGCACGTACATTTTGTACACAGCTCCTGTCCGGATTTTTCCGATGGTCTTTTCCTCAACTCTTCCACTTCCCGTAATCTGGACACGTCACACACTAGTCCTATCTCTTCGACTAGAGTGACTCGACGTTTACATTACACGAAGTTACACATTTTCAGTAAGCAAAAACGTCTTGATTAGACTGTATTTACGTGAAGTGGTGAACGCTCTCCGGAGCATTTCTTGTAGTAAGTGAAAACGACATACCAATATACACATATGTTTATACCTACGTTGGAAACGGTGAACAATATTGGGAATGTGTCACTGTCACCGATTCGAGCAAACAATTTGGTGAAACGTTAGAGCCAGACAGATTTAGATGTCTGATGTCTAAAACTACCTGATCTGTATATCTAGGCAAAATTGTTAGCAGAAACTGGTAAGCCCCATTAAGTGAAAAGAAGGCGAACACACGGTCGCTTCCTGTGAACTTTCAAGAACAATTATGAGTGGAGAGGAGACTTTGCGGCCATAACAGACAAACTAACTGAGACTGATAAAAGTGTTTCATGAAAGGGCGGTGATTAAGAAATGGATGTTAGACTAACTAAGACAAAGCACCAAAATCCGTTTAATCATGTTGATACATATACGGCAACACTCTGAGAGAACCACACGAGAGGTTTTCTTCTCTCGGACACTGGGTAACTGTCACTGATACAAGTAGACCACGCCACTTTGTTGCTTAAACTACTTCCAGATAGGATCAGGAAAAGAAGTTGATTGTTTACTGCCAGAATTGGACAGTCTGTGAAACTAACTTGAAGAGCGGTTCTAGTCACGAAGCCCACTGGTCAGAGTTAATAGCAGAGTTGCTCTGCCTCCAATTGAGGTAATCGTGATTTTGATTCAGAACTAGCCACTGGGGACAGCAAAATATTACGGAACTGCTAGAATCACAGTGTTTTAAATCACGGTCATCGCACTGTAGTGTTTTTCTTCTAAATTTTAATTTTTCATAAGCGTTTTTGTTCACCTACCGACATGTGTAGACATTGGTTAGTCCGCTGACAAAGATTATGTTAACGATCTTCAATTCAATCTGCATTTCAACATAGAATCCGACCTTGTGAGCTGCTCTACATTTTTTATCATCATTATGCAGAACCACACATTCACTACAAGTTAGAAATTGTATCTGTTAGAAGAAGTTAAAACATCAAGTTAGAATAGTGTATCGGTATGTATGCGTTCACATCCTAGACGAACACACAAATTTGTTGTGTTTTAGTTCCATCCATTCAATTCAGAACACAATGCAGACGCAACATATTTGCGCTCTTCTTCATTATGCATGTGCTGGGTGGCTACTACAGGTTGAATCGAATAATAAACTTCAGACCTGGAAACTTAAGAGATGAGATTCAGGAGCGGAGACCAAAGAGTGGCGAATAGAGTTAGAAAGACTTTCAGGAAGGTTACGTAAACTTAGTCAAACTAATGATGATTTTGCAGAACAAAGAAAGCTAGAGATTGCTCTAATAAGCAGGGGATAACGAAGAAGTTTAAAATAGGCTTACTTGCACAAAGTACACCGCAGTGAATAGAAAACTATGTCCCGAAATTTTTCCGTTAAGAGAATGTAGTTCATAAAATTGTCGTATATACTTACGCGAAAGTCCGATTACTATTACAACGCCATATGAACACGTAACTGTCAGTCAGTGCTAGAACTGCTCCCGGCTCCCATTACGGACAGCCTAGTACGCTTACAATACACCTTCGAGAGCGCACCTCTTCAACGTCTTGTTTGAAGCCAGATCACATCGGTCTTTGGCATTACAAGTGGTAACATTACCAGCACTCCAATCCCAGTTGTAGTGAACGTAACAAAAGGGTGAGAAATCAGCTGCTGAACGTCGAATTTTTTCCTGCAGTTTGCTTGGTTTCTTGCAAGTCTGACAGCTGTTTCTTATAAAGGGGTTCATAAACTGGAAGAGAACTCTTGGTATTAAACTTGTATTTGAATCAGATGGACAGTTTTATCCCCTTGAGGACCTACAGACCCTCGCAAAATCGAAGCCTGACAACGCTGATCGCATATGTACATGTGAATAATGTTACGCCATCCAATAAGTGAGTGCATACAGTCATCCAGCCTGGTGCACAGTAATCAACAGTCAGCTTCCGCTTACCAAGTCATTCAGGGGTCTGTCACTATAGAATTTTTCTCACTTCTGAAGATCCACCGCGTTGTTTTCAATCCCAGTGTTTGCTCTGTTACACCCCCGCTGTCTGCTCAGTTTAATCCACTTTGAAGCTTGCAAAGCCGAAGAATTAAGTTGCACGAATAAATCAGCTTGCCTATGCCACGCTTCAGCCATACCGTTGAGCAACTGCATTTACACCAATTATGTCGCGTATGTTCGAACTCAGCCGAAGCAAAGGTTTATCACCGTTGAGTCTCTTCTAACTTAAAAATCTACCAAATTACTCAGCTATACTTTCCCAATTGTAAGCCATCCAGATATTTAAACGCAATACGACAGCCCACCAGCAAAAACGCTCACTACAGCAGTTGTGAATAAATCTTTCTAACTTACTGACCAACTACGAGCAGGTATTTTGAGCAATAAGGCGATGTGTTCTGTGGATGTCTTACCATCCTCTAACAAACTTCCTACTTAACAAATGGTCGAATTTTGCAGTAACTCTATTTTTTGTCACAACCTAATTTTACCCATACAAATGGAACACCTAATTCGTTTAAACTTATCGTGCATTTAAAATATGAAATCCTTTCTTTCAAGATATTCCTACCGGAAAAATTGATGAGGTTGTAATGGGACCCATTTTAGCTAACCTCTCCATGCTCGATAGATTCTCTTTACTATGCCAAAGATAATTTGAAGACACTTTATTGCTCGTCCCCCAACCCAGTCAGCTGAATCAAGTTGTGAAAATAGTGAGAAATGTGCTTGTGAGATGGAACCAAGCACTTCCTTGATGTTCCTAATCGTACTGTTCCGGATGGTTCAATTAACCATGTCTTCTATCATAGGCCAGCACGGAATAGAAGGTATTTTTATACTTTCCCCAAACAGAATATGACAAGGCACTCGGCAAAACCAGGAGCCCTGTCTGGGGCCCTAGAATCTTTACTACACTACGGGGCAAGTTCACAAGATACCGTGGGATACACGATTAACCACCATGAACAGCTTAACCACAGGAGAACACGAAATCCCCTATCGATCAGTAATATTAAGACCATAACACTCGCTTTTTACCCGTAGTGCAATTTACACGTAATCATGACAACAAATTCACACATAATATTGTTTCGGAATATCGGTGTATAATTGTAACACAGACAGAAAACAGAAAAGGAATGTGGAACAAGGAGAGGGGTTGCAGCTGTTCCGTCGGTAATTAAAATCTCACATAAGCCAAAGTATTTCAGACAAACTTGGAAAAGACGTTCGATAATAAATAATGAGGTAGAAGTGAAAAATACAGATCAACGTTTAGGTGTAACGATAATGTAGAACGCGGCATCCGGCTCTCATTGACGCTTTCTATAACAAACGTATACTGAACAGGCATGCGAACATAGACAGTTATGGAAAGGAGTCTACAATAAAGACGCATGACCGTTGATCAGTGAACTATTAATCTGAAGTGGATCCACAGGAAATGTCTCACTGGCCGGGATAAACAACCGTTTCAGTGGCCAAAAGTGGTGAATAGAATGCTAATGGGACAAATATTTTGGTATTTTCCACTTGAACTAATGATGAAAACTACTTTCTGAAATGAAACTGCCTTGGTTTATGTAATCCATCTATTCAGACATTAGTTTGTACACAAACTCTCAGATACTTAGATTAGTTAGCAGGAAGTCTGGACATAAACTCCCTACAGAACCCATAAACATCACGTGTACATTATAAAGCAATGGAAGAAGGTTTACTCTTAAGGGGGAGCTGAGAAAGGCAAGAACAGTGCAATAAGAATTAAGAAGGATAGGCATCTAAAGGTATGGGCGTATGAGAATCAGCTTCCCATATCAGCCGGTAGAGCAGTTCACATGTCTGGACATGCTGTTTCCGTCACGGATTCTTTTGTCTTTACGGTCGGGGTTCTTTCAAGCTCAAGCGGTTTAAAACTGTTAAAGTTGGCGCTGTCCAATTAATGCGTTAATTTATTAATAGGTTGTATTGTAAAGTATTATCAGGAAATCGAAAATCACCGTTTGACTGAGCACCCGATGAATATTGACTGTATGTGCGCTCTTGGGTAGACGAGCTGTCAGTTGTGACTGATAATTCGCCAGGGTAACGAAGAAAAAAGTGCTCATTTCTAAATTGAATTCAGGAAGAATTCAGCAGCGTGTGTTCTCACGGAAATAGAAGGAAGTAATGCGCTTTGCGGTTATCTCGTTACGGTACCAATTGCTTGCTGGTAACAGTCACGCCACACCTTTGAGTCACCCTAACTACCTACATGAGCTTCGTGGACTGTAGAGCAGGTAACGGTTGACGTCGGGTACTTAAAGTACGATTGCTCTGATCAATTTTTTCATCGTGTTGATTACAGCAATTTGTTTCTGTTGTTAATATTTCGTGCGGTTATGTTGTCGTCTGGAATGATGTTAGTGATCGTGATAACGATGACGGTGTACAAGATACGGTTATTTTAGTCTTCAGGCTATGAATAGAGGGCGTACCTTTTTCCGAACACATCTCACTATTCTAGTTAATACTCCAATCAATTTAGGAAAGCAATAATTGAGCCCAGCTTGTTCGTCGAAAAGTGTCGGAAAATTACTGAACCTATAGTGCTGTCAAAGTTGGAAACGGAAAAACCCTTTAGTAAATCCAGTGTAAATATACCCTGCTCGTACAGACAATACGGATGTTCATAGAGGAAAAACTAACAATAGGGGATCAATAAAAATTACATCATACGTGCATAGCAGGCATAAGCACACTCACAAACAACGAAATGTTCGTTTGCCCATAAATAGTCCGCTATCTTGTGAATTGGAAATAATCCTTTGGTCTCTCTTGTCTACATTGCTATCGATTTGAATTACGAGGACCTAGAGCACGAGAATCTGCTCCCAATATCGTCGGTTCACAGTGGCTGAATAATTTCACCTGATGATGTTGGTTAGTTTGTTGCAAACATGTGCGGGTGTCCAGGTCGTCTCACAATATTGGTTGATCCAGTCAGCCCAAATCCTACAGAATACCTTTGAATCCAACCCCACCAAGTGACTCAGGATATGGAACTGTGGTTGTGTTTGCACTTCTGACTGGTTCGTTCGAGGACAAAACGAGAGTACATCAAAGGGTTCCCAGACGGTATACGTAGTAACGTGTGTAGTAATCTTCAACAACGCTGGTCCAAATGGGTAACAGTAGAAAACAGTGAAACGGTACTCACTTCAAAGTAAACCACTAATGACTGCCTTCATTTTTGTCCAAACTTGAACGGTATTGGGATTGTGGTGAACGATTAGTTGAACTGTGGAAGATCTAAGTTATACGAAATGACGCACTTAACACAGATCATCTAGATAGCAAATAAAGAGAAACATCTGGAAGTTGAAACGGAGAACTATTCACAGTCCAAGGCATATCTGAGCTAGGTAAGGGATGCCGAATGTGCTCGGTCACCTTTTTTCAAAAAACTAAAACAGTAGAGGGCCAAATATATTTCTAGCAGTCAAATTGTATTGGGACGTGTGAAAGGCCAAGTAAACTTAATCACGTTCACTTTGTTATTCCTAAAATTAGTGAGATTTTATCTGTTTACTTGGGCACTTCATTTCCTACTGACCAGTAAGTGATAACGTTCGCTGTATATCATATTTTCACATTCTTCATGAGTTATCCCAACTTTTTTCCATTAGCTCAATGTGTACTATTATTTGAATGACGAAAGAAAACATTTGAATACAGTTTCCTCTATGAATTCAAATGAACGAAACATTGTCTTCTCATAGAACTTAGCGACGGTCCAGTTTAAGAAGCTCAACTTAGTCTAAGGATAACCAAATCGATGCTAGGTGTTTTAAGCTGTTGTAAGATAGTAAGTGAACATCATATAGAACGGTTTGCCGTCTTCGTCCTTACATACACTGTTCAGTCAGCCCCTTGGAGAAACCATAGACTTAAATTCTGTTTTTTTTTGTCAAAGTTAGTCAGCAATATCAGGCAGGGATTTATGCTGCGATCACGTTTTTACAGAGTAACGGAAGTGATAATTGTGCCAACGACATCAAATGGAGCAAGATTGAATTGTCACATTTAGATGCTCAGCTCTACTCACTTTTGTATATTGAACAAACAGGTTATTTTGGCGAAAGTGAACTTTGCAAATTTTGTGAATTTTATGTTCACCTTCTTCTGCCAGCATCCGAGTAAACAAGAACTGCTGATTTGGATTTATCGAACAAAAACGTTTTACCATGAGGTAAAATTAATTGGAAAATTTCTAACTATCTAACCGGTAAGTAAACCGAGATTACACCGAATTCAACTGATCACCATGCGGAGTTGACTGCACCCTTCGCATTATTGCCGACTTTCTGGCTATTCTAATCCGAATCAAGACTGTAGACGAGTGATCTGTTACTAATGCATATCTTTGCTATGACCGGGGTTAACCTCCATTCCGTGTTCTCTCAAAGAGACTGTGTTAATCACTGTGGCACTGACTACATATTAGGCAAGTCCAAATTACATCTAATCATATATACACGTTACACTTTGAACAAGGATCAGGTTACCAGAAAGTCTTGGAAAAAAACATAGTTGCTGACTGTTTAACTGCGGATAATACTGGTGAGATAAATATCTGCCATTCTGTCTGATATCCCTGATTTGATTGTAAATGACCAGTGAGCGGTTGAAATCGTGTTTGATCTACAGTTTAATTGCCTTTGAAATTCTGTCCGCAGCTCAGTCCAATAAACCCTCGAATGCTGACTGATTTACGTAAAATGACCTTGATGCAAACACCAACGAACGTGGGTTTAAAGGAACATACGTGTCTGTATCCTTTCTTTCATGTTCTGCCTTTTTCTGAATGTTAAAACAAGTGCTTTATTGTAAAGTTTGATGAGTATATGATGTTATAAACAAATCGGCACACTGGTTTTCGTCGTGTATTCACACGCCTACATACTTCACAATGTTTTATCCCTATCTGAGCTCATTGGTTGACGAAATGATGGCAGTGATACCAACAGACATCGTAGTCAACTATGTTTTGGAGTGATGCCAAACAAAAATAACGACTATACCATTCTCGTTTCACGCACTGCTGATAGAACCAATAACCTGTAGTGGACATCATTTGGTTTATGAATGTTTTCTAAACCTAATCTCTTCTGTGACTCCAGGTAGCGGGTTTTGCATGAATATTGGTTAGATATTCAACCTCTTCAGCCATAACCAGTACAAATTTAGCATTAGAAGGCCCTTGCCAACCTGCCGCAGAACAGTACACAGCCGATAATCACTATAGCGGGTTGTTCGCCGACACTTTTGCGCTTGAGCTGTTTAACATCGTCGTTACACGGCTTTTCGATAATGGTCGACATATCGGTTTACTTGAACGGCAGCCTAAACTGTAGCTGGCAATCACCTTGGCAGGTCAAAGGAACATATTTAGCTGTTGTGGCACATGCCCTTATTCAACGTTGCACACACATGAACACAAATTTATCGCCATGGCGATACAACACATATCGATCGGTTTCCTTTGGGGTTGTGCACCCGACAATTCCTTTGAGCGAGCGACCCTTTCAACGTGTGCACCCGTGTATGCATGTGTATGTGTGGGAGTATTGACGAATGGGTGGACCTTAAGATTTCACGTGCACCTTGTAATTCGTACTTACACGTGCACCTACACGCACGCGTACCCGCGAAAGACGTGCACATTACAGGTTTAGACTGATTTTGGTTAAGGAAAAGGTTCGCATGTTAGTCGAGGTGTACTGACACGCGCTCGTGCAGATAACCAACGTACGCACTCGGAGGAGGGTGTCGACAACGATGATGTACGACTGTACTCTCGTGACCTCCGCAACTATGTGCCCAAATGACCCAGACCTAGACGGACGGCGAATCAACAACGCCTAGGAGGTGGCAATGCGAGTGCAAAAATTAAACACAGTCACCATCAGAATTTTGAACCAGCACCAACGTCCCAAGCACACGCTACACATTCTCGTCACGTAAGTGACTCAGGCAAAAAACCGGTTTTCTGTTCAATTGCTCACTAACGCTATCTGAACATGTTCGTTCTAAGTGATAACCCGCTTGGCGGGCTTCCCTATCCATACACAACGTGATTTTACGGAACATGCGATTAGATCAAAGTACACGATCGATCAAAAATGGCACTTTCGGAACTGTTTATCGTTTACTGTTTCCCCCAACTTTTCGTCTAGAATCACCAACAACAGCCAGCCAGTCAGAGTCAGCGATGTGTGTTCAATGGTGACTTGTACACATCAGCACTCGAATCCAAAGGCATCTCAATCACGAACGGTAATCCTAAAGCTGCGACAAGATACGAAGAACCGCAAAACAACAAAAGCAATCATACAGTTACATCAACATTTTTTCTACGCGAATCGGTGATTAACCGAGATACAAAGAACCGTTCAGTAGGAGGAAGCCTTTCTTGCGGACAACCGAGTCCTTCGTCTACTGCTGAAGATTCTGTGGTCAGCGCGATATCACCCAACGGTTTCCGGGTCGAGCACCGTCCACAACATCACTCGTACTGGTTACATCAATCAGAGCTTGCATTACCAACAAATAGGGCTGATTTACCGGTCGCACTAGTAAATGGAACTGGCCACCCCAGATCGGAAAAACGTGTAGCAAGTGTGACCAGTCTTGAAGCGGAAACACAAGGTGTGCATCCAAACAGCAGTTTGTCTAAGTTGGATCGAAACCACAATCCATCCTACTATTCCACAACAAACATGATCTACTCGAACCATCAAAGTAAAAACGATCCGGAGGACTATTATAATACATTCGTTACGGGTAAGTCTAAAAACCATGCTGTTGAAAAATATTCGAAGATTTTATATATTAAAAGCTAAACATCGTTTACGGCTTCTTGCAGATTTCGTAATCCAACGAAGTGTTCGGTTAGTTTACTTAAAATAACAGCATTGCACTCGGGTTTTCCCCCTTGGTAAGATTCACTAGGAATGCGTATATTCAACAGCAACGAAAATTTGTGCTTCAGTACAAAAGGGTAGTGCCACACATTACTCTATTAACTTCACACTAGACATGATCTGTTGGTCGTATCAAAACGTACAGCTACGTTCTCAAATGAAACAGTCCACATTTTTAGGCATTTCAAACGAGTCACCAACATCGGTGGTGCTCAGTTGAACTAGTTTTTAAGTACACACGCAATGTCTAACTTTGCGCAACATGCTGATCTCAGTATTAATTCAGGACGGTTTATTGAAATGACACAAAGCATAATAGTAAGTTTACATATGATGTGAAGCTAGAATAATATCTTCAGATTTTGTCAGTAATTTGCTGGTTTATACTGTGTACCGTTAAAATTAGAGAAGGACACTTTTAGTAACCGGAAAGTTCTCAGTGGGACAAAAAACAGGTGAACTTGATGTACTGCTTTGAATTAAGAAAAGTGTTGGCAAAATTCGTAGGACATCAAAGTTGTTGATATAATTTTGTAATCCAATGACATTACTTTTACTGTACTTAGTGGTTTGTAACTGTTTATTTGAATATAATGAAAACGCTGTGCTTTGCAAGGAAACAAATTTAACAAACTTGGTTTGAAAGAACTCGATTTACATATTTTATTATGAAGTGGTCAAACACTGTCGTCATCTCACGTCATCTCACGTTGAACATCACCCACAAGTGCTCACAGATGTCGAATTCCCATGGACTTTCCAGTCGGCCCTTTTTGAACGGCAAGAGCACTAGACTCGAGTTTCGTTCTCATTAGAGCTCGTCAGTAGTGCATATCATCGCCACTGTAGACGGGACTTGAACCACGGACACGCTGTTCATGAGGAAACCATGTTTACAACTGCGCCATTGATCTCACATTAGGCACGACCGAATTATCATATGTGAACGCTCGACTACTTTCGCTTGTGAGTAATGATCAGGTTGCCGGTCGCCTCGAGAGGAGACACAGTTGCTGTCTGTTAACTCCAATCGATGACCCCTCGACTAGGACTTCTCTGCAAGTTGAAATCATAGAAATCATTGACTTGTTGAGCGGTATTTGATAAATGATGAGTAGTCGGGGACTTGGTTAATTTCATCGGATGTAACGAAATCTTGTCGATAAGTAGAAAAATCCATTTGAAGTTCAAGTATCTTTCTAGTACGGATAAACAGAAAAATAATCTACGCATATAAATATTCTTTCACTTGGACAGGTGTGACAGCATGTGAATAATCGACATTGTGCCAGTAACCAGACGTGAATTAACTTTGTACGAACAATGAGGAGGCAGAATTAATAAGGCTGCTAGACGGAAAGATGTTAGTGTGTGTTCTTTCATAAAATCTAGCAGTTAAGAACGTCCTCAATATACTTTATTGAACTAAGTGACAGTTGTGTGCCATGCGGTTCTTTTTAAAATGTTCGCAATGCTTGGTTTATTGTAGGAGTTAACGCGGTCAGAACAAGGATTGTTAATATTCAAAACTAACACAGTGAAGTGGCATACGCATTGTACAATTACCTGTACGATTCACTGGAGAGACAAATCAATGATTTCTTAGTTGATGTCGCCCGTCCGGAAAGTGAAATCGGCTCACCAACAAATGGAAAACAGCTTACTAGGTCACGAACTATCTATAACGGTCATGAATCTTGTGGAAAAGCTGACAAATGGTATCAAATGAAAAGCCCGGCGGTACGTTTTTGTGGCTAGTGGAAGAACATCATGACCGAATGTGTGTATAAATGAAGCTAATTAGGCAATAATGCGAGAATAGCAAGAATGGTTGCGCATAATTAAATATTTCATCAAAATCTGGTGAAAAATATAGGGCTATGTTTAGGGAACTCAAAACAAAGCGTGGCTTTTATGGGATAGAAATTTTACTGAAAGGTGTGTACTTATTGTGAAATGACGACCAACAAGAAGACCAACGAGGTGTTCACAGGCAGTGCTACTGCATCGGAATAGAGCCTAGCATAATTCACAAGGTCCTTCGACACCAACCAAAGGAAAATTTTAAAACATATATCAAGTGAGGGATCACAAAAGTCTCGACGAATCGATCAACCAGGTGATGGGAAATACGCAGGGACTGTGAACACCCGACACAAGATAACAGTTCATAGATATCAGCGAACGTTTCAGTAAAGTGACGTAATCATGTCATGTTAGTAATCAAAATATTCCTCAAATAATTAACAGAAAGAATTTGGAATATGGCTTCAGTATTTGCGGGATTGGTCCAGCAAGCAGTAGCAAGACAATAATATTGGTTCCGTTTTATGAGAGAAGACATAATCTAAACAGATCTGTACATGCAGCCAAGACTTACTATGTACTCACACCTAATAATAGACAACAAAGTCAAAAGTGGGCGTGTTTTCAGTGGAAATATACCGTTAAGCATCTAGGCCTTCTAAACTGTTTATTATAGCCTTGTTACAGGTTGTTTACTACAAATGAATTTCATTTTCTCCACTTATTGTCCTGCATATTTTGGTTTTGTAAGCAAATCCATGCTTGTTTCTAACAGTAACAGCAACTCCGGTCAAAATAAGGGCCAATAAACATGACAATATTAATGGTTTTGAAAATCATGAGGGGGCGATTCTGTAACTAATTCGGTATAGATTTGGTTGTACAGAAGGTTGCACGAGACTCGATGCTAGTAGTTTGCAGATACGTAAGAATAATTCTCAGATGTTTGAAATGCCTCTATACAGTGTTCCAGTGCCGTCAGGAAGAAGTTGATGGTTCGGCCTTTTCGTGTCATACCAGCAAAATAAGAAGACGGACACTAGTAGATGACAGCATTTTGCATTGTCACTTCGTTACTAAATAACAATAAACAAGAATATGTATATATAACACTAGTGGGGTTTGGGTGAACAAATAAAACAGTAGACGAGATGGAAAACATAATATAAAACTACCAGTTCTATAAGAGTCCAGAGGCCAAATATAGTTGATTTTTTGAGACATCTATCAGCTGCGGCCTCACGAAAACTCAAGAAACGCAAAGTACTGTAGAATGTCATAACCCTAAACGTTGACTGGAAATTATTCCGATGGTTGATGGTCAACCTGTGCCTGTCGGCAAATAAAGCCAGAAGTTTGTGTGATTGCGCGAAGAAGGAAATGGACTGTAATCTCATATTATGAACCCGTTTTGGCAAATGTTTCTTCGTCTTAGAGTTCTATCACCTATTGATTCTGCCGACGTGATTTTCACAACGGTTATGTACAAGTTGATGAATGCAGTTTTTTTGTCAATGATTTTCTCTCGAGTTTATCAGAAGCCATGGTAACTTTTGAGTTCGATCGAACAACAAACACCCTAGACTCACTTAATCGATGCAGCAATACGTTATGTGGTTCGAAGCAAAATATTTTCACCTTTGAATGGTAGTTCGGAGTAGACATTCTTCTCCCCAGTCATAAAAACTTTGTTTACCTCTACATGTTGCTGGCCGTTTCTACTGATAAATCTCAGCGGATATTCACTATCCTGCAAACTAGTCGTTAGTAATCGTAGTTTGTCGGCTAATCATTCTAGGGAACAAATAGGTCTAGCGCGTACAAACAACACTCTGCTTGGTACTCAGTTAGCCTCCATCGATGCAAACATTTTAAATCGAGTGTGCTGAATAGTCCAAGATGGCTTCCGACCAGTGATCCTTGCGACTGATGAGGATATCTATAAAGAGCAGACATTAATTCGCCGGTAGCTATCCCGTTAGTATGACGGGTTTTTAGCCGTTTCATCGTTTTATCGTCCGTTTGCAGGGATCACCTAAATACAGAGATATCATCTTTGAAACGTCCATATAACAGCAATAAGGAAATCCCTCTAGCAATTCGTCATTCTGTAATCAACACAGAAAGTCAGCAAACACGGGTCCAAATGGGCTCCATAAGACAACTCTCTCTCTCTTTGTCGATAGGGCGTATTCTGGAAGACAAATTGTTTTTCATATTCAGTAATGGAGGCGGTTTCAGTAGATCCGTGAGAATTGTTATATCAAAGCCTTCAGTACCGAACCTATCGCATATGAATTCTACTGTTTCATACGTTGAAACTTTCGTGCACAGTAAACTAACTACCACCGAACATGTGACTGTCTGATAGATTGACTTTGTCAAGTTCTTCAATCAAGCCAAATAAGTCCTTGATAGTGTGTGTTAAATGTCTGTTTTGTTGACGTCATAGCCTTCACTAACTACTGAACACAAGCTTGTAAAATAACAATACCTTCCTCAATGATTAGTAGGAAGCCACTATCTTAAATGTTAGTATACACAGAATACCTTTCCATTTTCATTATCTAACCACCATATAAGTTACTGGGTTACAATAGCCATGTATGTTAATTTATTGGTATGAGTGATGAGTAACTAGCGTGGTCTTCAAAGCCGCACATAGCTTATTTATAAATACTTGTGGACTGTTTACTACCGTAGATTGTAGTATTGTCGCCGAGGAAGAAACTATTCTTGCCAGTGTAGATCATAGAAACTCTGTTCTTTTGACGAGACAGTAAGCTTTATTTCTTAAATTCCTTCTATACATATATAAAGAAGCAGAAACCTCTCATACGCAATATGAACCACCTGATTTCGTTCCAAGACAGTGATTACAGATACTTTGTCAAACTACGTCCAATAGTGTCACGTAAAGTTTCAGAATGTATAAGATACCAAGCATCTTACAAGAAAACTGACGGTGATAAATGTCACATATTTGAAACATGCACAATAACGAACTTTCAGTTGTATGTGCATAAGAAAAACCCAGAAAAGTGAAATAACGGAATGTGTAATACTATTTTCAGTTTTACCTTCAGGACACCGATGTTTTCAACTGATTCTTTCAGTTTTTGTTTAACTGTTGACAGAAAAATAGGCTCACTTCTTTCGGTTGAGATCTAGATGAAAACAGTTGATAAAAGTTAACAATTTTTCTGTGATTAAGCCAAATGTAAGCTAAATGTAGTTCGGAGTTTATATGTGAAGCAATTGGCTCGGTGAACAGCATTTTTACTTTTTAAACACAAAGACAAGATTTTATTCCTTCGCTTGGTTATTACACTACAAACGAGCCCTGATCACCAAGCGAAACATCTGATTACTATTGTCTTTTGGGAAGGACTGTTTGATCACATTTAGGGGGGACGGGTTGAGTCTACTGATGAACGGATCGACAACAGTGTACAAGGCAATATCCACATGATTGAGTTTGGACGATACCGAACTACAGTTGTAAAAGAAGCCATGGAAGATAAAATCTGAACTAATGAGACTTTAAAAATGCATTCACAGTTTTGACTAGTTCGGTGTGAGATAGTTTATTGAAACAGTGCCCCCTTCATGGTTGAAAGTGGTTTCTGCATTAAGTCAGAACGTCCAGTCAGCTCTTTCTGAAAAGCAGCACTACACCAGACCCTTGCTTGTTCTGCTCTTTCTCCACATTAACGAATATCTGTACCGTGATCGGGATTCAACCTCCGGATCACCCGTTTGTCATATGATCATGTTTGTTGATGGAAACAAAAGTAGTCTACCAGTACGAACGACCGAATTATCCCGTCCGAAAGCATAACCGCGCTTGACTTTGAGTGGTGATATTAGGCTCTGATTCAGTGAGAGGATTTGTGCTAAATATTCTTGTCATATTTAATATGGTAGACGTGGGAAAGAGAGTATTTATGCATAAAGACCGGTTTGCTAACTTACTGTCATGCCTTCCAATTAGTGACCACTCAAACATCGTGAAACGAATAATCCTTCGAATTGAGAACTGTGCGCACACATTATACATATTTCCTTGAAAAGTTCACAGGATATGACCGTTATCTGATTCTCTTTAGTCGGTACTTGCGCAAAAGCAAACCACTGGCTGACTAAATAATTACAACTGTTCATACTCTGCCAACAGTACATGGATGTGGACTGACCATATGCTTTTTGACTAATATTCGGCCCTACTCTAATTGTGAACATCACAGTTAATACGTTGAATGCACAAAAATGGGTTTCGATTACAGGGTAATACATCGGAACATTTTGCTCTGACAAGTGCTAGACCAAGTGCAAAACGGCAAAGCAACACAAGAATGACCTAATACATCTTATATGTCTCACGAAGGTCTTAATGATTTCCTGCTGGTGCCCCCTGAAATTCCAACAGGTTTCCCGCAAAGACCATATGACAGTAAACGTTATTAGATGAGTCAAAGGGTGCGGAATCGATTAGTTGAAATAACGGCGGTTTCGCCGGTGTTGCGTTGAATTAACCATTGAGGCTTTCGTCACAAGTTAACTAAGTTTGTTATTTCAGTGACTGAACACTCTTCTCAGTTTTTAATTGTGAATTCGAATGACAAAACCCAATGTGAAATTAAATATAGTGCATTCACTATAGTATAACTGAACATTCCACAGAATTTATTATTTTAGGTATTATTGTATTTGAACATTTGAATTCCAAAAGCTTGGGATAGCTGCCTGTCCGATCAGACTACCAGGTTGCTATATGCCATCTGAAAACTTTTGAGCGAACATGAGTCAACAGATAATTGTCGCGTTTGCTAAAGCTTTCCTGTTTAGGCTAAGTGAACTGAAAGAATAGAAAGCTGCTGATATTCGACATTTCAACTGGTCAATTTGCTCACTGATATCTCGTCAAGAATATGACGACGGCAGTTTCATAATACAGTGCAATCTGTTGATATTTCACTCAAGTGGCACTATTCAGGTGGGATCTCTTTCGGTTTGAACGAAACGGCCTTGGTTGAAAATCGTATATCGCCAAAGAGAACATGTCCTACACCTATCTCATCAAAAGGAAATTAAAATTACGTCGTCGGTCTGTTCAACACTTAGCAAACGACAATTTTGTTGGTAACAGTTGGCTTCCATGAGGAGGGTCTTCATTCTTTGAAGAGTGAAAGCAGATTTTGTTGTAGTATTGCCGAGAACACGCTACATAAATAGTCGGACCATTAAAACGGTACATGCAAAAATGGTTGACTTTGCTGTGCAACAATATTAGCCTCTCTGGCACTATATAACATACGGCCATCTGTACACAAAACAGTTGTTTGATGCTAATTAATCGCCTTCGATTATGATGATATATCGTTATGTGCAAACGAAACCACATCTGAAGGTCACTACTTTACTATCTGATAGGTCTGTGACCTTAACAACGTGACCCTGGAAAGACTGGAAGCAAGCCGACGTGAATTATTTTCAAGCAATAAAAACTGAATTACCTTCTCACCGTCCAACCCAATTTCATCACAGAAGTTGCCGGCAATTATCACAAGATATTGACTGAAATATCACTTATAAGTGAGTGCTGCCCCCAAACCCCCATAGAACTTTCATCTAATCCCTACCGGGAAGGTGAACTAGACGTGATTTTTACTCTTGTTGAAGCTGATCACCGCGGCCGGTGTCTAACCTTTTGCTACATTTTCGTGATTCGACTGTGTTGACCACTGTGCCATTGACCTCACAGCGATATTACTAAATGAGCATATTCAAAGCCAAACCATAACCTCTTGTGATTGATGACTAAGCAAAACCGTCAGGTTAGCCCCAGTCCATAACCTCATGACCAAGACCTCTTGGTTAGGTTGAAGCAGACAACTTCATTGAACCATACGAGAAACGTTCAAATCTCTGAAAGAGGTTTGACCATTTAAGTTGTTATGACTTCAACATTACTCATGTGTTTCTCAAAAGATGTGAAATATGATCGCGTTGATTCACAGATTAAGAGTTTGGAAATGAACATTCTTGTTTAGTGACACTATTGCTGACACTGTCCGCACAATGTCGACGGTAGGCTACGAATTCCTGTTCAGAAAAAATGCAATACATGTGAGCTCTGATAGCAAGGGAACTAAAACTTTGCGTTATTTTTTAAAGCGGGTCAGCCTTCATGCATAACCGAAGGCTGTTATTCGATGTGGGTTGTGTTCAAGTTGTAACGGTTTCATTCCCTGAACCCTATCGATTATTTATTGTTCAGGTTATTCAAACAAACAAGGATTTTAAACGACCATGTGGTCTTTTGCGTGCTCATTTCCCGGTATTCACCATTAAACAATGAACACAGAAACGCATAAAGCAACCGACCTGTTGCACAATTTATTGCATATATTCACATTTCTAGCCATACTTAATCAATTTCAAATCAACATAACCATTTTGCTGTAAGGCACATTACATCCTGTTTTAGTAAGCCCATGAGGCTACTTACTGTATGTAAGTAGAGCAGCTGTCCTTAGGTGTTAGATGGCTCATAATAAAGAATAGCATCACAATTACGGCTGGTTAAGAGCTGGAAACCGTATTTTATTATGAAGAAGCAAGAAAACTGTGCATTATTTATGTCCCGCAAAGTAAAACGGGCCAAATTAGGGGGCACTGATGGGCAATTGCGTTCCGTTTTACTGAAGATTCAAAAATGTTGTTTTATTCACAGTTCGGGTTGATGGTTTTGGTATTTGTATGTTCGCCGAACTTGGCATTTAGGTTGCAAACGTTTCATTACCAAGCGAGATGACATCATCAATGCGTAAGTGTTTTAGTGTATAGTTTTTGATAACAGCAGGCATCCATCGAACTTCATTAAATTGCACGCTCAAAAATTATAAGCTAAAACACTTACGCACTGATGTTGTCACCTCGCTTAGTGATGAAACGTTTGCAACCTAAATGCTAAGTTCGGCGAACATACAAATACCAGAAGGGTTGTTTTATCTTTCAACAATTGATGAATGTTGACAGAATCTCCATAGTATTTAAAAACCACCTTTTTATACCTGACGTAAATATGACATACTGTTGTGATTATGTTCAGCATATTAACAAAGATTTTCTTACTTAATGATTGTCAGAAACATTGTGTTTCTTCCATATACTTTGCTGACTCTTCAAGCCGACCAATACTGCCGAATGTCAACAGTTCATTTCACTTTACCAGCCGAAGGCAGTAAACGTAAGCTGTGTAAATTCATGGGAGTAGCGAATGACAAACAAATCCAACATAGCACTTACTCCTCTTGCAGCCGCAAAATTTCTCAGGTCATTCGTTTTTCCTGGAACTGATCGAATGAGCTTCGTATACTGTCGCGTTTACCTGCAATTCATCCACTTACTGTGTTTAGTCGACAATTTCTTACTGCATTTACAACCATCAATAAAGGTCAACTTGTTACAGTTATAAAGGAAAATAAAACTAACAACGGTTACATGCAAAACTCAGTCGCCAGTGAATGTTGGTCACTGCCGAGGCCACTGTCATTCGATTAAATGATCCACTATTGTGTGGACAAAAAAACTTCGTTCAGTCGCTTCAATTACCTTGGCCACTAGCTGACTCACTCGATCAATATGTGGGAAGTTAACATCCAGTCGGCGTCCACAAACACAAAACTGAGATGTGAATTTTGGACCGATACAAAGTTTCGCATGAAACCATTTGTAACTTTATTCTCCCTTACAATTGTAACAGCCTGATGAGATTTTATCGAAAAAAATATGTTTGCTAAATTTCGTGTTCTATTGTTCCACTCTGTAAATTAGACACGTCAAGTAACTGTGTACTAGCGACACATTGAATAATGAAGTACGTCACACAGAGTTGACTTGATTGGACAACGTTTGTCCGAAACGATTTGTAAGAGTGTTAAACATGAGCGGTTTGTGAAGTAATGTTCAACCCACAGTTCCCAAAAATAACAGTATTACAACTGCCATTCAAACGAGAAAACGTGCGTTGAATCACCGATCGGTTGTTGTCCAGTTTGGAGATTTTAGCAATTAACTCGTCCACTGTAGGGATGTAGCGAAATCTGCACCAGCATAAATCATGTCATGTCACTCTTTCGTCCCCTCAACCATTTACTACGATCGACAATCACTTTTCGCAGTTTCCGTTTAGCCATGGGATACGGCTATTGCTTGAATAAATAGGCGACAAAGATACAGCAAATCCGTGAACTCAACTTGATAAAACTAAAACAACTCTTGTTTTAGTGTGATCTGAACCAAACAGTGAGAAATCGGATACTAATGAACACATTCCTTATTGATACCTGAGTACTGAATGTCCACTTTGGTGTCTGTACAACAACTGAGATATGAAGCTTGGTTTAACCCACTGCCAATTGTTTTTGAACACATGCAGTAAGCTTAGTTCGACCATTTGCAGCTACTTCGGTTTCAGAGGGTTCAAACAACCGAATGTGTAATGACATTGCTAGTGAGTTGGTTGAGATTGACTTCTTGTGACATTAGAAAGAAGATTTGTGGACCACTTGATTTAGTTAGGAGCTCGTCATTAAATAGAACTACAGTATGTCTGGTGCTGCGGGACTCACTTTTTAACCCTGTTCTGCTGTAGGTCAGTTCAGCCTATGTGAAATCCGGTCCAATTTAATGCTTATTTATAAACTCACTGTGAGTTGAAACAAACAGTTAGTATGTAGGTCCTGCTGATTGCATTCTTCTAAGTGAACTGTGAGCATGTCTACTTTATTTGATACACTGATGTTGGTCCTCAACTTACTACGTCGTATTACGGGTTTTTCCTCTCAAGAATTAATGTGAGTGCTTTCCGCTTTTGTGTGACACAGTTGGGAACGTTAACGTAAAGTTTTATAATATCCGATTTTAACCCAACATTCCGTGGTCAGTTGTGCCTTGACACGAATCGGCAGAGAAAGCTAGGTTAAATGTTGTTTGAACAGGTAACCCTTTGGATTAAGAGTCAAAGTTCATACCCTTGAGAATGTCGCTTGTGATCGACTTATTAGGACCATATTCAGCTTGTTCGCAATTCGTCAACGTAGATGTGCATGATCAGCTTCGAAGCGTACTCTCCTACTGACTGCAACCACAAGGATCCAAAACTTTTGTAGCTTCTTGATGTTCATTGTCAGGTCACCACTCCCAGACCGGTTTCGTTCTCGTTTCATCTCACTGGGTAGAGGATGAAGAAGCTGGCGTTGAACAGGTACCGTCTTCCTTCTAAGGATAAGCACCAGCAATATGAAAATTTCTCCAAACTGTGTTTCTGGATCACTACGCCTCTCTGTTTAACGGGGTTGAACCCGGCAAAATTTATATACTGGCTTATAATCGGCGCAAACAATACGTTTCAATGGTCCGTCATTTCACCATAGGATGAGGATGTGTAGGAGAAATGGAGAGTTTATACCCCTTTCCTCCAAGTTATTATGAGATTCAAATAAACTCCACACTGGCACAATTCACACTGCTAAGGTTGGTTTTAAGCCAAGAAGAAGAGGTGTCTTCAAAACATTGCTCGCGGTATGACAATTTCGAAAATGGGAAACACCGATTCAGTATCTTCTCATCACTGCCCTGTAACTGTCAGCCGAAGTCGGTTCTGAAAGAATTTACAACGTCATACAAACGATAAGTCTACGTAGATTTTTCTTAAAATTAGATCCACCGTATTTAATACATAGTAAAGTAAAGTTTCAAGAACAGTATATCCGCACAGTAAGAGGGACACCTTCTGAGATATGAGTTCACAGAAAGTGGTTAAAATGGTAATTAACGGGGTTCGGTTTTTATATGAAATTAAGGAACCCACCATCACAGCTGCCAATGTGTTTATAGAAAACAAGCTAATACGGCCGTCCCCCAACTAGAAAGTTTTTCGGTGAGGGTTTAATTTGTTTCAAGATAGAGAGAATATTTTGGTCGTTTGAATCATAAGTTATGTAAGTGTAACCGCTAACAAGAGCACTACTTTACCATTTCCATCAGAATATACATCTACTAATGATCAACACTATCGTCTAATCGAGAGAATCCAACGGCATCCAACGGCATCAGAATATCTGAACAGAAGTTATGCTAGTAAGCAATCCTCATTTGACACTCATTGTGAAAACTACGCAAATACCATACAACGAAAAAGATTCACAGTTCATAGTAAACAGTATCATATTATTGTGAGCTGTTCAGATGAACACTAGAAGAAAAACTACGGAATACACTGCATTACACCATCCAGTATTCGCTGCCGGAGAACTGTGTGAGTGCACATTGGTTATGATGTTGCAAAGTTGTCAATGTTTGTAGACGCAATTCTGATGAAAAACAGTCAAATCCATAAGCTTTCAAGTAACGAAGCAGCATTATAGTCACTGCTCTATCTCGGCTCAAAACTAAGTTATGAGGGGCAGTGTGCGTATTCTGAGTGTTCTGTTCACAATCAGCCGAAACGAAATACCTGGTTGTGGACCGTTAAATGAGGTTATTTTTGTTATTCGTTTCTCTGTTCTACCGACCAAACTGGCTTATGTCCGTCTGTTAATGTTAATGCAGATTCATGGTAGAATACTTTTCTGACGGTTACGATAAGTCCACTTCACTCAAAGACCGATCACTTCATCCACCGACAACTTCGAATCAGTTGTTTATCCACGATTGACCACTCTGATTCAAAAGTTTTGGAATAATTATTTTTTAAAGAAAAGCCTCGTTTTACAGCCACGTAACTTGGGGATTGTAAGTGGACTAAGTTTAGCACCTAAAGGCCTAGCAACTGTCTGACCATACTTTTACCTGAGGCCAGCATTTGCACAAACTGCAGTACCTAATCCAGAGTTCAAATAAATTCAGGGAGATTTCACAGTTTGCTCATATGTAGTTCCGTTGGCACATTGTGTCCAAGAGAAAATCAGGACAGCTGAATTGTAAAGTTTCCTCAGCACTGAGCTAATCTATCAAACATTAAGGTCGACTGTCAACACACTTGTGCAGTGAAGTTTGTCGAACATTCAGGGTAATCCGACCAAGCCATCCCCGGCAAACAGAAATGGTTTTTTGAAATACAGATGGCTTAGAAAAATATTGCTTTTTACGCAAGTTCTCCACTAATCAGTAGCTACCCACAGACAAAAGCATGTCCAAACTTTCCTAACGAACTCGCTAATTGTTCCCTCGATGAAGGTCTGTCTGTGATTGCCATTCAAAGGTGACGATAGGGATAAATTGGTATGAAAACGTTCGAACAAAGTAGCTACACATAACTTCAGTGTCACTGAATAGATTCTGGTCCTCCTTGTAACACGGAAATCGCTCATGTTCGTTAAGACGGCGTTCCGTTTGTAGGCCGGATCACATGAATTTTACAAAATACCACGTGGGTATGTAACATCAGCGGATCAGAGAAGATTGCGCAACTAAATCGATTAAGCATTCAACAAATCAGTCTCAACAGTCATTACGTTGCTTGCATGACAAGTGTCAAGCTATTGATCCAAAATCGGTTGGATAAAATATAGCACATCCGTTAAATATCAACGAACTGGAGGTTGTGTCGAAATACAGAGGCGACAATAATCGATGAATGATGTTTCCCCATAGGTGTGCAAAAAGACCGCTATGTCATAATCCGTTTACCTTGACCACAAATCTGACCATGGTAATCCATGTGCTGTAAGTGAACTTGGACTGAGGTATGCACTTCTGTCCGTCAGTTTTATGACTTCTGCCGATTTTCTGTTGTCAAATAACTAGGCGCTACTGCAGTGTGTGCTTGAAAAAATACAGCAAACTAGTGCCGAGAGATACAGCGTGCAGCATAATATTTCTGAATTCCGTTTTTAAATTGGTTGTTGCGAACAGATGGTTCGTATTCACTAAGTTTTTTCTCACAGGCTCGAGGAAGAAGACAATTTCGGAACCTGAAGTGATTTTTATTGAATGTTTGTCGGGAAGTGACAATTTATCAAAGATTCCAGATACTACACCGGTTGTGCATTGTTCTCCAGGAATTCCGTAGGTCGTGCCTGGGTAGATCAGACAAAAATTCGATCGATTTTTAAGGGTTAGCTTCATCGCTAATTTATACAAACCAACAGAATAAGGTAGTGCGAGCAGTGTAAGGTTGAACAAGTCGCGTGACTAACGTCGAATGCTGCAGTGAGACATGAACAGTAGAAGTTTACAACACTGGATGATATACTGTCAGATATATCTTGGTAACTGGAGCCACTGGTTGTAAGCGCAACCTGGCTTGACGGCGTGCTTCTGCCAATAAACTTCCTACAACACGTCTGTTACCTCTTCCGTCCCCAGTCAGCTTATCCCAGTAACGCATTGACCACCACGCTCTAGATGCTAGAACTTAAACTGGTGTATACAGTGTTATGTGTCCGTGTTGACAATACTTATCTCCTATAGGTTGTTATTTAACTAGGAGTCATTGTTGCACCTAACGACTGGGTTAGAGCAAAGCGATCGCTTACATATTCCTGATTTCATTATTCAAATTTGCTAAGGTAGTCGAATGCTTGTTGACAGATTATAGCTCCTTCATATTTCATGGTTACGTAGTTTTTAAGTTACTTCAGAGACTACTGTATTCACATAAACTCACTTAAAGTGTTTTCAGATTCCACGGATTGAAGGGAATAATTCGCTTACAAGTTACTTCTTGACTTACGTGAACAATAATTCGGCGGGTTCAGTATCTTTTCGCTTTCTCATCATAATCGTTTTCGTCGTCGTTTTGACTGAGATAGTTATCATGAGCTTTTGACCCACTACCCTCCTGCTAAACGCTTATCCTTATTTTCGTCAGCCTACTAGTTCTACGTGCCTCATCTGCGACCAGTAGGATAGAACGATAATTCACTGTTTAGCTTCGCGTTTGTAGTATCAGTTTAAACAGCATTTATTCCCAACTAGATCCACTACCCAATCTGAAATGGACAACTCTATTAGGTCACTGAACTATTATGGCATACCTTTCGGCACATAAATCTAATGGCTGACATACTCACGATGGCTCTCATAAAAAACAACGTTAGTTTTATTCCAAATTAGCTTAAGTTCTTCCGGATAATCACAAATGAAACTTTTGTAACACCTCAGAAGACGGTTTACTCATTGTGATTTTCTGTGAAAGTTCACCCTTGAGGAATTTTCGTGTAAACTAAAATGGATCAAACTTGATAAAATTGTTTCCCTCCAAACTGTTTGTCTATCAGTATAACGCGTCAATATCCCAGATTATGATAGCATGGCTCAAGCGAATATAAAACCTCTCTGACCACTGTGTACATCGGTGGGTGGGAAAATCACCATTTTTCACGAAGCGTTGTTAGAAAATACAAATTTTAAGTGCATTGGATCTAGTGGGAAGAAAACGGTTTTTACTGGAATAGAAAGACAAAGAATTAATATCTCACCAAATAGTTTGTGCGGACGAATGTTGAGGGTGTACCCTGCATCGCATGGGAATCTTCAGAGCTAGTTTTTTTTTATTGGAATTCATGGTGAATTCTCCGCACTATCAAAATGGCAGTATAAACCATACGAATCAATACATTTTCTAGCCGCAAATTGTATTCTTGAGAGTAAGTCACAACCTTGTCAAAACTAATATGAACTTTTGAGTTTGTTATGAACTTCATGGCGAAGACCATTTACGAACCAAATATGTTCTCATTCAAAAACCGAACACATATCACATAAAGGGTTTGATCATAACGTAAAGTGGGGTTTCTCAGTGTGTTGGGCGGAAATTGTTCTACTAAGTGTTTCTCAACGACAAAACCTATCTCATCGATACATATTTATACTACTGATTTGTTTCAGGCGATTAAGTGTTCAACCCCCATGTAACTTCTGCTCTATAGCAGTTGAAATTGGGCTTGGCACTTCCGGCAGCTTGCTTTGAATAACCATCTTCAACTGCTAACTACAAAATATCTTTAGATGCGATTAAACTACGAACCAATTCAGCTTCCCTTCAAATAAACATCTTTTCCAACGTTAGTCTTGATTTGAATTAATTCTGCAATTTTTTGAACAAATCTGTCTACTTGCTCTTTCTATACTTAGATATATCACTAATTGTTTTCGAGGGCTATTTGATCCCCACATAGATATTTTAATTAGTGGTTCTACATATTGGACACAACAACAGCATTATATCACGAGCTGGTTGACAAACGTATTGAGCAAGCTAGTCCAAGAACTATTGCCAACAACGATTTTCATTCACACTGGTCCAAAAATAGAACCATATCTTTTTGAAACCATAAAAATCGTTGTTATATAAATGTTCATTTGAAGATAGAAAATTTCAACATATGGTAGAAGCGATATAAATGAAGTTCATGGTTTATTAGTATGGAGTGTTCACTAGTATGTTTCAGAAAACAGGTATGTTTGGTGGGATGTCATATAATTATCCGGTGCTACATTGATACTGGCGGTAGTGCTTATCGTTAATCCTGGATCTGTTACCAGTTGTAATATAAGATTGGAAAGTATAAAACGAAGTAGAACAGCTCAAGGCAGCAGCGCAACACACTTTTTACATCTAGACCAACTGAAGTAAACCATCATATTGTCCCATTAAAGTTTAACCATCATAAGTAGTTAAACGTGAGTCCATAGGACATCCAACTGTGTGTATTATGATGTAATCGTAATTGATTTTTAAAAGTACACTGACGGCATACGTTGCAGACTTGTAGAGCCTTCGCCCTGTAAATTAATGCTGTAGATACATCTCTTTTTATTTCCCGTTAAAAATTTATTTGTCCTTCTGGTTCACAAAGACTTTTTGTTCTGTTGATGCTATCTAGATTCAGAAACGACGAGATGGCAAATGACTAAGGTGAGGCAGGAAAGACGAAAAGACCGTTGTAGAGGATGGTGATGTGAAGACCACAGTGTTAATTAAGATGCTGCTGGAAAGGTATGCTAGTACACAGTAGGGTGTTTACTGCAAACAACAGGCTGTACTTATAAGAACAAGCGGATATCACAGCTAATCTGTTTAGTTACTTCCAAAGGTATTTCATTGGCTGACAGTTCGCTGTTTGGGCGAGTTAATGAATCGTCAGAGCAACCAGATTGCCTCAAACAAACTTTCTGCAATAATAGTGCGGTGTTACGTAACAAACAGCTTAGTTAACAGTAAAATTTAACTAATATTTGACCAAACACAGTTCACTCTATATGCTCAATCTATGTAACAAACACAGTACGTTGTGCGCAATCACTTCTGTCAATCAGTTCACAAGTAAGACAGAGGTTTTTCAGTGACGAAGATCCATGACCCATTTACTCCAGCTAGGTAAATATAAAGTTCGAAACATTGAGTCCTTTTTAGCCATTTGAATAGAATAGTCAGAAGACTCAACTTACGACATGAATTCGTTTCGCACACTCTCGTCAGTCGTAAACGTATGACTAGCACGAAAACAAAACTAAACATGGCTTAAGTGAAACGATTGGAAGTACACATCAGGCTGGATCGTGAATGGTACTCATGGCTAAACCCACGGCAAACAAAGGTTGACAGTCAGTGGTTTTTTTACACATATGACCGGCTGTCGATGGCTGATCAACAGAGCTTCGATATACTTGAGAATTTGTGAGTCGGGATCGTTCATCAAGACCTTAAACGAGGATGTGATATTGACACTATGGCCTGTAGTCGATAAGGGCACTGCAATGGATGAAGCGGCGTTTATTCCTCGCTGGCTGTCACTCACTGGTGGGTTAGTCAGTGCAAATCTCAACCAATCTGAGATGTGCTTCTTGGTCCTGGTTATAGGCATCTTTTCTGTTTTACCAATGTGAGTATTTCCACAACTCCAAGAAAACTGGTAGATACAATGGCTGACCGAAAATTTCGGGATTTAATTTTTGTCCGGGGGTAGAGGTAACCCAGTGGTTTTAACCCGGCACTAATCATCTCTCCAAAGGCGTTCATCAAAGTATCACCTTTGCAGGGGAGTTTGATGTAAACAGCTTTTTTAGGGGCCTCCACAGTTGCTTCAGTATAGTTTATTGCACGCTACAAAATGAATAATTTGAAAGCTCAGTAGTGAAAGATACAGAGCGACTGCATTCGATACTTTCTTCTTCTGATAAAGGGTAGAACTAGAACTCAGTGGGTGTACTTTTGTGATTTTATTGCACACAGTGTATACCGTGTGCCGTAAAACTCTATCTTGATTAACACGGTCAGTAGCTGCAGTTAAGTGTAAAGGTATGGGGAGTTTATTGAACAAAACAAAAGGTTACCTAAGCTCAAACACAAAACACATATTACATAATTAGATTATGACACTGGTAGGACATATCGTTCTTAGCCAGCCAATTTAAGCTGTGTCTGATGACTGATACGGGCCTGCCACGTACAATCAAGCAATGTGACTTAGTTTTGCTGACCCATTTCGTCCTTAGATTACGACTGCTATCCAATGACACTGTTGCCTCAAAATAGACTCATGAAATTTGCCTCTGGATCTATAATTTGTAGCTCAAACAAAACAGTTAGAAGAGGAACACTGGTAGACGCTAGCATTTCGTATTGGCTAGTCAGTACCAAATAACCAGCAACACGGGACGCGTCCAAATGAACGTCTGTAGTACCTGGGGAGGGGCATGAACAAAGAAACCAACAATAACAAAAACGTCCAGTCGTGTGATCTGAATGACATTCGCTGCGACTTAGGACCATGGCAACCCCAGGCTCACAAATAAGTGTTTTTGTACACACAACACAGGTTTGAAATGAACGGCTTCAGCAAACTTTTGGAACCGTAGGTTGTGTTGGCGCACTGTGATGGTGAAGGCTGAGGTCAGGTCCGCCTTGTAGTCAGCTGACAGTATGTGTCGTCGAATTGACGAAGCTGGTGGCATACGATTCTCTGTGACTACATTGTCCAATTTCGAAACCTGTTTGTGGACCCATTTAGGTACGTTCTTGTATTCTTTAGATCGGTGTTCTAACGGTTTTGCCCAAGTAACTTTCTTTACAGTTACGTGAGAAGTGGTAAACATGGTGTGATTTGGGATATAACTGTTTTGAATTTGTAGTTCGTCCAGTTCAGTATTTCCCGAGAACGCTTTCTAGTTATACTTGTGTTTTTTAGTTCCACTACACCATGCTCGGGATTGCCTTAAACTAAGCAAATCTGACTGACGCAGTCGAACACAACACAACACAGCGGAGTCCGAGCAACATGAGCTAACCGTGCACTGTGAGCCATGTAGATATTTGCCAACAGGGTGGCAGGTAACCAGATTGAGCCATTTCACTTAGCGCTGTCGCTTTGAATGTCTTGGCTACCGCGGTCTACTGGAGTTCACTGACAAATTTTGGTAAGTGTGATTTACAGAGTTGGTTATCTCACGATGCCTGGACATCAGTGAGGTGGTTCCTTTTCAGCACTGTGCACCAGTTTGATTAGCTTAGTGCTAGCCATTCAGGAATCATAGAGCAATACCAGAACAATCCTTAAAGCCGTGTTATGTTAATATAAGAACAAGAGAATAAATATTACAGTACACCAGATTGGTATCCGAACCCCTTCAACTAAACAAGACGTAATTCATACCAGTTTTTTTTGGTACAATCAGATAACATCGACGACCATCGTGTACGTTCGAGTACTTAACCCTTTAGAGTGAACGGTGCGAGTGCTTCTCACAGCACAAGTAGGCTACAAGTTTCAGGACATACGAGTTTGGGGTTTGTTTTAAAATTGAGCTTAGTGTACGTCACTGTTTACCAGCAAATATTCGGAAAGACGTATTTACATGTTGGGTAGAACAGTACTCATATACTATATCTTTGTCAATTAAACATTCACGTCCTGCTCTCACTCATTAATTTTACAAGTGGCTGGTTATTGAACTGGGTGAACGACCCACGTTCGTTAATCTAGTACTATGAACAATCTGATCCCGCTTCTCTGAGGACCGATTGCACTGAGAAGATTCAGGCTGTCAATACCATGGATGTCCACAAGTGTAACAGTCGTGCTCTAACAATGGATAAATGACTCAGAGATTAATGGTAGTTTCAGTGTGGAAGGGAACGGCTAAAAATTGTTAGGGAAGTACAGTTGTATGCACGAGGAGTAACATGTAGAGAAGTTTCAAGTACTGGAAAGTAGGTACACCTTTTCTTTGATTATTGTTTTGAACCTCACATAAACCTCAAGCTATCCACTTTTGTTTCCAACCAGTGAATTTGCGATTCGCTCACGTTAGTGTTCATCCGTCATAGAGGTTAATCATGTGAGTACTGTGGGCAGAAAGCCGACTCAACCGCTAATGCAATGAACTCAAAATAATAACTACACCGTCTAATCACCTAGTTGCGATCGCTTATGAGTAGTGCACATATGGTTAGGCAGCCTTGGCGTGTTACACAGTAGCTTTTTCTATTAACCACAGTCATCTAACCTATAAACAATACTCCTCAACCAGACTGAAATATGCGTTCACCCAACGCGTTAGGTAATATGGTAACTAATAGAGAATAGAGAATAACCGGACAAGGTATGATCTGATATGTGAGGTCATCAATTTGTGACAAAACGGGATTCATGATTTTTTACCTGCACCTGTTTTAGCAAAGTTCGTTGACAGCTGTGAGTTATTTAAAACAATCCAAAAAGCGGACGAAATGATGCTGTACTAACAGAGAAAACACAAATGTAAACAAGGGGACTGACTTATTTGCATACTACATTCGACGCTCGGACTACTGTCACTAATTGTTGACTGTTTATCTCGAATCATTATATTTGAACAACTTTAAACGGTCAGATCTGCTGCTATGACAACCTTTCACAAATGTTTTAATATCTACAACCAAGTCTATAAGGATTTGTCCGACAAACATTGAAACAAATTGAGTACATATATTCCGGTATAACTAATGAAGAAATTAAGCAAAAAAACATGGACTTTTCAATAATCGATGTTTACTGTGTTATAGTGGAACTGCAGTATGTAGACTGAAGATAATTTACCTTGATTTATCTTTGAGTATTTATGTTGAATTGGAGAAAGAATGTCTCATGAGTACCATACATTTTCACGCTGTTGTTCAACATGGATATCTCAACTCATTATGCAAACATGTTAGCTACTATTGTGAAAGCAAACAGATAATAAAATTACATCAATGCAACAGTAATGGATATACGATGGTCTTGATCAAATTGACACCGTCATGTCAGTCATCTGTAAATGATTTGAAGTTTCATGCTCGTATAAAAACACTGGCAATATTTAAGGGATGACGGATTGTCTGGATAGATTATAAACTATAAATATTTCCATAGGATGTGAGTTACCAGATTAACTTGATAGAGATTGATAGGATAATAGGGGGGTTCGCATGTAATCTCACTATTTTTGGAATTATCGCATATATGTTTTCTGGCGTTAACCAAGTCGTGTACCGGAAACAGTTAAACTGTAAACTACAAATTATGCTTCGACCTTGTTTTTTCAAGGACCCTATTGGACTTTCCCGAGAGTGCAACGAATAAAAACTTATGCTCGCAACAACATAGGGGATTATTAGATAGCGGTCTTGCTCCCAAATCGGACATTATTACAGCAGCCACATATGTGACTTTCGCTTATTCTGACCTTCAAATGGGACTAAAAGTTGGGAAAATGCCATTTTCATTCAAAGCATGACCAGAATAAACGAATAATTTACAAGTACATCGTGGATCCAATTCAGTTGATCTGAGATAGTTAATTATAGGTATGATCAACGAAAATGGCTTAAAGCCCAACTATCTTGCCAAAAATAATCCCGTCAAATCATGTGAATGGCACGTCAAGCAAAAATGTAGTTCGACTAACATTACTAACATTGTTGGAAAGAGACTACTCCTTGAAATAACCTCCAACTTAATCTTTCGATCGGTCGATAAAAATAAACATTAGCTGACGGGAATCAAGTTGTTACACGGGGAGGGTGGTTGAAAAAACCACACAATTTAGACAATGTTAAGTTATTTTATTAAGACAGGCGAACACAAGTGATGAAATGCAATCGATACCATTTACAGCTAATGGACCATGGTGACTAACAGGAATCTTGATAATTTTTGTGAATGGAAATATTTTTAAAAATTTCTCCTAATCTGAAAATTCTTAGTTAGTAAAAAATAAAAGTTTAGTAGCCGCGGATTTTCAACACTTCAAACACGTTTTGCAGCCGTCGAATTCCGAATTCTTACAAGCCATTCTTCAAATCAAACGTAAGAGTCGAACTTTTTACGTCATAAGTCAGCAGTGATACCCATTTATTTTTTGGCCCTGGATTTGAAACTTGACAGTGGTCTTTGTAGGGCAATCTTTTTGATGACTTTACCTCTGATTATACTCCAAATGTTTCGCATGTGCGTGCACTGCCACATTCGATTCTGAGTAACACTCTACTTGACAAATGGCTTTAAGAGGAAATACGGTGAGTGTCTTTTCAACTCCAACGTACATTTCTGAGTGAGGGGATTATTCTCAAGAAAAAGGTACCAAAAACTGGTTTACAAAAGTACATCTGAACAGAATATGTGCATGAGTTCACATAACTAACTTTAACTAAAGTATGAACTCTGCAACACTTTCATACTTAGTCGCCGAAACTGAATTCGTAATTGTGACATCACGATGGAATATCTTTCAGAAAATGAAGTTCA
>LUCH01000365.1:164473-183722 GCA_013368495.1 Paragonimus heterotremus
TGGCATGTTAGCAGCAATGCCATTGACCTCACAAAAGGCAAGACCAATTGATCACAACCGAAAGTTCAATCACCACTTTGTGCGAATAGCATTCAACTTACCCGAGCATTTCGAAAGGAGAAGGAACAGAATCGTTGTGTTTAGTCCAATCTATAACCCTATGATTCAGACTTCTCATATTGGTTAGAATTACCGTCTTTATTGAACCAACTTAACACGGCTGAGGTGTTTACAAGACGTTCGAAGATCTGGAGTATTCTAAACTTTACACCACCCACATACTGCTTATGAGTTCAAATAATAACGAAACTTGTGTCTGTTGCTTCCTTCTGAAGTGAGCAAATCGAAAGTCTTTTTTGAATGGTGAGGATGCGATCAAGTGTGAATAGTGTTCAATTTGAAATAACCAAAATCCGCGATTTTCTGGAAACTTGGCAGTTTATTAAAATGTGTAGTCTGCGATGGCACGCACGAAGGTGACGGCTGGATTGTTAAATATTAAGACTGGAAAACCTTATCTACTTCTGAGAATTTGAATTTGGATTTTCTTGCAACCTATTCACGTCAATCGGTGATTAGAGTCAAAATGAGCTATTCGTGTGAGCCGACACTGTTTGACAGCTCCCTCATGCTTCCGCTCAACTCCACTTAAGTAGTTCGCTGTAAAACTGGAATCTTCTGAACGAAAAAACTGATTTGCTGGTAAAAACATTGAACATCGAACATTTTGTCGCATGAACAATTTGCAATCCGTTGCAAACAAAAATTTTTAATCCACATCGCAAATTAAGGCTGTATACATTAGTCATGACAGACAAACACTGCCGGTCAAAATTGGTTTACCTCTGTCGAATTAGTACAGCCTTGTAATTAGTCCATGCCAGATAGTCATTAGCCACCTATCTAACAAAGAGTGTGTAAGCGAGGAAGCCCAGAAAGTAACTGATACGTGAAGCAACCTGCAAAACCGTTTGTCCAAAAACCGGTTGAAGTTTGTTGTGTGTAACTGAACAGGCAGTGCCCTCCAGAATTTGTCTCTCCCTTAAAGCATGAAAAGTAGCACGTACATGTGTTCTCCAACTTGTTTGAAATGCTTTTTCATTCCCAACGTTCTCACTGATATTGAGTGCGTCGTAATTTGCGTCTCATCAGCACAAATGTGCCTGCGTGGGGTATACCCGTGCTTCGTGGTTGAGTAGGCAAAGTTAACCAATTGAATCACTATGTTAAATTTTGGTCACTGGTGAATATCACAGTAGGTAAAGATAGCAATGACTCAGTTAATGTGCCAGTAAAGCATGATACTGGGTTGCTTAACCTTGGTGGTCTCGAACAATACGTTGAGATACCATAACTTTATAATTCAGCGGTGAAATAGTTAAACCGCATGTGGACGGAAAACTGCAGTCGACTAGAAAACCCGTCAACCAAAAGAAACAGCTATATGAACTTTTCCCACTCTACGCCAATCACCGTCCCTTTGGAGAACAACTGAGAGAATTTGTGAGGCTACAGTGGACGCCAGTCTCAGTGTTGTTAGGAAAGCGCAAGCTCTCGATCCTAATCAGTCAGTCCTGGTCACTAGACTACAGTCATTTCTCACTTGGATAGAAAATGTCTGGAATTATTTACAGCCACTTTTCAGAAAACATGAATTTCGGAAGTTCATTACCATTTCCAGGTACACCTACCGATGTTCATGACAAAGTAGCCTGGGCTTACCTGATGGTCACATATGCAATGTGTAGACAACTGTGAAACCAGTAACGACCGTACATTTTGCCAAACCGACCTAATACTTAGTGGAATATTGGAGTGGCTGTTCTTTTGAAAATAAATTGAAATTTTGGTGGCTGTTGTTTGTGTTAGAAGAAGAAGTAAGAACCTGCGAATTCCACTTTTTGGAAGAAGGATGTGCCACTGAAAAGTTATATCTGGAATAAGTTCGCCAAAATACCGAACGTAAAAGACTTTGTACAAAGCCACAGATGATGTAGAAGAATACCCACGTTTAGGTTGGAGTAGAAACTTGTCAACCAATACCAAGTTACGAGTCAGTAAAATGTGTTCAGCAAAACATAACAGCAATAGTGTTCCAGGATTTGCCAGACGCCCAGTGTAGGCTACCAGAACAAGAAAATACATGTTCACATCCACGTCCGCGAACGTTATAAATAAGAGAGTGCGAAATACTATTTTTTCATGGGGTAAAGTGAATCCATACTAACTAAAAAGCCTATTGTGTTGTCTACTTGGTGTTATTGGCAGTCACATCCGTGTACTAAATGACTAACGCACTGTGCTTCACGTGCACACTTTGGCTAGTCAATCCAAGACTCACGTGAGTCCGTTGATTAACCAGTTTTGACCGCAGATTACTAGGGATTCTAGAATAAGTTCAAGGGTCTAAATCCGGTCAGGAACAGTTGATTAAGTTCAGAATAAATGTGCAATCTTAAAGTGAGAGGTACGGGCGAATCGTACTGGTTTGTGATGTTTTCCGCTTAACTTGCTAAAAACGAAACATTAACGTCGGTCGCTTTTCTTACCATAACGTCGATTGTCCATGACAAACTAACAAAATATAGCAATTAATCGTAGTGCTCATGCTGACCCGATGTTACAGTCATGAACCTGAGAATTGTCAGTGGAAGACGCGCCCTGATCCTCACTTACCAGCAGCTGCGCTATTACCCCATTCGAAGAAGTTGATTTTACAAATCTTTTATTGCCTAGAATACCTCAGGAAAGCCAACGGATACAGTTGAGGAAACCGGAGTTAGGAGTTTATTCGCTGAATGCAGATTCAGTCATTAGGATCGCAGAGTGAATTAATAAAACATGATTGTTCCAGATGGGTGATAACACAGTCTCCAAATATGAACGTCAAATTATCTTTTTCAAACCTAAGCCTGATGATAAAACTATTCTAAACGCTTTGCAATCGATGTTTTCAGAGGAGTTCATTCAGTTCACTCCCTCCTTATTATCCTGTTCGACCTATATTGTCTCCTTCTCTTTCAAGAAACGGTTTCTTTTACTGGCTCACGTGGTAAGACTGATCGTACTTTATTCAGGCGAATGAATTGAGAAATATTTTTCTCCGGCTTAGGTTCTTTATAGATGTTCATCCGAAAGACTTGTTAGCGATCACTTCTAAACCAGGCCACTTTGTCTAACCAAAACTAAGTGAAACGTACCACTAAACGTTTAAATGTATCCAACTGGCATCAAACACTGTGAGTAGTACTCACGAGCAGATATATCAAAGTTTTATGTGTAAAACTTTGTTCTACTAGTGACGCGGTTGTCAGCTTGGGGTTCAACTCCAAATTGGCATAATGATGTGCCAAATGCGAGTGAAATTCAACATGAAATGTACCAGACCCTTGACAACTCCAAACCCAAATCATTATCCGGCAGGTTTAAAGAGAATGGAAAGTTCAATTTTTCTTGGAAGTCCAGATCTCCGGATTATCGATTGGAGTTTGACAGAACACTTACTGTGTCAGGACGATCGGGCAATCTGATCATTGCTCACAAGCGAAAGTGATTGAGCTTTCAGATGTGGTTATCCGGTGATGCCTAATGTGGGGTCAACTGCACAGTGATCAAAATGGTCGCACCGTAAATGTGTAGCCGGTATTCTAGTCTCGGCCATGACTAGGACATTTACTGCTGACGAGCCCCAACAAGACTGAAACCTGAGTCTAGTATCTCTTTTTGAAAGAAGCTTGTTGAAAAGTCGATCTAGATGCGAAGGCTGACGTCAAGCGTTAGAGATGTTTAACTGAAGCTTGATCAAATCCCTGAATGCTCACCAGTAATAACGATATGTCAGTATTGTGCTGTAAAAAAAACAGCAAAACTGTACGTTAATTATTATGTTCGAAAGAATGCACACGTTCATGTATTGCTGGATATGAACACCCTGGTTAAAAGCGAGTGATGTTCAAGTTACAATACACGAAATTATTCACTAATCATCATTAAAAGATGCCACCTAATCTACTATGACTTGAACATAAGAGCGAACCACAAAACAATTAGTAGTATATGCTTGATCATTCTCTAGACTGACGGAATGTTTATTTTCTTGTTTTGCTTTTCAGGACCAAGCCATAGGAAAATTCAAACTCTGCATGGTTCCGGTGGAGCTCAGCGTCGTTTTCCGTCGGACACTACATTGAATTTCACTCCTCGAGATGGAACCCAAGTGAGTCAGTTGTTCTGATATTAACATGGTGACGTTCGTTGAAATAAGTTCTGTGTGAAATCAACATTTAGATTTTTCATTTCACAGAACAAGATCGGTGGTTATAGGTTGATGGAAGGTGCGGCTACTTGTGTTCATCTGCCAAGGTGCTGCACAGTCGAAAAGGAATTAGCAGTGGGAAGTACAGCACTTTCGATCAGGTCGATCAAAGGATGAAACAGATGTGAAAGTGCGAATTCAACGAAACCACTGAAGGAAAATGAAATGCTAACTGGGTCTCAAAGCAAAAACCTATAAACCACAGTCTACGAATCGAGTAGTAAGCACACTTCATCATGTACAGCTAACTGAAGGCGGTTGTTTATGGTCGACTGACGTTTTTGTTCTAAGGGAATGCATCCATGATCAGATTGTTTGGAGAATGGACCTAGTTTCTCCAATGTGGGTATTAATTCTGCGCCTAGAAACAACAATTGGCCCATTTACGACAAACTTTGGAAAGTTTAGGTGGACTCAGATGATGAGCGAATGTTATCCGCAAGTCAGGTCGCTAATTATGACAACAGTTATCAGGTGAACGGAGCTGACCCAAAACATAATGTCTACCTACTATCACTGGTAAATTATTTACACTTAACCAAAGTGTGAGTTGAATGCATAGGTCATCACAGTTGTGCATAAGTTGAACAGTACTCGTGATCGGTTGCAGTTTTTACACAGGTAGACTGTCCAGCATGAAGATAACACTCCTGTCCAAAGAAGACTGACAAAACTGTTTATGAGGAAACCATACTTGCGATCAATGCTGAGTGATGTCCGAACGATAACCAAAATCAAAATATACTCCAATAATTACAACGGTTTCTGTGATTTTAGCTTTGGAGATTATAATAGTTGAACCATCGACTGGAGTTAAAAGAGTGGACACCGTTTCACACTCCGGGGTCGATCAGGCAGTCTCAGCGTTGCTCACAAGTGAACGAGAATGAGCCTTTGACCAGCACTGTGGACTGAGATGGCTTCACAGATTATTCAGTGAACATCGAAGCCATTCCATTCACTGAACCCGGCTAACCGCAATTTATTGTAACTTACCCAATTCAGAGGTCGACAAGACTTGCCGATTTAGCATACAGGTGACTGGGTTCATTTGAGTTTGTACGAGAAACACCAAGGTAACCGTGACTGTCATGTTTGATTAAATCAAAACCGATTAATCTAGTAAGCCTTCAGATGAAAATATGCTTGAAACAATTGGTTCCCTTGTACAGTTTGAACAAAAAAGTTAGAATACGAAATTGGTAGATGCAAGCATTTCGTATTGACTCTTCGGTACCAAATTTACAAAAACACCGATGCTTTTTTATTGCAAACAACTAGAGGGGTGGATAATCAGTAAGCGGGTTAGGATAGATCAATAAATCCAGGGAAGGGTCAGGTTCACGAACAACTGTTTTTGAACACAAATAACCCGCCTGAGTTGATTGATAGAGGTTGTTTCAGCAAACCTTAAGAATCGTAAGTAAGGATGACGTACCGAGATTGTAAATGTACAAGATGGATCGATCGGGTAACCAATGGTCCCGACTTGTCTAGCAAATGAAGCAACTGGCCGTTTTTTACTCGTTTCATCAACATCACCTTTCTGCGATAACAAAGAAATCTGCACCCATTTAAGTACTTGTTCCTTCATTCTTGAGCTCAAAAATCTCTCGGTTCTGTTTATGTAACTTTTCCCGCACCTACATATGAAGTGGTAAGCACGATGTAAGGTAACACCGATAGGCTGATATACTTTGATTGAAAGCACTGGTAACTTCTGAGTCCGAGCAATTACAAGGAGTTCACCTGCACTGAGCGTTCACTTAACTGATTTCCTCAACCGTTTTGTTTTGTGATGCATGATATAATCACCTTTAAGAGGCAGCCGCACGTAGACCTTCTTTTCCTCTACAGTGCCCAACTCTTCGGGTGTTTTTTGTCTACCGTGTCTCTCCTTGAACCTTCTGGGGGCAGCCATTTGATTGTAGAACAGAGGTAATCAGACCTAGTTCTTCTGCAAGTCTGTTGTGGGCTCAGATTCGCTTTGGCCGAATGAAAAGAGTATTCACTGGTTTTCGTTTATGTTAGATCGGTTATGCATAATAGCATACCTTTATGCACGATTTCGTCTTGTCTCTTCTAAGATTAAAGTGACAAAGTTCAACGCGCAATCATTTTACCTCTTTTGAAGAATGTCCTCTCAAATCAACGTAGGATAACACATCAGAGCATAGTCGCTACAGTTGAGCAGAAGCAACGTATATCATCCTATGAGTCTGTCACAGTGGCTGTACAACATCGTCCACCGGCGTCATAGATTAATTTCATCTATCCAGTGTGTAAAACGCTGGAACCCGGAGGCTTACTGATCCACTAATTTTGTACAGCCGTTCCTAAACTTTTCAGTGAGCCGCACAATTTTGTCACTGAACGCGAAGCCACTTACCGATTAGCACCTCAAAACCAACGGTTTCGCTTTCTCCATTCAGCAGGCATTACCCAAACAATTAAATATTTCAAGTAACATAAACAACAAATAAACCATAAAACCACCTGAATATATCGTAGTCCAGCGTTCGAACGTGATGCATGAAACTCGTCAGCGTTAGTGTGAAAGATATTAGAAAGAAATTGTAGGTACACATTTTCGAAAAGTTGAACAGGTTTTTAGTTTATCTGCTCAGTATTGCCCGCTATGATCGTTAATGCTCAATTCAGAAAACATTGTCTAACTAGAGGTTGTTCTCTCCCATACATGTACTGAGCTGCAGTGACATGTACAATGATCGCGTTCTACATTATTGAAAAGAAGACAGTTTGGGTCGATAAACTCATCTACATGAGACTCCAGTGATTCCACAAGATACAAGATGGTATCCTTCTTGTTAATTCTACACAGAAAGTGCATCTCAGCTGCCGACCGTATGACTTTTTCAGGCTTGAATGATTAGATTTTAACTGTTGTACCGGACGGGTCCATTTTTTTCCATTGTCCCACATACCCTGAAGACTGCCGCAAAATGTGATTGATCGAAAACGTAGCAAACCACTGGATTCACAGTGTGATGTTAACTTGAAAGCTTAAACGGTATTTCCAAATCCGACTTCACAGTGGTTCCAATACAGTAAAACCTAGCTCTGAGGTAAAAAAAAGCAAGCTATTCTTAAAACGAAACGCTGCGTTTAAAAGTGCACGAATGATATAAACAAGTTTTGCACGGTGACAAATGCAGCAGTTGAAGCTAGACTTATTTTAAAAAAATGTCGCTTCACCTATATTGATGGGTTGTAAAACAAATTGCGCGTTATACCATTTGCTGATATCCTTTACCAGAGTAGCGTTACGGGCAATGCTGGGTGGCATATATAGTTGGCAGGTGTGTATGAAACATTCCGACACACGTACAGATTGGTCGGAATCTGGTTTGTTTGTATGAGTGCGCTGTGTAATAAAAATGCATCGGAACGACCCTGTCTTGCAATCAGTACGCTATAACGAATTGCAAACATTTTTCTTAGACAGCAGTAACAATTTTTGGAAAACACACTTGTAAATTGCCTGTGTGCTGGACGGTGATCTATGGAATTGAAGAGTGAGAAAATTATATTCCACTTTTGTTTGGGTAAAGTTCATACAGGATAGCGAAATGGTATCTCAAACCGGTCTCCTTTAGTGTTGGAAGACTTTGACCCAGACAGTGAACAGATTTACGAACCAATTGATTTAGCTCAAGAACTAGTTTTACGCTGACTTTTAACCACATGCTTTTAATCGTTCCTCAATTGACAGTCTATATCAGTTAGCAGTATGTCGATTTAAAGTTGTTCGTTCGCAGAATCACACACTGTACACACATTGTTATATTTTAGTAAACAAGCATATATCAACGCAGTTGTAATAAAACAAACGATCTTCGTTTCAAGAGCTTGAGCTGCTCAGCGAGCTGCGTCTGAGATGGATCAGAGCCTTCTGCAAAGCAGTTTGCCTGTTACCGGTTATACTTTTGAGCAAAGTAGACTGTTTTTATCAGGATAGCGAACCTTGCTGAAACAGAAATTATTATAGTTGCTTGATTTTTTGTCTTGTTGTTGTTTATGGGCACCATAGGTAGGAAAGCAGGTCGGAAAATATTTTCGTAACATCTAACTTGGTTATCTTAATGGAAGACACATTTGAATAAAGAGCTTATATAAAAACAGGTAAGTAAATGTATGTTGTGAAAATATTCTCATCAGGTCAGAAGAGTTAAAGGGTTATAATCAGTAGATTGCTTGTACAGTACTTAAATAATTCCGTAATACACAGCTGTTGTTTAGTTTAGAAACAGTACCTATCTTTTTCATCCTCAACAGTACCAATATATTTGTTGGAGATTTTGGTGATTGCAAAGATCGCACAAACGTCTTCTGAAAATATCACACAGATTATCTGGTCTGAAATCATTTTCCTCGGTGTTTGAAAGACGGCATGGACTGATATATCGTAGTTCGTCTTCGGACTCACACGGTGCATGACCAAGTAGACGTCAATGCGGCTGTTGTTTTGAACAAGACAACCAAGTGATTGGCTGTTTATCAGTCGCATGGTTGATGTCACTCACTTTTTGAACATTTCCGATGAAGCTACATCGTTCACCCAGAAAAGCATCAAGTCGTATATTCCACTTAATTTGCTGGTAAGCAACAAGAGAACGCATCAGCAAGTATACTTCTTGCGTAATGGGAAACCTTTTGGTTGGACTAAAGAGCGTTAGTATGAGACGAATTGAAAATGATAAACAGAAGTGTGTTAGGAAACGTTCCGCTTACCTTTTATTTCGAGTGACAAGGCAATACATTTTCTTTCTTCTAAACTTTGCAAGACGGCGAAGTAAATTTTTTAGTTTTCTTCTCATTTTTTCAGTTCCTGGTAACCATGGATATGAACTGAAATAGGCGAACTAGATAGGGGAAGAAAGCCGTCAATTTTCGGCTAACAAGAATTTCAAAAATGCTCATCTAATTGGTCTGAGGTACATTAACAAAGCAGCCTCAGCATTTTACAGTTTATTCACTCTGCGGTCTGTATTGATCAAACACAACACCTATCTGAGTTCGACTTGTTAATTTAGGATGGATTTCAGCCGGCTTCTCTAGACTGGAAATACTCGACTTTGTTTTTGTTATTGTTCTAGCTCATCGTAAGTAACCTTGATGGGACCACGCTTTTAACTCAGATCACCTCAGGAAATGAAGCAATCCTACTGTTCACTGCGCCACAGATCTCACACAAAGTACGACCGAGTGTTTGTAATAGAACAATCAGTAAGATTCACTTGTAAATAATGTCCAACTTGTCTTGCCATATAAAAAACTCAAATTTTCTCGCCGATTCTATCTCATAATCTTAAGATCAAGAATTTTCGGTCAATGTAATCCAAGAGTTACCACGTATGCTGATAACATGAACAGAAGTGTAACTTCCTCTCTCAGAAAATATATGTGCTCTACTGCAGAGTTCCAACAACGCTAAAACTGTAGACCGCTGTCAATTACTAAAAACAGGTTCATTTAGAATTCTACCGGAATGCCAAAACTATGATCAGATATGCTTAGAGTTATACTCGCTGATGTATTTTAATCTATACAAGTTTCCTTCATCATGTACTCTCTTCGGTCATGTTTCACCCCGTACCCATCATGGTCCAGTTAGTAGTCGGTGGTTTTTTGGCATTTCATTATCATTATTAGTCAGAACTATTTATCCAGTAGGAATACATAGGACGAAGGCATGCGCGTGCTGCGTTTCCTGAGTGACTGGAATACGTACAATAAGCCCATGTTGCTACTACTTATCTATAGTTAGCACGCACGAACGTGTTACTGTGTTCTCCTGTGTTATACGACCCCTGCTAAATACTATAGTGACAATACCGAATGAATAAGTGTTTTCCTAATCCAGATGACAGGTCACCATGGATCGGTATGCGAACTGGGCCAAAGGTCAGCAATTAAGTCTCAAAACAGCCAAAATCTAAGATTACAAGTTACACATTAATGCCGATGAACTACATTACAATGGTGGCTGACTAAACGCGGTGTTCAAGGGTTAGAGATTGGTTATTACAGTTCAAAAGCCAACCAGAACATATTGAGTTGCGACAAGAAAACCTGTACACAGATGGGTGTCCGGTAGAGTATTATTGGTTAATATCAAATCGTAAAAATTACGCAGGCGTAATCAGTCAACCACCGAGTCGGAATTATCAATAAGTAATGAATCGAAATGAAAGAGAAAGTCATTCCCCGAACCTGGAGTTGCGTAACCTTTTTCAGTCGGACCTAAGTATCTTATGATTGTTTGCATCACCCGAACTGCAAACGTACGAACAATTTGAGCACATAACCTACCAGCGGTACAGTACTTCTGTCGCCTAAAATCTCTGGAATGTTCCATCGGAAATAATTGCTTCCACCAGATCAGACACAAGTAATACACTGCATTTTCAACCGTTTCCACCTGCTTCAGAACAGACCCTATCGCCACACATTTGGACATCGACTGGATTCGAACCAGTTATGAAAAACAACACGCGCAGGCGCGACAAAAACTTTACCGGATGAACTGAAGAGATAAAGCCTCCTCGGTGGTACGAATTCAGTTGACTTCTAGCTTTTGCAATTGTTAATTCCGCCTGCTTACTTGCCAGTGATAGTTTTTACGCACATAATGCTGTCTTGACTCTGTAGTTTGCTGTAAAATTATAGGCAGTGATGTTCTTTCATTTATTAAGGGTCTTCTGACTCTGTTTGAAAAGGTTGATTTACTGTGGGGGGGGGGTAAGTGATTTGAACATCTTCGGACTACATCACCATTTGACATGTTCTTATTGGCATTCCGGTGTAATCGGTTTGACTGTAACCCATTACTGGGGGCCGGTAGTATAGCGCTTTCACAACTGGTTAGGCAACCAAAATCAAATGGAAGTTTAGGTCGACCCTACAGGATGTGTAAAATGACGAACAGATAAACTGGATGAGTGTAGGAGAAAAGACGGGTGATCGCTCGCTTGTCTGAACATTTGTGAGCATTCAGTGTTGTGGATAATAATGGGTCTTGTGTTTGATTCTGGTGAGGCGATGCAGGACTAACTTAAGCTCAGAATTCGTCATCGAGCACAACATAGTGTTCGGACTCACACGTTATTCAAAGTTTCTTTCTCAGTAAAATCGAACAGGAGAATGATACTCCAACAACAAAATACGGTAACTTGGAATTACGGTTTCTTGAATGGCAACCAATAGTAGCATGTCTCACTCTGTTCGAAAAAATAAATATAACCTAACTCTCATTTCGTTCGTACACCGTGGAGGACATTTGCAAATTTACTACCATGGAATGCGTTCAACGTTTGTTCGACTAAACATTAGACTGTATGACTAATCACGTCAGTAGGTAATCTCTAGTCCGCAATTTTCAGTTTGTAGCGTCCCGGTTTAGTTAATTCAATAAAGGTTGGTCATGCCATAATTATCCTCGATCAGGGCCAAACAAGCAAGTCCTAATTCCACTGTTGTGCGACGAGATCCCAAAAGCGTACCCACTCCTAGTCACAGTTGATTGCATGCTTTCCATATCATCCTTTACTTACACACACACCACCGTAAACTCGTAACTATGTGATGCGGCTGCCGTACGTTCAAGACGGCACGATTAAACTATTTATCAACGTCGACAGCGCTGGATCCAAACCAACACCCCAGCTGCTCATCTTTCCAGGTGTGGAGTTATCACTGATCACTCCTACTCTACCCCGTCTGGGTTTGTCGTGTACTCTCGCACCCGCTTAACGCTGGTTATACTAGATCCAGTTCCTACTTGTCAATAGGTTCTCACGACGCAGTAGTGTGTTATTAAATGCCCATACCAGACACCTGTTTCTCCAGATGATTGTTTGATCGAATGAAAGCGTTACATATTTTTGTTTGTAAAAGTCATCCCGGTAAATTTTATTTATTTTCTGTCCGGTTGGTTTGGTTTCGTATATAAAATGCTTTACTTTTAAACTAAAAAATTATTCCCACCTTCGATTGTTGTCCCTGTTCTTGAGGTCTACACGTCGGGTAACAAACCCGGCCCAGTTACAATCCCCGCCCGCAGTCGCAGTGCTCAGCCTAGCCCTGGACCCAGCCCAATGGCTAGCCCGACCACATTTTACCGGGCGTCGGAAAGCAACTTATCCAGCCAAGATGGACACGGAATGGACAAGCGCTCGAGAATCGGGAGACCACAACATGTGGACTTGCAGTTTTCTGGCACTCAGAGGGTAACCTCATCTCCACCAAATATGGATAAATCGCGTTCTTTCATGCCTAACGGAACAGATGTAAGATTTTTCTGCTGCTACAAGCGACACCGTTTGCAGTTGTTCATGAGTTGGGATTCCATTTACTCAAAGAGTTTATAGCACAACGTTACATTTGTCAAGACTTTTAACATATCTTTCCGATGTGCTATAATTAACACTAGGATAGCTGACCTAAACAATTACCAGAATTATAACAAATGAGGTCGATTATTTCCAGTTTGAACTGTTTGAGGAAGACTTCCTGGGCGGTTAATTCCCTGGATTATTTAATCGACTTTGTACAACACGCAAGACTGAATGAGTGCCCGGTCCCAAGTGTGAGATTTCTGGGCTCCCAGTATGGAATCATGTTTCAGCAGCTAGAGCACTTGCCGCGTTTGGGCACGTTGTTTCTGCTGATGTTTAGAAACCAGCAGAACTACAAATATTTTGCAACTGACCTACATTTTACAACTGAACTATAAAGTTTTTGCGCAGTTGCGTATTACGTTTTCTTGGTTGCTGCGTTCATTACCCATCTCAGTACGGTTTTAGTTAGTTAGACTTCAAAAGTCTGCAACGCAAACCGCAGCGTTGGTCAGTGTGACCGCTCAGCTGGAGCCGTGCCCTCTATCTATACCAGCAATTGCACTGACGGTGCTTGAGACCATCGAAAGTGGACACTGCGGTCAGGGCAGACGGGTCAATGTTCTCTCTAGATCTTTTGTCGCATTCCTTAAAGTTATTTGAGCACCTACTATTTTGTACGGACTACTGTGTCTATAGCCGATTCTAACGGATATCAGCTCACGAGTTAACGAACAGTTCCCCCTAAAGCTACACTACTATGTTGACTCATGCAAAAGAGATTCCAATAGCTAGTGAATACCACAAGTCCATACAATCTGATACGGTCGAGGTAGAACGATCACAAATCCTAATGCGTAAACTACATGAGGTCTGTCAGCTTGGTTTATAACCAGAACCTCTACACAACAATTCATCGATTTAGATGGCTATCTAATCGTCAGCCAATTATGCCGCACATGACGCTTGAAAGTTACACACCGATGAGACTAGTAGGGATGTTTAGTGGGGCACAACAATTTTAGCACGATGTCTCATTTTACTTGTGAAGCAGCATGCGTGAAACCAAGTGGTCGACAGTATCATTGGAAAACTTTATCTCACTGAATAATACGTTTACCCTTGGCCTTGATCTACAGGATAACAATTTTGCTTACTGGAATCTTGAGTCATAATTTGTTCTAATCGTTCTGAATAAATGAATTCAGCACTTGTAGTGTTGGCATTCAAGGCATCAACCACAGGCACGCTCAACTGTCCACCAGGCAGCTGTTTCACATTTTTGATAATGCATGAACCATTATCTGAAACAACCAGATTTCGTTTGATGACAAGTTGTATATGAAAGGTGGAGAAATGGCATTCATCTTCTGGTAGTTTGACACATGAGCAGAACTTCTGGTCACATCAAGCAGCCATTTCTTCATGCTACTTAGTGTATTCATTTGTTGATAATTGGTCGTAATTGGCCCGGTGGTTCCGTTATCCAGGATACGCCATGTATATTTCACCCACAATGTAGAAATAGCTAGTAAATAGAAGGTAGTGGCCAAAGCAGAACAACGGGATCACTCTGGCTTGTATAGACACAGTCTGTCTAACCTTTTCAATGTATACTGAATGTGCCTCCACAGGCCGGAACTCTCAATGGTACATCGTCTTCTGATTTATTTTTGAGAAATTGCTTTTGACGTCACTTTGTCAGGGTCATCAAGACAGACACCACTAATGATATATACTGGAGTTTCGCCAAGCATGTTCTTAGTACTTTATTGATCTTGTAAAATGGAATATACTACCAATTAACTATGGCTTATGGCTCGCTGTATCATTTGAACCATCATGGTATGATGATTAAAGATATCCAAGCACGGTAAGTGCCACTGATATCTACAACTTATGTGAATTAAAGATTTGGAATCGATGGCACCACATTTAGTAGTTCTTGCAATGAAACTGTAGGATTCCTCGACCGTTTTGGTACTGTCGGACTCTTTAGAGCTGCATAAGAATGGCATAGGCGTTTTCGAGTCAACGAACTCTTTTCTGATAGAGCAAATGAGTTAACTGGGTTCAGAAGGCAAGTAAGAATGACACTATCTACAATTTTATAATTTATACAACGCTGTTTGGTTTGTCACTGTTTTAGAAAGCCATCCCCTGTTCATTTCTGTCTGTACTCTTGATGAGTGATTTTTAGTTGATATTGCTACTCTGTTGTTTGAGTAATAATTCCAGTTGTTCAGCTGTCTAAGCAAATTTCATGGTGTTCCCCACATGCTCACCTTAAAAAGAGGTTGCTGTATCGTTTGTGTATTCCAACGATCTTCTGAATAAGGTTGATTTGGCGTGGTTCAAGAGAAATATATTGTTAAACAATCCACAATCTAGGCTTGTTAGTCATCTGTACATCAGTTCTCAGCTTGCTAATGGGATGTATGAAGAGTGTTCACTAATGAAATTGTGAAACTTTGATTTAGTTCGAAATCAACAAGTAAGCAAACTGGCTTTGAAGCAACCTGTCTGCCGAACTTTTGCCTTGTAACGCAGAATGGTCTAACTTCAAACCGTAAAAGTTTTATTGCGTCGTAGTAGAGGAGTTATTTTTATTTCGCCGAAAGTGTTTTGTGCAAAAAGTATCTTGTAGAAATATTTATCGAATGGAAGCGTTCCTTCTTAGTGATTTCTTTCTGAAGGAGTACCTTACTACTCAGACTATCTAGTAAGCCCAAGAGATGATGCAACAAATATTTAGTCTGTGTAGTGAATAGTCTTAAAAACATATTTTAATTCCAGAGCTAAATCAAAGGGTTTGCTGAAAGTGGTAATAGTTCACCTACTAATACACAGACGATGCTCTGGAATATCACAAGAGGCAGTGGCTCTCAATTCAGAGATCATTCTCGTCAACCTTCAACAATCAGTAATTTAAAAATGACAGTAGTACTATAAAAAAACATACCACACTGAGAGGCCAATCACTTAAATCTAAACGTGTCTTCCTGTCTCCAACGCAATCTTCTCCAGACAACTCATTACTCATCAATATAATCTTCCCAACAAGATTCACGTCTGTGTTCCAAGCTTGTCCACTTCATTGCGAATTCAACGAAATCAGAAAATCACAGTGTTATTGAGGGTCATTTGGTACCGTTTGTGAACAATGGAATGACTTTCGTCCTAATAGTAGGATGCATATTAGCGAGACACAGGCACTGCTACCGTTAGCCAACGGAGTATCACTTCGCGTTTATTTCCACCCGACTATTGGTTTGGTTCCAGTCACATCACCCGAGTTCAAGCCTTTTTCAAGCAAGTAGAAAATGATGAACAATGACCAACAATTGGAGAGTCGGATATGTTTTCAGACATATCGCCTGATTACAAAATATGCACTTCGAATTCCGATAGCATCACCACCCCATAAACACGCACCGCGGTGACATATGAACTGTAAGCAGGGATTAATCAGTTAGGATGTCCACTAAGGGTCACTGTTGGCTGGACACAAAGTGTTTGAGCATACCATTTGTGTTGGGTTGAACTGTACAATAACTCACTGCTCCTCACTCACTAGGACACGTCGCACCATATAGAAATACATGCATGTACTCGAAATAATGGTAGAATTGATGGTCGCGGTGATTCTTCTCCAGTGACTGATTTTACTTCCCTTTAGGTGTGGCAACTATGGGGAGAAAAATTAGGTTATATGTCCTAGCTGGGGTCAGGTAGAAAGCTATTGGTGATCCTAGTAACACACATTAATGAACTATGGTGATTTCCACAGATGGCCTCAATCAGCGTATCCTCCGTTGTGCATATTCGCATCAAGTGTGTTTCAGGTTACTGTCCAGCATCTAAAACAACCTAATTGATCTAGTGAACTCAATGAAATATTGACCAAGAACCTTTCATAGCCAGTTGCTATGTCTTGTTTCAAGATAATCAACTAAACTGGCAAGCACTTAATCTTATCGATCACCCAGGAAGTGATGGACCGTTGTTCGAGTCTGACTTAGTCGCATCGGCAGTACACATGTTGGAGACACAACGCCACGATCTATGAATAGTTGTCAGATTAGTAACTGAGGCAGTTACCCAAGCGAACAAAGGGTCACCGTCACTGGGGATGGAGGTAGTGCGATGGCAGCTCTGGTTTTAACACTTGCTCACCTTTGTGGTCGAAATCCAACAGCCATTCGGAGACCTTCTACAAACTGGCCAGAAACGGCCACAACTCCTTTTCACTTTTTGGCAGCGGGTTCGCTAGCCAGTTTTCATGTGAACCACAAATGACTGCTGGACTTTGGACAAGTAGACGAGAAAATGCTACAGGCTGCACGTTGTTCACCAGTAACCGTGACCAAACGTCCGAATATGATTAGCTGGGATGTTGTGAGATCTGCCAAAAGCCAGTTAATCCATGAACTGGGTCCGAAGTCCAAATTCCATTCTAGACGATGTAGAGCATTATTTATACTTAGGACTGGTTTGATAGGAAAATTCTACTTCGACTTAACTCATTTTTTGGCCAATTGGACAGATTTTGTGCATGTGTAGCGTCTGGGGGTTCAAATTTATTGAACGATAAAATGAGAAGGCGAAATTTGCGAAATGGCGAGGCTATTGTGTACGCTCCCTCCAATCGCGACAAATCAAAATAGAGGTTTACAAAACTTGGTAAACTAATACAGCGGATAAATTTACTCCACATGAGCACTAGCATGGCATTAGCGAACAGCACAGCAGAAGAAGATTTAACATCAATAGCATTTGCCCGTGAAAATTTGGTGTAACAATGGCGGTAAATAGTGCCTTCAGTCAATCCAGGCTGACAGCTGACACTGCCTCACAAACACAAGGAGGGTAGTTACGAAATCGACCGCACAGCCAGATTTCAGCACTTGCTTAGCAATCGAAGAAGTCAACTTGCGTTATCTGGCAGTCACATCGGACCAAGCAGCTTCTTATGTTCAGTTTAATTTCACCTGCTGTGAAGTGATGTCGTACGGCTACACAGAACAGTGGGTACATCTTTTTCTTCAATCTAAAATGAAAGCAAAAATTCCGGTAGAAACAGTATGGAGAATTCAATGCTTTTCTACTGTCAATTTGCGTTGAACGTATACAACCATTTCATCTACACCGTACGAGTAGAACGGAATCTTCAATCAATTATTCGGATTGTCTTAAAATATGCGTATAAGTGTATCTGGAGGTGACTTCTAAGATTTGGTTTTTATAATTTAGGATGATATTGAATCGCCCATTCTTCCATCTGTGCGAGAGATTATACGTCAGGTGGAAGCTATGACGCAATCAAATGCTGCAACGTCCACCACAGACATTTCCGCAGTTGGCCAGGGCGGATCCACTAGCGGTATTCCTCGTTATCAACGAAACCTCAGTCAGTCGCAGCAACAACAACAGCAACGTCGAACAAGTGAGCATTTGACCCGTAGCGGTGGAATACTTCGTCAAGTTGGAAGCAGCCAACGCACACCCAGCGCTCCGCAACTTCGCTCAGTGCAATACACACCGATCCAGGCCAAGTTCAATTCGATTACGAATGCGACACCGCAACCTCGCAATGCAGCGCCACCAGTGCCTCCGCATGGATCCACGCGTACTAGTAAGGTGTGTTCTTAAGAGGGTTCTACTGTTTAACCACATACTTTGTCACTTGCCCGTCAACATTAATACCACAACAAACATAATAACGGCAGATATCTGTAGCTGGTACATTAGTGGAATAATCACGATGATACTTTATAGACTGAGCTTCAGTACCTTAAGTAAGATCAGAGCAGACTACAGACCATTCACTCAAGGATTCAAGCTACCTTACAGGAAATGGCAGGTCTGGCAGGCGCTAACCAAGCGTGCAACGGAGCTCTATGTTCCTTGTTACTGACAGGTTGGCAGTTTATCTAACTTGACAATCCATGGTATTTATGCAGAAAAGAGTACCTACGTTCGCCTGGGCCGTCAAGAAATGAGAAATTCGAGGAAACAGAGAACCAAATGCAAACGGACTAAGAACAACCAAGTCCCTATGGGACATGATTTAATGACACCCACATAAGAGTGACAACTGCAGGTCAGTACTGTACATCAACATCATAGGTACATGCTGAAAACAGTCTCTTATAATCTTCGATCAGTCACAACCATATGTACAAATGTTTCTACTTGAATGAAGCGATTGTTGGCCCATCTGAAGTTGATGCAGCCATTGCACTGTTCAGTTATAGAGTTTCTGTTTATATATTTTCCGTTGTTACTAGACAATCATTGGTGCTTTCACGCGTCGTCCGGAACAGACATACTCGACGACGGAGAGTAGTCAGCCACAACGTTACGAATTCTCAAACGTAAGTCAACGAAGTTGTTCAAATTATAATATTGTAACAGTGATAAGCGGGCTTGCAAATTTTTTCTGTTACGTAATTTGTGTTTATTGGACTGTGTGGATGTAGTAGGGATTTTAGAAAGATATCCAATTTCACCTACTCAGTTTGGAATCAAGTCTTCAGGTACTAGATTGTTAAGAAATACGTGGTTAAGATAAGTG
>LUCH01000365.1:185038-235814 GCA_013368495.1 Paragonimus heterotremus
TCTGATTACGCAAGAATACTTGAAAGGAATTGGCGGGGTCAACAACGTGACCTGTTTATATGATATGTTTGGGAAGGGATGAGGTCGGATTTCTTCTCGATCTCTCTGTTACCATTGCCTGTTGCGTTATCCAGCGTACCAACCACTTAGGCATACGTTCAGTCATTCTTTGTCGTAGGAACCAATGTGTTCTGCCGACACATACGTCACCGAAATTGTAAGCGAGCTGATAGATTACATGTTGGACAAAACATTCCGGTAGGTCACGATTACGACTAAGTTGAGTGACACTTCTAGTTGTGGGTAGCAACCGCAATTCAGCCTATGGATATGTACGAGTTAGAGCGGGCTGTTATTATTGACCTACGTCAGTTGTGATACGCTCACCTTTGAAATGTAATTTGTTATCTACATGTCCTATATATTCAAATGTTTTACGTTCGTGACCGAAGAGAGTAAGCGAAATGTTAACATCTTGTGACGTATTTCCATCGTTATTGGTGAGTTATCAGTCGCTTACTGGTTATTTAGTACAGAGAAATTGGGTTCAAACGGGTCGACATATATCTGTTTGTTGTTCTGTTTAATGTACACTTAGGCTAATAAATGCGTACTAAGCTTACTGCTATGAGATTGTAACTAAAAGACTAGCCGTGACTGGACGATCATACTATTCATAAGATCGATGGGGTAGTGGTTAATTCGGTCGCTCCAAATTTCTGGGTGACAAAAGACGGTTGATGCCAAGCAGTAGTGATTTCTGTGAGAAGTCCTCTTGTGAGAAAACAGATCACCACGAGCAATCATGTGCACGTGTCGTTATGACCAGTTTTCAATCGAACAGTACCCGACTGTGCATCCTCGCAAATTAGCTGCGACTAACTACAAAATCTCTTGTTTATGGTTCGACGAGATCGCTGTTTTGCGTGAACCAAATACATGATGACTGTATCTTAACAACCGAGAGGTGGTAATTTCAAATGCGACGAATAGCTTGATAAAGAAATTACAGCAAAATCTGAAGTCACATTCGAAACAAGAAGAACTCCCGAATTCGGTGTTTTTCCTTAGTGAATCAACTGGAATGTACGCCTTGGAGCGTTTATGGATATACACCAGCAGTGTTTAACTTGTGCGAGTAATAGTAATAATAATCAGCGTGGAATGAATTCACGAGATAGTTCATATATTTTAGGTCCATGTTTGAATAAATAATTAATACTTAATAATCATAATGGTAACAGTAACATCAGAAGTTAAGTAGCTTTCACTGGCCAAAGAAGGTTAATTATTTTTAAAGATTAATTTGGTGGCAATAAAATGAAAACTAAAAGTACATTTAAAAGATCGTAATCTAGCACTGGATTATGTTAACTGGGTTGAAGACATGTAGAATGAAAAAATCTCTTCTAAAGCCATCCATGGAAAAGTGGAATCATTCCTTCGATTAATCCTAGTGTAGTTCGGGATTAAAACCATTGACCTTAATCAATACAAACCTTATGTTCAAGGCAAAAGGCTGACCGTTATTACAAATATTTGAACGATTTTCTGTAATGGCTAACACTTTCTGGAAAACGCTACCGATGTGGAAGGTAAAACATTCCCCTATAAAATAAATTTTGATTATCATCTTCACTACAGATGTGATTCTTTGCTATGCATACGCAACGGATAGAGAACACCAAACAGTTTTGGGCTAAGAGTAAAAGAAAGATAACTACTGTCATACAAACTACCAGGTCGTTTCTACCTATGCCCAGTGGTAGACTGTTGCATAGTCTGTCAGTCTTGACGTCATAATGCAAATGTCGAATTGTTTAGATAGATAAAAAACGCATAAAGTCAGGACCTAACTGAGCTAGTTGGCTGTAAAACACACTGGTGCCTCCACGAGTGAATGAAAGTGGATTGTCATGAAAACCCACGAGATCACTATCGGTTCACTGCTTACTATCCTGTAAAATGTTCGTTTTTTAAAGTTTCAATAATCAACAAGTTATAGTCCTCCTCCGAAAAAGACTGTCTCCACTGTTCAGTATAATTTTGAACATGGGTTTCACTCGCTTCTGTCGTCAATGTGCACCTTTTAGGTTAGGAACTGCCGCCTTATGTTTCCAAGTTGGTCACGCGTTTACAAAGAACGACGGCATAAAATGTGCTTAGGGTGCAATTTATGTGGGCTAATTACAGTTCGCATTCCATTTCCAAATTGTCATTTTTTCGGCCCACGATCACGGCGACTGCAAAAAGGATTCTTACCGGAAAACGTGACATTTCTTATGTTAATGAGTCTTCCCAGATCACTGCAGAGCCTCAACAACTGTCGTATTCAACCGAAAGAGTATTTAATGTCAAATTGATTTTGGTTTCAACCAACAGATATCATGCACAACTACGCAGTACTGAAAAATATGTTGATAAGCGGCTGTACACGACAAGATAGTTTTGTGGATTAACTGTCCAGTTTGTATGCAGCACAAAACATCTGCGGTTGTTTATTCTGTTCCAGTTAAGTGTTTGCATAAGTAGCCTTGAGAGCCGCCGAGAATTAAGGTAAACTGCCAGCCCAGCTGCACACGAACGGTCGATGCACATGTTGGTGATTCCGAGGTCGCAGTACGTAAACTGTGGCCAAACAACTATTACTATCGATCAGTTGTTTTGTTGAACTGCTACGAGAAACCCGCCGAATACAATCTGTCTTTCCCGACGTTCCGTACTGTTTGGTTGGGGAAATTATTCGCCTTGTTTTGGTATGAAAGAATGGAAGTTGTTTGGATTATACAACAGATTGTCAATCTGGAATTGTTTATCTTCCGTTCAGGACGGTTTTTGTATATATCATTTTGTCACTGTGTAACCTAGATACAACTTCACCGGTAGCCACATGGGGATGGCTCAAGCTTGTACTGTTCGTCAACTTATCGGCGTTCTAATCCATAAGTGCTTTTCCTGAACATTGTCATAACCGTCATTTCTTCCATCAGCGCTAGTCTTGTTAAGAATATTGTCATTTCCAAAATGTTGTCACCTAGTGGCACAACTATTTTCCCTGTTGAAATTGACATTATTACCGTCGGTTGTATCTGTTGTGTCTCAACTGCCAGACAAGTAACAGCTACAAGGACAACATACATACGCATTTATCAGGTAAACTCACTAATGGGTTGTAATCAATGCGTCCAGGTTTACATTACCACGGATTTTGTGAATCGGTTCTTATTATGTGAGAAACCATTTTCAATCATATCCGAATTGCAGTTAGAGTCAGAATTAGCTAGTCACATTGTGTTCTTCTGACTGCACATCAGTACCCTGTATTCAGTGGCTAATGATGACGCAAAATAATTTCAGGTTATTCGTAAATAATCCTGAAATTAATTGTACCAAAGGCATGAAGTAGACCGTAGGAACAGTAACTGAAGTGACAAGAGTAAAATTCACCACTGAACGTTTTCCTCTGTCTTATGTCTTGAAAGCATAAGCGATTTTCAAGTGATTGTGAAAAGATTTAAATGTCGAAAATCTGAGTTTTGGTAGGACTCGAACCAGCAAATAATGCAGCATACCGGAACGCGACAAACGCTATACCAATGAAGCCATGATTTCACGTCTTGAGCCCGGACATTTCGTATGAGAACTCGGTCGTCCACCTACCTCATCTCATCCAGAATCTACGGAATGATCCTAATGACAGAGTGCCTCCAACAGCATATCTGAAGGTGTTCACGCTGGAATCGACCAAAGTCACCGCTAAACCATGTGTATTGTCTCATTCATGTGGTTTAATGTCCGAAATTATCTCGTCAGGTCCTGTTTGAATACACAGTTCATAGTTTCTTAGGTTGACACTGGAGGGTGAAAAGTAGCTTTGTTTTTACTCCCACGTCTCTGTGTTAATCAGGTAAAAAGTGTGTTGGGCGGTCCACAGGCGTAAATAAAAGTGACTGCCAGCAAACAAAAAAGAAAGTGAATGAGATTGTTGGTGTGTAATCCACTTGGTAAAGAATCATGACACACAATAAAACATGCCATTAGATATGTCCATTCATCGATCTGTGAGACTGGGCTAGATTAGCGGTTGGGAAACTCAGAGCGCAGGTCGTTTCTTAATTATGCCGTTCGGGTATAATTCCAGAAAGCTCAGCTAATTGACCACGTGACCACGGGTCTTGGTAGTGCGTTTAAGTTCGAAATGAACTTAATAATGAGGCGATCTTGTCTGGTTATTGCGTGACGCAAATTTTACCAGAGACTCTTAGGCATTCGTTTACGTTTAGTAGAAGATGTGCTGGTGGACTATCCGGGCTGTAAAATATTTTATAGATGAGAACGATGTTCAGGCAAACAGTAACAAACATTTTAACACTAGATTCGTCGTAAGAATGGTCGAAGGCAAACCAGATTGACGCAAACCTGTGGAAGGCTTCATTGTGATTTTTTGATCCCTCATTCCACCCCAAACCTTGCTATAAATCAGACGTAGGCTAAGTGGGTCATTAGCATTCGGCACGCATATTCTGACAGGCACATTTGTTATTCGACGTTTTTTGATGAATATTTGTCCAGCCCTGATGTCTGCCGACTGAGTGTAACATTTCCAACAGTCTTCTCCAACTGCACCATCTAAGATGATTAGTTTTGCCAAGCTCGAGAGATCAGAGGGGGACTGAGTACCACGTGAAGGCTACAGATATGAATGACTCAAAGAAACCGTATGCAGCAACCCACGTAAGAATCATGTGGATACGATAATCTGTGAATATTTGTGTTCATTAGATGAGGAGGAAAGCCAGCTCAAACCTGTTCCTCAGTATCATTCATAATAGCATCACATCCGCGGTTAACACTGCTATACAGCAACAAAGTTGAACGGTGACGTGTTTAGAAGTAAGTGAGGAGTAAGTATTGTGCTTATTTTTTCACCCAAACGTCTGCCTAAATGTGGCGTGTAACATCAGGGTGTATAAGAGCTACAGACAAATGGCGTAGATATATTGAGATTAACGTGATGTAATGTTTTCCACCCCTGCCCATGACTCCGTGTGGATACTTCGTCGCACAATCCTCTCGTCTGTCACTCATACCATCAGCTTTTCAATAAGCTCCACTTCTTGCTCAACTCTATTACAACTGTAATACCATGCACACTATTCCTTACTCAAAATACACAAGTGAGCAGTAGTGAACTATTCTAATTTCCCTGACAAAGTTTACGAAGTTGAAAAGAAATTCGCGTGTTTCATCTGCAGGATAAATACGGATGGGTTACAATGAAGATAGTGATAACATTACTGAAGCAAAAGCTGTCAGTCGTTAGTATTCGTTTGGTGGGATTTCTGTCTCCCAGTTATTCAACATCGATCACATGAGTTATACAACGACTATGACGGAATCATCTTATCTATATGGTCCTTTTATCCTGGATTTGAATGTACAGCTATGGAGATGCAATATTTTGACTTGTCACCTTTAAGCATTTGGTGGTGTTGAGTATAGAAGAGTTGGAGTGGCCTCTCCAACGGTCAATATACGACATTTAATTTACGTGCATTGTGCTTCACAGACGGATTAGATTGGCTCTAATGATACACGCAAACAACCAGTGTCCGCAATCGCAAGACACATCTTGACCACTGGTCACTTTATCGACCCAGTTTGTGCATTCAGAATCTTATTACGTCATCCCAGTTCAAGATTCTTGCGGTTTGCTGAAGCTGTCGCAATCAATCGATAGAAGCCGGCCCTATGTGTTCAGAAACAATTGTTCGTGAACTTGACCCTGCCCTGGACTTAGTGATCTTTCCTAACCCATCAATTGACTGTCCATCCCACCCACCCCTAACTGTCTGATATAAAAAAACCGTTTCACCTTACTGTAAATTTGGCACTGATGAGTCAATACGAAATGCTTGCATCTACCAAATCCCGTGTTTTAACCGTGTTGGTCAAACTTCTGAAGGGAACGAACTGTTTTACATTCTAATGAATCAGTCGAACTGACCGGGTTGTTTGAATCAATCAAGTACGCGGCGACAGCAGATGACTGGGGGTTTACTGTTTCTTACATTAGCCAAGGCACCTGATGCACACGGATGCGTTCGGACACTCATCGTGTTGTGTGGTCTATGTGGCTTTTTCCACTGTAACAAACGAAACTGCAAACACATTAAGAAGCGGCATCAAATGGCAATAGATCTTTAAGCTGTGAGCGTAAAACTGACATCGTAGTAAACTGAACATTCCAGTGAGCTGCGAAATAGTGGTTAACTGCTACGCTACCATAAAGTTACTGCCCCTGAATTTCATGTCTGAAGAGTAATAGTTTGGCAATCTACATTCAAACTGATGTACACCAACAATTCTTTTAGTGTAGTAACTTCGAGATTACAAGCACTGTAGTTTCCCAGGAAAAAGTTCGCATTTTGCAAATTCTTTTTCTTGAACTATTGATCCATATTCCAAGAGTTTATTTCCGATTTCTCTGTCATTATTTTTCAACTTTTATACATTTTCAACTTCATTTGGCCAATCTTCTTATTCAACGTTCTGAAACATGAGCGAGAATAGCTGTAGTATCTATCAGTTTGTCACTATCAAATTATTCTGCTTAATTTTTACGTCTACTGTTTTACATTCTGACAGACTTCCACCGTGAATAAAAAGACTGAATTGCTTAGCAACTTGCCCACGGACTATCAGAAAGTGAGTCGAAAATCTCTTGATCAATCATCCGACCTATTCCCATACATCTGTTTATAAAAGGATATGGACCTTTAACAAAGATTTACTGACTAAGACCTGACATAACAAAAGCATATCTCTCGCTTGCGACCGATCTGTGTAATAGAAGCAATCTGTTTCTGGTATTATTGTTAGTGGTTTTCGGAGGTTGTTGGTCGTTTCCAATACCAAGTGATTAGCTGAATGTTGTGGAACACCGGGCATTTGACCATACATTTTACTTCCATTTGAGTACGATTGTGTAGAGCGTGCTGGTCATCACACACCAACAATTGTTGAGCGAGTGGAGTGCAAAATGCGGATTGAAAAATGAAGACTTCAAAGCGGGATATTTGAAGGGTTTGAATGCGTTTGGAGGTTTACTAGTAAGTGCTTTATGTATCGCATAGGCATTACCGTATTGTAAACTAACGGCGACTCAGTGTGTGCGCAAATTGTTCTCCATTCGAACGCAGGGAGCGTTTTATTGTTTGGGACACGCTATCATAGGTTTGACGTAAATGTTTACCGCCACAGCGTTAAAAACCAGTACTGCCCATCCAGAATGAACATTATTACGGAGTGATACTACTCTGGTGGAACTCTACAATCTGTATGGGCTTTAATGTCGTCTTATAAGAAAACTACGGCCTTTACAGGAGAATTCATCTCCGCTGTGCTGTTCGTTTTCTGTCCAAACGTGTACGCCACCCGGACTTTGGTGTTTAGCCAGGCACAGTTGTAGTAAACATGGCAGAATTCTGTAGAAATCTAACAACACCAGAGTGAATGTTTTTCAGCAGACGGTGCACAGGAGACCGAAGCTAAGGAGAAACGTAGTTAAAAGCGTGGTGATTGAACATTGTGAGGTGCACCTCTATTTGCATCAAATAACCGACGTTGACACCCGGACTGTTTGTTTCGTCTACATTGGTGCACTGTACATTTGTAGTCTGTGCGAGCTACGTTTTACAAACCACCCTGTCCACGTTTTTCGCCAAGCGTACACATTTTCGATATAAATTCCCTCCATAAACCCAACTACCAACATTTCTACACGACCTTTCACTTACTATGTCAATCCAGTTCTTTTAGACCGTTTCACAGGGAAGGTATTTATCACAAAGATTAATAGATTAGCCTGCAAGCTATTTACCGGAATAATTTTCGTGAAAAACGTGAAACGGTTTAAACATATCCTCTGAATATCTACACTAAGCTTACTATCAAGATTTTCTACATCAAACAATGCGATCGTCTAAAATAAGGTGTGAAAAAAACACGTAGAGTCAAACACAAGGAGTTCGAATAAAGACAGCAAAAAACAGATCATTCAGGTTATCTTATGCTTTCAATCAGGCTTGTATGGTCAGTTCAGCAGACAAGCCTAACAAGCAAGTACACACTGGGACATCATAATCGGTACTCAGCATGATTATGAGGTGTATGCGTTTAAGTGTAGTTTTACCTATTCGCGATGGTGACAATAAAAAATGCAACTAGGTTCTTATAAAAATATTTTGGTTGTAGATATAACAACCATGCCGTCAAAGATAACACAATGAATCACAACTGCTTTAAAACTCTGTGTAGAGGTGGTCAGTTTAACGGTACTATCAACAACAGAGATAGCTGTCGGCTATTAATGAACAGACTCTTTAGCACACTGAAGAGACTTCTAACCGCAGTGACGATTCCACCGTGGTCTCCCGCTTTGCCGTAGAGGCAAATAAACAGGGTCGGATTGTGACATTGGAATCTGTGTATGACGAGGTGTTATAGAGAGCTCTTGATGTTATCGAATCATTTGCGCCGCCATCACAGAAGAATGGGACACAAGTAAGCAAATATGAACGAAACATATTTCAGACAGGCGGTCGCCTCAGAATGCAGTAACATTCAAATTTTATCTTCAGTGCGATGGTTAATTATGTGTCTGGATAACGGGGTGACCGCGTTGGTTGGAATGGGCGTTTACAACAGCCTCGGCGCTCGATCGTTCGCATTATTTACGTCTATTTTTTGTTAACTGTGCGAATATTGTGCTGAGTCTTCACTAGACTGTCATGGACGTCAGGATAATTTTACTTAAATGGAGTAAACACTAATTTGATGTATTGGCGTTGAACATCACAGATGTACATATGCCACATTTTGATTAAATATCTGTGAATTGAAGTACTAAGGACACAGTTTACACTTCCTGTTTGAGTTCGGCAGTAATGCACATACCCGCAAGCACTGCGCGTATTGGCCAGCGCTCCATCGTTGGATATGCACAACCAAGTAATCACATTTGAAACCAATATAGTCAATCGCTCACGCGTATCTTTTATGTTAACTGACGATGTGAATATTAAACACAGTATCTAACCTGGCAAGGCGAACTTCGAATGTTTACTATTACATTGATTATTCACCAAGACTGGTTTTGTCAGCATTTATGCAGATTTAACCGCACTGAAATTTTAGTTGGTAGTCCTCAAGGTAAGAGCACACCGTGATACCTACCAGACTACTTGATTAATCGTGCAAGCTGATATTGATGTGCTACGGTATTAACCCTACTAATCTAATTGTCTCTGCCAAACGAAGCACACATAATGGAAAAGATATTCTGATTTTTCCCAGAAGGTCGAGGATTCGAATTTGAGCACCATGAATTCTATTTAATGAGCTTAATCATGGATTATATTCACAGCGGGGACAGTAGGGGGTATCAGTGGGTTAGGCCTGTTGTGTTCCATGTCAGACAATAATTCTATCGCCTAAACATTGTGAACAACTCTCGTGCTAACAGCTAAGTCATTAGCCCATTAAATCGCTGGTCTCCACTTGCCATGCTTATGGCGATTACACGAAGGTTATCGGAATACATTTCTGTCCCGAGAATGAGAACCGCCTATGCGAACGAGCCTGTCAATAATAGTGTCGGTCTGACAGCAGTCGACGAAAAACATTGGTATCATTCTAAATTCGAAGCAGTTCAAACCGACTTCACGTTCTTCCTAATCGCTCAGTTTAGTTAGGACATTTTTGTTGCGTTCAAAAAGTGTAGCTTTTTACACTTATCACGCACCACGAATTTACTATTTTTTGAAAAATACATCCCACTACCTACCGACTTTGCTTACTGTTCAGCTACGGGAGGCCTTTATCGAACAACGTCGAGAGATACAACGTCTTCGGAAACAACTGTCCGAGAAAGATCAGCTCATCGGTCAGCTACAAAATGATCTACGTTTGTACGAACCTTGGCGATAGAGCGGCACTGGAACTATTTTATTGGCGTCTCCGTTAAACGAGTGCATTTGTCAGAAAAAAATAGCAAGAGGTTGTATTTCCTTGGTTCGCTTTCTTGTTATCTTTTTTGCTTGCTTTCGAAACAGGCTGTTTTGAGGCGGATTTGCTTTTTTCCTCTTTGTCACTGCCACCGTTTGTCTAGTAGATGTGATCAACATGACTCAATGTTTGCTTATAACCGATATGTAAACGGTGTAAACAGGAAATGTATCCTCTTCTTTTGCTACTGGAATTTTATTTCCACCTGTTTCGCTTGTTACGCATCACGGTTTTCATTGCTTCTGTACGCATCATTTGTTTCTCAACAACCTTGCCAAAGGTACACATACATACCCAACCTTACATAAATCTTTCGGTCACATTCTACTACATTTCAGTTGCTTCCACCCCAGTAAGTTAACACTGTCGGTGTGTTGAAATGGAGAAACAACACGGTCGAAAGTACTGTCCATACATGGTGCCAATGAACTTCGATTGCACTGGCAACAAGCCAGAGTGGTCGGTCGTTGGCGTATTGATTATGTTTTCTGTAAACCACTGTCCACGTAAAATCACCATAGACAAAGTTTTGGTATTCATGTTAGCGGACACGGAACTGTTAGGTTTCCCTGAATGTTTGACACAGCAGGCGTAAATAAAACTAACAAGAGAAATAGTATTGCAGGTTATTTACCGGTTACATATGATGGGCATATTGATTTCTTGAAAGCAGAGTGTTGATCACATTAAGGGATTTTATTTAGTCAGCAGAGAGAACGTGATCTAATGTCCAGTGAGTATGTTGGTTTCCGGTACTTTACGGAAGTATCGTTCTATTCGTAGTCCAAGTTTAGTTGTGGAGTTCATTCATCGGCAGTCAGCTTACAGCATATTTGCTTCCCATGCAGAGGTACGTTTGTTCCGGATCAGAAGGTTTTGCAACAAAGTCATTAAATACGTAATGTGAGACGAACAATAGACCCAGTTACTTGGAAAGAAGCGTCTTATTGAAAATGGGGTTTCCATGGTTGGAACCGCTCCAATGGGATACGGTCACAGATCACTGTAAGTGAATGGATGCAGTGTTGAGACCACTACTTTAAGCATAGTCCGAAAGCAGCCGTTGTAAGCTCTGAATACGCGGTTGTAATTCTCACATAATTCTACGCGGTAAGAAATCTGTCTTTACGAATTCCACATAAATATCCTTATTGGCGGGCACTTGTTATGAGAAGGCAAGAAATAAAGCAAACCGATACTACTTTTGGGACTGACGATTAATCGGTGGCTCTCGATCGATTGAAGTTTGGACAATTGTTAGTAGGCCGACAGATTGCAAACCGATGCACAAATCGGTGCGGGTGACAGAGGCATTGAATATCCGCGGTGAATTAAACGTTCAGTTTGTTGTACTCATGGAAACATTAACCCAACTAATTCAGTATAGCCAGGAGTTTTTGTCACGCATTTGCTCTTTAGGCTATAAATGTAGCCAGAATCCACAGCATTTTAGCATGTGTTAACTTGCCATAATTCCGCATCAGTTTAAGCCAACAGCTTTACAAAAGTCAAGGGTTCCGTCATCGAACTTGATCGTGGTCTTCATTCCGGTAGCCTTAACTGTTCTGCCTTCTAGCCAACTTCCACTTCCACTGTACCAACAAGACAGACGACAGTGAGCGAGCATTCTGACGTGTGCGTTACCTGATGACAGACAGAGGCGTCAACGTTATTGTGACTGGCCTGCACGTTTCGGTCATTGATCGCAAGACGCAGAATAAAAACTAACCTCATATACTACCGTTTGGTGTCAACCTGGTCAATAATCATTGTGGGCAACAAACAAAGTAAAACAGTCCCAAGTTAATAATCAATGGAAAAAACAACGTTATTGTATCTTGAAAGCGGTGTCCGAATAAAAACAATGAACTAGTGAGCCTCAACGAAAAACTTCTAGTCGGAATCATTCTTTTGAAACGCAGCCAGAAAACGTTGGCTGGCTTCTGATTAAATTCTGTACACAGTAGAAGACTTCAGACATTTGGATCACCACTTATTTGCGCTTGATTGGTCATGTTAGTTAGTATCGATGAGTAAGTAGTGAAGTGGTTAGTAAATGGATACTTGGTAGTGATTTCCAAGCAAGTTCTTCTGTTCAGTCTTTATATCTGTACAAACCCATATATCCAGACGATGTGCTAGGGATGCCAGCCAGTCGTCCACCAAAGTGAGCCCTCTTTGCTGACTATTTGACCAACTGGCAAAACTTGTGAGATGGACAGGTGATGACACGGTGTAGAGAAATGAAATCGTTCACCAATTGGCCGGTCACTTGGGTCACTGTGGGGACCTCAAGACTCACACAGCCGGTGGCTTGTGAAGTTAGATGAGTTGGCGGATAATCGGGCACGGTGATGTGAATGTTGTCATTGTTTGGTCAGACTGTCTGCGAAGTGAGTGACATGAGTTGATGAAAGCCGTAAAAAGCTGTCCTGCTGATTACGCCTTAATTTCACTTACAGAACGGGTGTTTGTTTGTAAGGTGTAGGCACCTTGATGCTAGATGTTCGAATATAGACCTAGCTATTTTATTAGTTAGCTTCCTTCCACTTCCTTTCCGTTTTTTCTTCCTATAAGTGGTTTGTTCTTTCTTCATGGTTGTGTGGCAGTTAAGCGTTATTGAAAACCACTGACGTATTGCTGTCTGTGGCCATATTGATGATAAATCTCTAGTTAAATTACGTGTTTACAGGGATGTGAGATATAATGTATAAGATGTCGGTTGATAATTAACAGGGTCCAAACAAGTACATTAGGTAGATATCGATGATCCTTATAGTAAATAAACTGAGGCATGCTTAAGAAGTTAAACGTTGATTATGTATATGAGATTAAGTACTTCTGTATTTTTGATGTATATGTGAACTTTATTGATGTGTACTTAGCTTTTCCAGGTGCATGTTGTATTCTTCACTAAAATGTTAATTGACCTTGAGACCACTCAGCAGTATTACCTATTTCCACGTCAGCATACAGAGGAACTGAAAACTTGTTCAAAAAATAAATTTTCACATTAGCATGTCATTAAGGAAGTAATGTAAAACAGGAGTAAAAACTGCTTATTTCCCGCTATTCAGCAAACGTCTACAGTGTACACACACTCAACACTTTACTAGTGGAAAATGTTACACCGACCTAATCAACTGAACGAACAGCAGATAAAGAGTATGACAGCACTAGAAAACCATAACGACGAGAAATAAGTGTCAGAGTTTATGAACGATTTAAAGCAAAAGCTGTACTGATAACATGATGGAACTATTCATAAACACGTTGCTCCTTATCGAGATGAAAGAATCACTAATTACAAAGAGAAGACAACACTAGTGAGCAAAATCGGACAACATTGGATGAATAATTTTACATGCGACGTAGGAAGCTAAATGTCTGACGGTGGAAGATCACTTGAGGCGAAAGTCAAAGTTATTCTACGGTGGAACTAAGTCTTCAGCCAGAAAAGCGGTGCACTGAAACCCCCGTTTATTTCCGTGGTAACCATTCTGGTTCAAAAATTTTGTGTGTACTCCCAAACAAAGGTACAAGTGAAGTTAACGGAAATATGTATACAAAAACTTACGGAAATAAAGTGTAAACGATAAGGGTTAACTGTAAACACCACAGTGGTTTAGAATGCCGTATGAAGATTCCAAAAAAGTAAACTGACGAAAGTCCGGCATTTTTGGCAAACAAAACTTGGGGAGATCGCTCAAAGTTATATCACAGCCAAATATGCTCTATTCTTACCAGAAAACTCTTAAAAAGTTGATGTGGTTTTTCAGATTACCTAACTGAAAGTCGCAAGTATTAGAAATAATCTGAAACACGGAGAAGAAAGAACAAAATTCCATTTACTTCCGCAATAAATGGTTGTTCATTGTTGGATTTGACGGCCAATGTTTTGAGTATCGAACGATAATCACAGTTCGTGTTGGTTCGACATCAATTGATAAAACTTACTTAAATGCTCAACAGTTAGAGACACCATAACTACTAAAAAGCACGCTAAAGCAGTTACTGGAAGCACAACAAAAATTCATAAAACTAAATGGGACATTTTGCTGTCCTGCAATGCAGCGCACCAGATCGTGAACCTAGCTGATCGTCTTTCATTGGTCAAATTTACTGGACCTTGACAATCTAACGGCAAACAAACAGAGACTTTTGCATTCTAGAACTAATAACCTGGATTAAAATGTTATTGGGAGCGTTTCTCTGGTTTGACACAGCAATTACCTTAGGTGAATTATCTACAAAGAAGAACTGACACGTTTCATCAGTCAGTGTCCATGTACAGACTATATTAATCGTGCAGTTAATATCGTGCTAGCAGAAGTGTCACTACTTATCAGAATGAGGAGGGCTACGTAAGAGTATTAATAAGACTGTTTTTGACAACCATAAATGTTGGTGTTTATTCTAATACATCAAAAAAATATGCATTTCGAAAGAATTGTTCAGTTTTGAAATAACCTTAATCCCCGAACCTTCACTACTGATTCAAACCATGCTCAGTCGGTTCAGTGAAGATAGTAACTTCAACATAACTGAGAAGTCCTGGCCACGGGGTTGTCGATTGGATAGGACACAGTGATTCCGTTCATTTTTCCTTCGAAATGATCGGGGAAGCTGAACACTATTTATACAACGTTGTGGTTGCGCATTTGGATTCGATTATTTGGTCATGCCTACTGTGAGGTTGCTGACGTTGTGGTTAACACGGTAGTCTCAGAAACACGAGGGTCAGAGTGCAAACTCTGATCCGGACAAAGATATGCATTACTGGTGAGCTGTAATAGCAGCGAAACTCGAGTCTAGTGCTTCCTTTCGAAGTGGGCTAGCCAAGAGGCTTGTCTGAATGCGAAGGCTGCGATCAACTTTGGGTGGTGTTCAATTTTGAAATAATCTAAATCTCCGAAGCTTCACTACTAAATCGTAAACTAGTCATATGTGGATGTTACATTTTCATGACACCGGAACATATACTATAGCTGCCAAAACCTTAGGTGAAAACTAGGGATACATAATTGTCAATAATAACAGCAGTATATAACCTAAAAGTATGTGGACTATGATGTACTCAGTGAACTGATTTGAATACACTGGTGTCCACGTTTAGACTTTGATTGTGCTGTTCACTTGTTTTCTGATAGGATGGAAGCTTGAGATCTAATTGCGCACATAACAAAGTTTTCTCGAAACAACGTCTTTTTAATGAAGGAAAGCAACAAAATTCCAGGTGTTGACTTTTCCGTGTGGGTGACATCCTGTTTATTTATCACCTCTCACTACAAAATATATAACAAAGAACAATCCCTGGCAATCTGCGTCCCACTTATGTACTTTATTCAAACTTAAGTACTGCCAAATAAACTCACTCAATCCTAGTTGGATGGTACTTTAATAACAGATCACAATATTATATACCACATATACCCCCTGTGAACTGACAAGTACGTTACAGCTTCTCGTGTTTATGCCTCCGTTTTTGCAAAATACTATCCACTAGAGGCCGTCTCAATAATCTAGGCAATGTTTTGCTATAAACTTTACCAATATTCCACTAAGACAAGTTATCTAACCGTCGAACAAACGTGGTGAAACAGTATGGTCCCAAATTAAAATGGAGAAAACAACTAGAACTTACTTTTAAATATTCATTTTCACATGTGGTCAGTGGCCAGTTTCGGTGGCTCAAAGTGTTGTAAACAGTGACAGTGTTCCGTACCAAGGTGTTTGGGTGGACGAGACAGAAATAGAATGTTGGAAACTGACGCAAAAATGTCCAAAAAACTAGGAGCAGTAAAAGGAAACGGTGCGAACCAGAATTAAACGTACCGAACTGAATAACCACCATATTCATTTTACTTGACAGAAGTGTCGGGGTTGTTGATGCATGGAATGGAAATTCATAGGCGTGAAATAGGGATCCAGTAAATTTGCTAAGAGATCAACGAAAGTTGAAACTACTGCTTTAGTTAGAGAATGTATACTTACTAATAACATCCAGCTGTTTCACTAAATATGATATTCTCCAAATGACTACCTTCTAATATATATTCAAGAGAAGACACCAGCGACAACATCGCTTGCTCAGGTTATGTTACGAACGTCCACTATAAATTATGAAAGAAATTAAAGCTACCGGATATCGCGAAGGAACCGTTTGTCGCAAATGACGTGAAAGCTCAACCAAGGGGTTTCTAAACGATATACACAAACATTGCCTCGTAAAAAGACGTGTGGACTAACGAAAAGACCAACGAACAGCCACTGGTTCTTATCCAAATGTTTTGTGTTAGATTTTGAAACTGAATCTCTATAGATAAAAGGGTGAATTTGCCAATGGTCATAGATTAGCACAGTACTATCAGAGACGTCTATCGGTTGCTGATTACGAAATGACTTCCCACGTGAACGTTAACTGCAATACAAACGTGGTTCTGCAGCGAATAAGCAGTCGCGAACACAAAACTGTACTGAACGCACTGGCTTCAAGTATGACGTATGAGTCTCCTGTAAAGTGCCTTATGAGCTGTTTGATGGTACCTTGAGGTGGTTTATACTACATCGCTACAAAAGTGGTTCAGATGTCTTAATAGGAACATGTGGGTTCCCGGACAGCCTGCTATCGATCTGGCTTGCTATCTGTATGGACCACAAGCATATTCGCTGTTTACCAACCGTAGACAACTCCCAGAAACTCATAAGCTTCAGCTGGTCGGTTTGTGGTTGTGTAGACCTCTGATGAAAATAATTTATGTGGTCGAACATTCTTTAAACGAATTATGTCAATTCAGTTCGTACCAACTTATTTCTTCATTCATGTAGAAATGATACGGTGATGTTGATTTAAGGGTAAGCCCAACAAAACTGACTAGGTTAAGAAATTTGCTTGTTATAATTGTGACAACAGAACACTTCAACCAGGATTTTAGTTTGGGAAATTGAAAAGCTGTCAAATGACGGCTTGTGATGAAACTGATATGTGGGTTTGCAACTTTTCGCGGATTATCCACGTGTCGACTGAACATGGTACGACGGTGGTTAACTTAAAATACCGCCAATTTTCAAAGGAACACCTGCTGGATTTGGTAGACATTTTAAATCCTCTGCAGACATATCTGCATTACAGGGGATGAGCTGTATACTCCTTGTGTGGGGCCGTAAACATACACAAGTTGACAATCAATTTCCAAGGAGTTGATGCAAGTTGCAATCACAGTAAATAAAGTGTTAGATGTTCAGCTTTGCCAAACGTAATAAACATGCTTAAAACACTTAGACTACGTGCATATATTGGTTTTTAACTAAAATATGCATATCCTTTGTATGGTTTGTTTCTTACGGTGGATTCTTTGAAATTTTGATTCGCTCTTCCAGAACTGTGCGGAATGTTAAACAAAGAAAGAAGTGGAGGAAGAGTAACATTGTAAAACTCCACCGTGGCTCGGTAACGATACTGATGTTTTACAGTTGCAATAAACTGATTGGGGACGATTCTGAATTTACTCGTATAGCCACAGTGCACTTACCAGTTTGCCTGCAACTGCACCAACACCTACCATTGTTGTCATGAACATCACAATGAGGCAGCATGTCTCCATTTATATGAAGGAGTTATTGTAAGACCAGATTCGACGTGACCCTGTTAGACAACACGAACAACTTTCTTCAGCCGCAGGCGCCTGCCTGAGATTGATCACGTGAACAAAACCTACTTAGACATTTCGTATCATTTCGCTATCACAAGACACTTGTTCTATAAACAACTGACGGGTTGCCAGTCATGCGCAATAACTTTGTTCGCTGCACGCAAAGGCTACTGACTTCAGATATCCGGCTGTCATACTTTTGACCAGTGAAATTGTGTACAGAATTAAACTGTTTCTTTCCTCTTCGTTTTACTGCCGTACTGCCTTACATTTCAGGAGAGAAAAATACTCGCAATTATCATTTTTTTCTTTCAGGACGTTTTCGTAAACGCGGAGAGCTGATTTTCATTGCCATCTATGTCTGCCATCACGCCGTATGCATGATCCGGCAGATTTGTGAAGAGACTAGCGGATGACATTGTTGGTGATTCTATTCAATGCCTTCACAGTGTTAACTTCCTGACATGCTCTTTACGCGTAATCCAAAAAACGACAGGCTGGTGTACTCACTGTTGGTGAATAGACATTGGATGCTTGAGCTTCGTTCGACTAAATGCCTACCGTTTCTTGGCCACTTAGCATGCATTCTCTTTAACCGTCCGTTAACTACCTCTAATTAGTTATATCTGTCAGTGCCTATCAGATCTAGCCGGGCTTGAACACCAAGTACAAGAAGTATTTCGGTACAAATTTTTGGATCAACATTTATGAGTGAATTTGCTAGCCAATTAATGCTACAAAGGTGCTTATCCTTTATGCTTAGTATCCCCTATCTATCCCTGCTCTATGTGAAATCTTTACCTTCGAACTAATCACTGTCTACTTTCCCCGGACTGTTACTGCATCTTTGACTCGACCCATATTTAAATACTAGTGCATGTGACACATTCAGGTACCACCCACACAATCCACCTCAATAATAATTTTGAACCAGTGATAATAGAGATCATAACAGTGAGAGCGTTTTTTCACTTTAGTCGGCTCAAAGTAATCTATCAGATGGTAGGCTAAAGTAAACTGTTTGGTCTTCGTAGAGAAACTTGAAAGGTACATACGACGAGATACTGCTTGAGCTGTGCTCTAGTTGGTGAAATTTCGGTCGATTACAGCTCACGCACAAGCCGACGCAGAAAGATAGGTAAACGATTGGCGCCAATCAATCAATAACGGCGATGAGCTTCTTCATCGATTTTGTTTGTGAAAAGTTGTAAGTAAAGCGAGTTGTTTGAATGCACGTCAACCGAGCTGTTTAAGGCAAGGTCTTGGAAAGCAACAACGAACCAGCCAGTCAGAATGCGAAATCACAATGACTGTTGTGAGTATTGATTTCTAATAAATTTTGGTTGCCTTGTCCCGCTTGGACAACTTTCGTTCTGGTTTTCTCAGTCTGGTAGCCTATTAAATGGTAATTTTTCAGTGATTGGATGTGAGATGGGATTATGTGCGGATGTTAGAAATATCGATCGGAAAACTCCACGGAGCACTGTGCCTGACGGAGTAAGAGGTCAGGTGAAAGGATTGTCATACTTGTCGTTTATATGGAAGAAGAATCCTTGTAACCGTACCTCAGAAGGCAACAGAAATTAAACTAGTCGAGTTACACCCAGATTGAGTGCTTGTGATTGGACGAAATCGAGCTGGACGTGATAGCAACAACGAAGAGAGAAATGACTGGTCGAACGTGAGTAATAATGACCCAATCATAGCAACCGGTGTAAATTACAATATATCCTATCAAAGTGCTAATAATCCTGAAGATAACACGTTCTCCGTTTGTAGAACACTTTCAACGAGTACGCACATTCACAACAAGCGGCACCATGTATTAGACCATTGTATCAGTGATCCTAATTTGTCTGGACGACAATGACGTTCGTCCAATCATAGCCACATTTTTTTTGATAGAGTTCACTTGCTTTCTTACATGTTTGGAGGGCTAATCTCTGATGAATGTAGGAAGGCCTTTTTGGCTAGCTGGAACCAGTGATCCCCACTGAAAGTTGCACAAATCAACCTATCAAACGTCGGCTACTTAAGCCGAAATTTTGCCAAATTCCCGAGTTGCATTTGGCTCCGGTGTCACCAAACAAGGTTGGCATTATGGAGCTCAGGGATCACTGCCAGCGTCGGAACACTCGGAGGCGTGATGAACACGTGGACCCGTCACCGATGAGTGCATCCGACCTTAGAGACTGCATGGTTTTACGGAGTTTGTTTTAAGGCAAAACTTCTACAAAAGTGGTAGAAGATTAAACTCACAGTCGATTTTGTTGCAGTCTGTTATGGTTATTTTTTGACATAATTTTGCGTTACTGAATATTGTTTTATTTGGCCGACCGCCAACTGTTGACGTGCTGAACGTTATCAACGTTTGGATGCAAGTAGCAAACAGCCCCACAATTTCTTCGTACTTTACGTCATCTGTATCTTATTAAATAAAACTCGTACTGTCGGGTTCTTGCATTCAGCAAATCGAATGGAAGGGGTTTATTTTTATTGTGCCACTGACGTTTTCTCATCTGTTTGTTACGTATGTCAAAGGTTATTTTCAGATGTTTCGTGAACTGCGACAAAATAACGCATTTATATCAGTGTCCTTCACCTAGCCACTGATAAACGACACCAGTTTTGGGGTGTTCGGTGACAATCATAGCAACTCCCTGAGTCATTTCTCATTTCCTATGGGCCCATCAGACGTTTTCTGTACAATGAGTTGTTCGCTGATAATTAACTTGTAATGGTTACATTGACAATATAGCCGCGTACGTCATTTATACTGAACCTGCTTTTGTCCAGTTCTTGGAGTATTTTGAATTTCGTTGCTTACACTGTTTGACGTTCGTTTGACGTTACGCTGTATTTTGTCCAGCGGTTGTATGCGGCTGACGTTTCTACAAAAAATAACAACTGAGGTTCGTAACGTTTATCCTGTTCTTCTCTGTTATGCATAGCACCGCATGAGACCACTGTTCTCAATGCTGTTTTTGACCTCCACTACTTGGACAGGCTGATTTACTGACGTTGTTTAAGGTATTTGACGTTAACCATCCCTTCTATCAAAACTGATCCACCATGCACACTTAACAGTGAGGCTAGGACTGTCGACAACACGCTGCCGTTTGATTTCGAAGTTTTGCGTGACCGACGTTGCCTATATTAAGCAGTTACTACTCAGGGTACATATTTATTGAGTTAAGGCAATGTTTTCGAAATTTGAATTTATTAAATTACCGATAGCGTTAGCACATGCGACGTCAAAAGTCTATTCTGGTTGGTTGAATGTTAAACGAAGAACCTGCAGAGTAGAGCAAAATGTAGCATTGTGATTGTTTGCCCAATCCTGATATTGAATCATGAAACGACTTTGGACTGGTTTGTTCTTCCAGTGTTCTCTGAATCGTGGTACGAATAGCTGCTGAACGAAGCAAGTTTTCACCACAATCATCTCTAATTAGAAAATCCTACACACTCACACTGGATAATCAGGCCGATATTCTCAGTCACGCAGTTTATTAGGGGGACAGCGAAATTGGTCTTGTTCATTGTCCATTTTGTCGTCTTTCTAAAGCGAATTATTTTATTGTCTTCAGTGTGTTACGAATTCATTAGCTCAGCCGGCGTATCTCATGCTTTTGTCAAACCGTTACTGAGAATTGCATTCAACCTACATAAAATTTTAAGTTTAGCAGAACACCGTATTGCTCAACAACTTTTCTCCGTTTGTTGAATAGGGAAGTTTTTCGGTGCACAGTATTCTTAAGATATTGGACTTTCGTCAACTTTCAGTTTTTCTGCTAACATTTCATACTGTTCAAGCCCTTGCCAATCAATTTGCAAACATAAACCTAAAGGTATTTATTTTATCTAACATTTTGAAAAGTGTTCAGCAGAAACGACACGCTGATCAGCTTTAGGGAATTTACTTCCAGACCTGTTAAACTTACCGGCGTTACGATCAGTCGCACTAACAAAAGTTTATTGTCTTGTTCAACAACTACTACATCGATCTTTTCAAAGGCAGCCAAGCGATGGCCGATAACTTCGTGTAGTTTTGTAGACACAATGTACAAAACAGGGTCAGAAGACACAATCCAATAGTGATTTGAAAACCATAAATTCATTAATTCCTATACCAACAATAAAACTTTGCTCTCAACCGACACGAGATGAATGTAAGGCAATTGTGGCGAAAGTATCGTTTAGCCGAATCAGAAATAATTGGTTCACTGGCCATTATCTTCGTAGCAAATTCCCAACGATACCTGCCTTAGTTAAGGCCTGTCTAACATCATGTGTTACATAACACGCGACATTTTCGTTAGGTAAATCTAAAATAGAACTCATCATATAAGTGCACTCACTGATTGTCCTCGGACCAGAGCTGTAGGATGTTGAACAAGGAGGCCTTGAGAGTTCCCTTGGCCAATTATGCGAACAGCTGTTTTCGGTCATTCTCATCGAGCTTCTACAATTACATAGGGTACATGTGTTTTATATATGATAAATAAGAGCATGTCAGATGGGTCATTAAAATCACAGACATGGGGAGGATCACAGTCTACCGGAGGGGAGTAGGATTGTTGGTGAATGTGTGGAATTATCACTCGTGCCTACCATGAGACATGCATTCGGCAGTGTCAAGTGTTTCAAGCCTGCTTGGGTTTCAGGGGGCTGTGGAATACTCTGTACTAGCCGACTTTAATCGTGTGCACCCCAACATCGCACTCATTATCGAATTAGAGCCTAATAGCAAACCATCAATTCTAGATGTTGCCGTGCTTCTTAGAATAGATGGAACAATTGGAAGGGCAGTTCATCGTAAAAAAAAAAACGCGGACTGGCCAGTTCACGCACTTTTTAAGCTTTGTTCCGCTGACGTAGAGGCGGATTTTCGTCTGTTGCTTAACAGGCACAGCCCAAAACATATGCATGCCCGGTGAGAATGACCGAAAACATCTGTTCGCATAATTGAATTCTTAAGAATTCTATGGGAATCTGGAGGCAATTTCCTTGCTGTTTGAACTTTTTCGGGATTCAGTAGTAAGACGTTTGAAGCTTTCATAACAACATTACGCTCATGATGGCTGGCACACGTTGTGCACGAAAATGAACTTACCTGACTGCACAACTTGTAATTTGGCAATTTCTGTAGACATTTAGTCAGTAGTCCTCAAATCGTCCATAGCGTATATAACGGTTCCGTCTGTAACTGACAGTAACACTTTTCGACCTCATTCAACAACCCATAAATTTGTCCGAATGTGATACATTCCTGTTCAAAGACAGTCCTATTTCCAACCTCTGAAGTACTGGTGAATGAGGACGTGTGCTTCAATGTCCGGAATGTTGTTAGCATTGTCTCCTACACCAAAATGTATGAATCTTCTTGGGCCTGTTTGATTTTCTTCAGTCTGTGTAATCGTCTCTCATTTTGACCGTGAAAATGGTTGAATTCTGGTATCAGCATTCATGATATGGTAGAAATTGTGTCTTGTATAAATCGTGGAGGTTTCTCAAGCGAGTTCACATTGATCAAGGTCTGATGTCAAGCCAGGTTAAATCGTCAATCAGTTATGTACGTGTGAACCATAAAATTCTTAGACTTACCTCTTGAAAATGCATTTTGTCGATCGACTTCATATTTTAACCTTGGCAACTCTTCAAAACTACTGACATTTGCTATCCAATAACGTTCGTTATCTTACTGAAGACCATTATGTTTTCACGAGTACTCACTTGCTCCAAAAATGGGAGAATCCGGCTAGCAGAAATAGCGGGTATACCTGACAATAGGTACAATCTGAACATGACGAAAATCTATTATAAAAGTCCCAATGTATATTACTCGTTATAAATGTTTCCGAACCACGTGCCAGGGATATCATCGAACAGACGCTGGCGAGAATGAATCTCAGAGGATATAAGAGATTTTGCACCGACTTTGTAAAATCCTCCGGTCCTGCTTTCGTTTCGGCATATCATTATTGTTTGGGTTCACCCATGTTCCGTAACCGTCAACGATTTTTGGAATATTGCTACCACCCTCGCATGTTATCACGAGGGGGTTAATGGATGAGGTTGATTACGCCTTCCTCCTTCATCTTCTGGAAAGTACTATGAACTCGGTTAGTGATGCCAAAAGAGAGAAATTACACTTCCTAAAAGGTTGGTTCACCGTCTGCCTTCAACCTTACTGTAATCACTTCCTTGCTGCCAGTAATGGACAGGCAGTGGGCGATTACCTTGGGGACAGTCTAGACTAAATCGTCTCCGGCCTCTCCACATCAAAAGCCCTACAGCTAAGGTGATAGCTAATTGTCTGATAGGTTTTTATTTCGGTTTAGTCCGAGTCGTCTGGAATGTCAGAAACAAGATGGATGACATCATTATCTTGTATCCTGGCAACTTTAATGTGCTTTTGTCAGGTAGCACTATATAGGGGTCAGCTACCTACATAACTTAAGATCCGTCCGACTCAAGTCAAGGCATTCCTTGGGATAACGGTTGGCTGCCTTCCTTGTCAATGACAAAATCATGGCAGATTCCGGTATGGATTGCAAAGCCCCAGTTCACGAGCTTCGAGTTTCAGAGACTACAATTCAACTGAAGCTTGGACTTTGTTGCCCTGCTAAGTGCTTCTAGAGCTTGGTTCCGGAAACTAGAGCGGATTGGTCAATTATCTTTGTGTTCACGCCGTATCTGTACACGCAAATCTTACTTGCATCTTCAGACAAACATTATCTCGTCAGCAGCTATTATTGCAAGTTTGTGCCCCAACTGCCATCGTGCAATGGTATTTTGAATTTTCATCTAGTCTGTCTCTGAAATTGTTATTTCCCGCTTGTTCCTGTAGCTGTGATACGAAATGTCGACATGATGTATTTGGGTCTGGTACCAACGTACCAAACGTTGCTCACTTCCTTGACTGGATATTTACTCGCGATAAACTGTATGTTGAAAACATCCTCACTTCGAAGTAAAGACGGATGGTTGGCAACCGGATAAACACAAGTTGTTTATCCGGGGATAGAAGTTCAATATACCAACAGTCAGTTGAACTTACTTTCAGATGTGAAGCATTTTCCTATGTTGTATCGAATCTCACAACGTTGGATCAACTTCCCAGTCTCGGTAGAGCTGGCCATTGGGTTTAGTTGTTCGATCATACAGAGCGCCATCGTGAAACAACTTTCTAGCAACTGCACTTCAGAATGACAGTGAGAAAATCACTAACTGCGCCCAGGAATGCACGAAACGGATTCAGCCGAAATAGAGGTATCGAAGAGAGAAGCACATGGTGGAAAGTTTGTTTGTATTGATCGAAATATGTAACCCACGTTGTATAACACTAGTGCGCCATTAGCAATGAGTATAACTCGCTATCCTAATCCAGTGGAATCTCAATGCACAGATATAATACACGAAAGCAGTCAGCTTGCTGTATCAGTTATTTTGATCAGTCTTACAGCCGATTCCTTCTGTTATTTTCCGGGCAACAGAAGCATTCGTCAAATCATTACAGAAACTTTCACGACAAATCCAAGCATAAATAACTATGGCATACTGCATATACTATCACACTTGTACATGTATCTAATTCGAATGTGTAAACCTGAGTCAGTGCTGATAAGAATTAAGATGGTTTTCGCAGCAGTTATGTCAGAAAAACATGACTGCAAATTATATGTACAACCGCATACGGCACTTAATAAAATATCCTCCAAACAAAGGCGAAGATGAATGACTATTATGTGCAACGTAATGTCACATGTGACCAAACCATTCTGTAAGTGATATGACCACAAATGACACTTGGTCTTTAAAGTTGTTCATTACACGAAATTTATTACAAAGTTTATGGAAACAGAACAACGGACGCAAAGGCTATTTTGCCTGGCTGACGTGTATCCACATCCTTTGGGCAGCACTGTTCGTCCGTTCGCCTTGGCCACACGTCACACAGTGCACATACATGTTTTTGAAAGTCACCTCTACTCACTAGTCTTCCTGGACTTGGGAGCTGTCCTTTAGTTCCCCCGTGTACAAATTGTGCTACACTACTGACAGACTAAGATGTATGATATACAACACGAAGACGCCGCGTTTTAGCAGTGCTGAAGCTCTAATTGACAGTTCCTAAAAAGCGGTTGTGTAGAAATTCCACAACGCCTACACTTAACTAAAAACTCGAAAACCATTCTTTCTACTGATACAACTAGGCAGACATTCCGAACAAAACTTGAGTATACCATATGAGAACACCTTGGGTGAAATACTTCATCAAAGCTGAGTTGTCTTCAGATATAGCTTAAGGGATTTCAGTCCAGCCTATTCCGATCATTCAAATGTGGATGCTACGGTTAACTGAAGGCACGTGTAACATAATGAAATAGACAATAATTCACTAAACTCTGACGTACTGGTCGTGAACTTATGAGCACCTTCATAATGAAATCGCGCGAATATTGCAGTTGTATACTTACTGTGATGGATTCCAACACGCGGTGGTAAGATATGACGGTGATGAGACATGGCTATCACCCGTAACAGATGGATTGCGGACAACACAAGCGACCAAAGGAATCATAATTTAGCGATAACGGGTCTACTGGCGAGAAATGACAAGTAACATTCCAAGACAAAAATCGTCAACCACACACATAAACCGGGTAGCATTGCACACGACGTTTAAATGGAAACCCTACCGCTCCATGGGCTGGGATTCCGGTCCAGAAACGCGAACGCATGCTTGGCATGGGAACACCCGTATTGGTTAATAAAGATGGTGCTTTATTGAACGAATTTTCGCTACCACACGACAACTGTCATGAATGTCTGGGCCAAACTGCCATCCGTAAAAGCGTCACAGAAGTGTGATAGTGAATAAATCTAACTGTGAATTCACTCAGCTTCCTCACTTTTCACACAAATGAGTTGTTTTTTTAGTGTGAAGGTGCTAAGGTACGTGAATGAGATATGACGATGCCTTCCTGTTTATTGGTCAGAATTTCAAATCATGCAATAAATCAGACAATAAATGCCATCCTAAATATTAACGAAGATGCATCCTCCAATGGGAAGCCAGATGCAAGATAAGAAGTACCTAATATTCCCGAGTTCATTGCAGTAGCTTATCCAGAACAAACTAGAAAAGAGTAGGTGGTTGAATAATGTCCGCTTACCCTCGGTCAATCACGAAACGCACCTTTGTCTACCCATGAAATGGCTCCCATCAAGAATGTTTTTATACGCGTAATCTCAGACGAATTCACTGGACCTCATCAATCACACCGAGAAGACCTTATACGTAGATAACATTGAGCACTTCACGACTTCATTGGTTGTCGATGTCGTCAATATATCTTTTGTTGAACCAGCTACAAGACATCCTGCAGCTTAAGTGTTATTGAATCTAGCAAATCAGTTAGTATGTGAGTAACATATACTTGGGCTACCAAGTTCAACTAATGCGTCTGCTTTACGTACAGTAATCATCTTTGATACGGCTGTATGTGTGTTTGCTTAGGAAAACTTGTTCACGGAAATTTTTTTAACCTGAACTACCTCCCAATCTCCACGCCACTCAGCTGAACACAGTGAGATAAACGGATATCAACTATACTGTCGGCATGAAGCCCGCTGAACTATACTGACCGAGTTATTTGGTCTTTGTCAATCAGTTAGGACAGACACTTTTTGTGTGTGAACCATACGTATCCGTCACTATCTCAGCTGTCATCAATGACAACAAAATACCTGCGGACTACACATGCAAACCCCAGAACTTCCTGATGGAACAACTGGGTAAGGGCGGCATATATGACTTGCATGGTAGGCTATCCGCCGTGAGACTGCCAACGACAGTGGACATGCGATCGTAAACTACTGATCAGTAAAACCAAACGCAATATCGACATGTAGCAAGTATATCGGAGATTTTTCATGATTTGTGATGCCTCATAGTTTTCGTAATCTGATCGTGGTGAGAACCCATTTGACGCTACACAAAATCAAATTAGATAACCACACGAGGCTCATAGTGATTAGTGTTAGACAACCACAGATAAACACTGTACAATCTGATTTGGAACACAAGCGTATCATCATCTAAGATTTTTAGAAGACGATCTGACCTCAACAAATACACCGTCTCATCTTAAATATACAGTCACTTGGTTAGCCCTCATGAAGTTCTCAGAATATGCTCCAGATCTTACGTCGAATCAATTAATTCTGTTGCGCTTACATAGCTCACCATTTTTGGTCAGTTTGCTTCGGTTCAACCCTGATGACGGATTTGTAAGTCATGTGCACATCTCGCACGATTCACATCCAAACAGTTCACTTAATTTCCTTGTCTAACTGACCAGGAGACGTGTGAATCCGCGGCAGGACTAGTTTTTCGCTTGCGAGTACGACGTAGATCGGACTAGCAGTCAGCGTTTTACGACCGCTTTAAATGCGGAAGCAGCATAAAGTTTTGCTACTTATGAGTAGCGCAAAAATAAAACGTCAGTAATTTTCACTGCTATTTTTATTCAAGGTATGTTAAACAAGCGTGTTACAAACGAAGACCCACTGGACAAGAAAGTTTGATATTCCGGAAAAAAGTGTATCTTTCTGGATGCTGCGATTTTTCAATTTTTGTATAAATTATTATTCACTGATTTTTGCGGAATGTTGCACGTAAGACAGAATTATAATCTACTGCTTCCTGAATATGAATATTTTACCGTCTGAAAGTATTAATACAAATTTCGGAACTCTGTCACAAAAGAAGTGATCACAAGTCAGTGCACATCTGTTCCTTTACACCTTTAGGGAAAATGCACTATATTCAATCGCAAATATTTTAACATCGCTTTTCGTGATCGATTATCGGTCTGTTTCAAGCCCGGTGTATGCCTGACGTGCGAGAGACCACAGTGAACTCCTGGAAACGAAAAGCGGTGGATGCACCGTTCTTTTAATGTGATATTGAGAACTATGTGGGATGAAAGGTAAAGAGGCCTAATTTTGGCGATCACCTGTGATAGGAACTTTGATGTGATTTTTTGTGGCGTGCCAAGGAAACAGCAGTAAAATACTTACACATTGGAAATAACTCTGTCAGTTTGAGATAAAGAACTTTAGGCTATTTTAATATTAATGCACCGCTGTTTGTTCGATAATTTCAGTATTTACGGTCACTTGTCGATACCCAAAGGTTTTATTAATAGTAAGTCCATCACGGTCAGTACAATCCTACTTTTTCTTACGAGACAACTTACTTTAGTTTGGATCGTCATGGTAACTGACAGTGACCGACAAACATCACTTGTATAACGAGTATCAAAAGTGACTTCAACGTTGGGTCTCAGAGGAACGAACCAAGACTATTCCTATATTGTCCGTAATATTTAGGATGCACTCGTGGTACGTGTATAGATGTCCTTAGTTAAAAGATATAGCACAGAGAACTGTAGTGTTGAAAGACTCTGATTTCGCCATTAATTTAATTGTTAGACCATAAATCGGTTAAGGCTTATCATGTATCGCCTGTTTCACGCAAATTCATTGAAAATCTACAGGCATAAACCTAACGTAATGCACATGAGTTGTAAATAAAAATGAAGAGATAACCTACAGACAGTTTATTTAAAGGAAACGCAATTCAAACACTGCTTTCTTACATTGTTCTGTTGACAGTGACCAACGTAGTTGAACTCAACGGAGCACTTGACGTATCGCTCCAACAAATGCACTGAAAAATAAACAAACACGTTAACTGACACAATGTCTTTTTTGCCAACTCTGTTGTAACGTCGTACCGCAAATCATGTGGTCAACCTTTCTGCAGGTCGTCTTCTCACACTTGGATCCATTTTTGATCAGAATGTTGGGTTACTTATTCATCCCAGACCTGAAATCAAAACCAACTCAGCTAAAAAGCGACGAGTTACCTCTTGATTACTGACGTCAAATTTAGCTGTGTTTCGATAAACAGATGCGCTGCCTGTTAGTAACGCAGTCCTTCATCACGAGGTATAATTTTTCAAGCTTACCTTTTTCATTCCAACAACAGATCCCTTTCTCAGAGGAGCTGCATCTGTTTACATTCCCCATGTTATCATTTCTTCAGACAATAAAAACATCACTGACCTCCCTTCGTGTTTTCTTCACATTTCTGAGAACCGATTATACGTGTTCAGGGTCGGAACATTTTAAGCCAAAACTGATTCTGATGCAGTTGGACATACTTTGTGCTATGTGCTAGTGATAAAGGTGTTACATAGTGGAATGACAGTGGTGTAGAGAAAAAAGACAATTTACTCCTAACGTTTCAGTCACCACAGGTTATCTTTGTCAAGACGGTGTTTTTGTTGAAACATCACTTTACGTGAACGTCATGTTAGCAAATGTTTGTGTACGAAGGTTTACGGTTCACAACAAGTTGACTGGACGCTTTCGCTCACAATTGACATCACAGCATTAAAATCAAGCAAAAACCATCACCTGTGCCATAGTAAAGTGCAACTCGGCGGTCTTTAAAAAGTCTAAGATAACATGAACTGTATGTTCATCAACGAATGGTCTACAAACGTCAAATACAGAGTGAACCCGTTTGGGGGCATCCTATTCAGTCCTTTTGAGATGCTCTCAACCGTTTTCATACAAGCGAGGTTGGTTGAATATAACTGTCTAGTTTGGATGTGAGGGGATGAGATAAGAATCCTTACCGTCCGAGAAGCTGAACGGATGTATCCATTACAGAAACTGTCCCAGAAGTATCATTCTCGTAGCAGCACGTTTATGGACCAGTCGGTGTTCTCTATGCGTCAAATAACTTACCTTAAAACCAGGCCCAATTTTCACACATGCAACTGAAATACCACACAATCATGCAGGACAGTTTGTGATGACGTTGTTCACTCTAATTTTTTTAAACTAACCATTCTAATCCAGTTGTTACTTTAGCAGTGATGCACTTTCCGCCAAGCATCATGTGATATTTGATAAAGGTTATGTGAATGTCATGGTGACAGGTTTTATTTGGGGGGAGGGGGGTTGAACGAAATTACGTATGACGTGTGTGGTGTTCTGGATCAGCCGCGTTCATTTGGGGTTATCAGTACACAGAGATTAAAAGTCGTAAACGTAGTCAACAACTGATTTTAGTTGTTTTGAAGTGGAAATATGCTTTGATAGAGATTTTATTGATACCGTTACATCGGTTATCCCTAAAGTTAGAAATTAGGTTGAACGTGTTACTTTATTAAGGTCAGAAAAAATGAGAACAGTAACGGTTATCAAAAACTGTTGTGCAGTTTCAAAATTAAAAAGCAGTCCGAAAAAAAACTGGCTCTTTGACGAACAGTGAACATGTTCCCCGTCCAGACACATACAGCCGTTTTACAGAGGCGCTATAGTGAGTGTTCGCCCACCAGCCTCGATCATATTAAAGCGGAAAGCTTACCTTAATATCACCAATGCCATGGTAGCCAGGGTTTTGCAAAATAGGTGTAGTGGACCTGAAATCACTGATGTAGTAGATTTAGTCAAAATAATATTCTCAAATGGAAACAAAACTTTCGAAACAATCCAGATCTTGTTAGCAGGTTAGTCTGGCAGTTAGAAATACATGAACGTGGTTACTTTTCTTCAGTGAGGCGACGGCTGAGTAGTTGCATGCCTCAGCAGCATTCACTCTTGTTTGCCGGTGTGACATCCCTTTAAGTGTTGATTAGCCAAGCCAAGTCGTTCATCGCTAGGCTACCCTTTTGACTATGTTGTATGATGCTCCGTCAATCATCCTGTGTCCATCGCTTTGGTATTCTCGTAGCGATCCTGAGACCTGCTGATATATGCAGATGGCGGCAAATACTGATGATTATATTCAACGTCGTCTAACCGGGTGGTCTTTATGCAACGGTAGCTTTCATGGAAGCAGTCCGCGATTTCAGTGCTCAACGTTTCGAAAAATATAACACAAGTCATTCTTCTCAGGAGTTTGAACAAGAGAGTCAGAAAACAGACTGTGATTGATGCACTTTGTAGTTACTAGTCAGTACAAACAAGTTGGTAAATAAATCATAATAAACACTGTGGGAAGTTTAAACTGGTGCAGGTTAAAAGACCATATTAAATGGAAAACGATGTTAGCAGATAATGGATCTTTATGATAGGGTCGACGAAATGAAACAAACTAAACTGGACTAAAGGATATTCATCGGTTAATGTTGATTAGAATAACGGCACTGTATAGATGCAGAAAAAACAGACTGAGGTTATAATGCTCATAAAGTCCCAAGGGAAAAGAAACAGCTCTGACAAAAAAAATTAAAGAAGACTGAAAACCAGTCGTAACAGGCACAACCTTACTAAATGATAAGCTGCGTTTTTACCAGCTTGATGTAGCCACCAAGACATGGGGCGCTTGCGTCAGTTTGGGTTTCAAGGGTAGCCTGAATGCTGTCCTGTAATCCATCAAGGATCTCTTCTATACTACCAGTACTGTCGATGACTGGCTATATGTTATCAATGGGTTGAAGTGGTTTACTGTAAGTCGGATGTAACCTCGTTGCCCGAGATTAAGCGGAACCATGAATTGGTGAGTTTATCATACAGTAATAACCATGACACAAATGTTCCGTGAATCATTTCCCGCATCAACCAACAGTTTCACTTACTGATATTGCTAAATACAAATCGAGTAGGATTCTTCGGACTTCGTTTAACAATCCGCTGGATCTGAACAGAATAGGCGTTGCCATAAGAAAGTGCTGAGTCGTTTTCTATCATAGAAATCTGCCTATCCGGAAATATCAAGCGTCCAGCTTTGAACTAATAAACACATGTATCAGAGGGATTGTTATACTTGGAAATTCTGTTTGTGGGTTTTTATTTTGCTTGTCAACTGAAACATCGCTATCTCCGGATCACATTACGTGAGTTACTTGCTTCCCAACCAGCTTACATGAGCAATCAAGTCGGCTTAACTACATCCGACGATATCTGTAAGTTCTCCTGTGACTGTAGAGGGCACTACATTAAAGGAACTAGTCGTCCACGAGGTACCCACATCGGTGATCACATCCCGGTATGGATACGCGCACAGCGGGACAAAACTGGTGTAACTCAAGTGCAAAATCCAGTCAGCTAAGCATCCACTTGAAACAGAATACAGATTGTTCTACCATATATCTCATCATTGGGTTATTCACAAATATAAGAAGGTGTATCCTGTACCTTATGAGAGCGCTACCGAATAAGTGGATCTGTCCAACCTCCTAGTACAGCTATTCCAGGATACATTACTAATACCAATACACATACCCTCACTGGTAGACCGGGGACTGTGACTGTGTAAGAGGAGTTTCCGTCCAGTTGTATTGTGTCTCTGGCTCTTCAAAGCAAGACTAGATTCATGCCGTCGCCCCAGATGGCATAAACTGGTAGGGCCTGTCAGAAATTTGGCTACGGAATAGGTGATAATGTCAGACAATTCAACAATGCGGATGTCTCGACTGCTTTCAATTGCTTTCAAGAGTATGTGAGATTGATATTCTTGTCATTCTTCGCACAACGGTCTCCATTTGGCAGATGAGAAGTTATTTCGAAAATGGCGGGTTGAAACTTTCGGCCTGTTAAAGATCTTTAGTGCATTCCGTAAAATGCAACAGAATATGACCATGCTGCCTTCACAACAAAGTTCGGACTTGATGTGGCATCAGTCTCACAAGCAGTGATTTGGACATAAAAACTGTAAATGATTTCCCGTTCTTTGCTTCTGAATTCGTGTGGTCGTGTGCTGTTTTGATCCAACGGAATATGCTGGTCAGGACTTCCATCCCTGCAGGTTCAACAATGACAATGGGGAGCAGCCAGACGAAAGGCAGTTACGTCCAAAGTGTTGTGTGTCTTACTACTGATTACGTAGAAGTGTTTGGGAGGTAAGTTACGAATCTCTGAGTAAACAACGGAACTACTTTTGTAGCTGCAACACTGTTATCTTTGGCGTATAGAAGGAGGGGTCAGGAAAGGTACATTCACGTGAAGAGCGCTCAGATCGCCCAACAGTTGACCGTGGCCACCGATGTGTTACCCAGTAACGTCGAAAAAGCTACACAAATCCTCACAAAGCATCTACCAAAACCAGTAGTAATGGAACTAAGCAGTTAAAGTCCTACTGCCTACGGCACCAGGCCTGATTAAAACATCGCCGACAAACGATTCAGACCTTTGAGTCAGTGGCTCCGGGTAGGGTCTTCCAATGTAACCCTATCTCCTTTTGTCCCATAAGTTGACATATACGACCAGGGGTTCAAGCTGATTTACCACGTGTCTACCTGAGGTATCCACGTGCGCGCAAGCTTTTTCTCGTACATGGAATGTACGTTCGATGCTGGACTGTTGCAAGACGTACCGCTCGGCATGAAGAAGGAAAAATAACCACGGAACTAAGGAGCCACAATATCCAGGTCGTGACTTGGATTGACATATGTCATACAGAACAGGGTAAGTTCCTAGAAGTAGGTGTTTAGTGCGATTTTACTGGGTGGATTACCCAGTACACTGTATTCAGGATCAAGAAGACTGATTCGTAGTCGCTGACCACATCATTTCTTCGAGGGTGCGGGAAACGTACGGTACGTTCACACGGCTGCCACTCAATCTTGATGAGCGTGCCACATTTCTTAGTGTTTGTGTTCCAACGAATGATACAAGAACGGTTGTATGATGTGACTTCAGAGCGCAAGTTGGGCGCGACTGAACATCCCAGTCAGGCGTTCTCAAATCCTTGATTAAGTCAAAAAGAACGATGATCGTCTGCTCTACTTGTGTGCCACTCACCAGCCGGCTATCACAAACACCCGATTCCAGCTGGATGCCAGCGATATTACGACCTGGACCCACCAACGAGGAGGTCATCACCATCTGGGTAATTACGGCGGCGTGCGACGGCTTGGCTTTCGCACAGTAAGTATCTAGTGACTGATTCGCTGGTCTGAATAGAGCACATGTAGGCTGGTCAGCACCGAAGTGTTTATCCATGCATGCAAGCCTGTCTGTCGTAGATCATCCGGATAACAGCAGAATATGAATGTTGCATGATTCTAGAGCTCAAGTATGAGGAAGACTTTTTAACGTGCAGTTACTGTTCACCCGAAAGACGCCTCCATGTCCATCACCCTTAAGGGTAGTAGGCAATAACTAATCAGCATTGGTTGGTTAAATTCACAGGCCGTCATTCACAGGTCTACCGGTCTTATTCCTTTAGGTTTATACTGAATATTTGATGTGTGAGTGGAGCGGATAACGGTGCAGTGCTAGGTACTCGCGGTGAGTTTCCTGCGCAGGTTTTTGTGACTGTGACAGACTAGTCCTTAACCAATATTGTCAAACATGGATCGTTTGTACCACACAGTTTTGATGAATGTAATCTAGTCTAACTTGTCAGAAGAGTTCGGAATGGCAATTTCCTCTTTCTTTTCCTCCAGCTTTGAACTGAAAGCCCGTCAAGTCTACTTCAATCCCGCTGGTTTCTTCAGGTCGAGGTACGACGGGTAAGCACTAATGAGTGTATAATACGTTTAGCACACATTTTGATGCTAACTTCGGTCATAGAAATGGCACACACGGTGCTCAGTGCGTTTATAATTCCTCACTTCTGTGTTGACAAAACGGAAAGAACGTTTGTAAACAGGTTTGGAAATACATCTGTCTGTCGCTTTGGAATATTCTTACTCAAGATTTCTGGCATCCCGTCTAAACTACTTATGTGAATGTTTTTACATCTAGTGTAAAACTGACAGAAACTGTGAGCCGAAGAGTACATTTTGGTTTGCATTTCACTAAAGGCGGGGACGACCTTACGGTTTTTATAGCAAAAATTTGGTGCACTGTAATCACAATTCCTTGTGGGGAAAATGGACCCTAAGCCACTTTTGCAGCGAAATCTGAAGACATCACGCATCTCGAACGATCTGGAAGCAAACACACACTTGATTACCCAGAAGGAAACGACACCCGACGAAATAAACGAGATATAGGCAGATTTTAAAGGGATTTCATCAACGTATGGCAGCTGTTTTACCTAAGTGGTTATCAACTGTATTGTCACAAACTACATACGGACTGTAACTTGTTCGAAAAACCCGGCTTCATAGGCCGTCACACATTTCGACAACCGGTCATCAAGGTGACCTGGTTAAACCGTTGAAGACTTTGCGACACAATCGTAACCGAAGGCAGATATAGATTAGTCAAACAGTGCTAATAAGAAAACACGACAGTTTTATACGCACAGAGATCACTGACGCAATCACTTTCTTTTCAGTGGATTTTAAAGATACAACCACTAAAGTATCACTTAAATGTTAAATATACAATTTAAGTTATTTCGGCTACTTAAACTTTCTCAAGTCGGATTGTGTCTTAGTTAGCAGGGTGGCCGGATATATACCGTTTAGTTTTTCCTTTATGGATATGTCGCTTGTATTTGGTCTCGACATATTTGCGGCCTCGTAATAAAGTTAACTAAGCAGATGCTGAATGAGATTTGAGTCGTATCTGTCCACTGCCGAACATCTTGAAGAAAACCAACACTCTCAAAGTGCGGTAAAACATATCCGTCGAAGTCTTGGATCGTTCACTCAACACACAAGTGTACGTCTAATAGGACTGTGTGAAAGGAGTCCACATTCTACCTTGTCTTCGCTCTACCCAAAATCAACCACCATAGCAGTAAAAAAAACAGAGACATGTGATCTTCGATAATCAAAGTACGCTTCGATTCAAATTGTTTTCTGGGTCTTCAAGTTTAAATACCCGCAATGCAGACCACAAGCACTGCGTCGATTTAAAAAAAAAGATGTTCTTCCTCCGGTTCCGATAATTAACGAATTTGTTAGTCGAAAACAACCCCTAATTACCAGGTCAGCATAGAGTAGAAAAGATCGTAAACTGCACTTTTACTGCTCAGCAAGTAGTGCTTAGACAACAATGCAAGTGACAAACATAGTGATGACCTTAATGTCCTCACTTGCTGAAACTTCGTTGACACATCAAACTTTCAATATCGGCTGCTGTGTTCACCTTAGTTTCCAATAGCAACATCCAGTTTTCACTCTAATACGAAAGCCGGTTTACACGGTTGACTATATATATGTACATACAATCCTCGGTTATACAAGTTTGCGATTTAATTTAGAAGACAATACACATGTATCGTTCATTTTTCTTCTGGTTAACACTTGTCGTGAATATCTTTACAACCTCGGGTGAATCTCACGGTTAACTTTTTAATTACTTTCATAACCGTTATCAGAACCGTCATTGTTTTTATTTTATCATTTCAGATGCCATCAAATGTTACGACTGCACGATCTGCAGTACAACGTTCAATGCCAACTCAACTACTACCAGTGATAATTGTGCTGAATGCATGGTGAGTAAAACATATGAGAATGATTCATTTCTGTTGTTATAAGCCGATCTCGTTGACGTTCTCAGGAACTAAGCGCGACAGTATGCTCGATTCACGTTTCCCTCAGTGACGATTGGTGCCACCTTCATTGTTACTTTTTTCCATAATAGGTTGCAATCGATTTTTTGTGAACAGCCTATCAAATTGATCACCAGCAAAGTGAAAGGAAGTGGTTTCAACCTCATTGGGTTTCATCAGCACTCCGCACTGCGTGAAACCAGACTCACTAGCATTGACTAGGTATCAGCATGGCGGGTGGTAATAGAAGGTTCGGCGGGACAGTTATCTACAAAATCATCGGGTCACATTCACCCGAGCTCAGCGTTCTGCACAGGGTGGAAATTGCTATTTAGTACTTCAGTGGTAGTCAATATGACGAATGTTGTGTAAATGCCGTGGTGAATTTGATGTGCTCATCCTTCTAGTAATCCATTGTTTTACAACATTTCTCCTGAAACTATCCACAAAATTCAACCTAGACCATCCATAAAGCCACACAATAAAAAATGCCACAACAGGTGTTAATTCTCAGTTGTATAATTTGGTTCCATTCTGATGATACTCAATGAATAACATGTACATTACATTATCAGGCCAGCAAAGTGTTTCTCAATAACGCGGTTCAAAGCGTCGTCAGAACTTGTCTTCCGATAGCCACTTGCGTGGCCGTGAACTTAAACTATGGAGCTGGTGTGCAGACAACCTGCTGCAATACGGACTTGTGCAATTCCGGTTTTACACATCGACCTGTGATAGGCACGTTAATCACCTCGTTGTTCATTGTGATACTAAAGTCCTAAACCAATTAAACCTCGACAAACCAGCTTGACGCAACAGATTTGTCATTATTGTTGTTCTTATTATTAGTCTTAGTATCATTGTTATTGATACTTTTAATGTTGGTGCTGTTACAAGGGCTGGCGATGATGAATTTTTGCAGGCTATGCTAAAATATATGAATTGTTCTCAAATACTCTTTTTCCAATCCCCAAAGAAGGTAACACCGTGTCCGTGATCTTTCAGCTGTTCATTTAGCCAATGTTAATGCTTAGGGTTCCGTAGTGATTTGACATTTATCTGCTGTAAGACGTTCCATAAACTATAGTATTAACGTACGAAACAAGGAATGGTTTGAACATTCGAATTGTGAACGTTGCAACTGCTACGACCGACCAAGACAAGCAGATAACAGAGCATTCAAAAGGAATTCCAGCATACAAATGTCGGTTGTTAGTTAAATCTTTGGAACTACAGGCAGATCAAGTACGACAGAGAATATTGTAAGTCTCGTTACTGGTTCATCTTTGGCCAGGCAAAAAGAAATCGGAGGAATTAGTGGCTCCACAACGTTTCAATCTTCTAGAAGGGCTTTGAAGAGGAAAAGTAAATTGTAACGATTACATTACAGAAGATTCAAAAATAAATAATCACTAACAGGAAATTTGCCCATAAAATCACCAGGAGGGATGCGACGACTGGGCTGTGTATCAAACACCAGCACTACTAAGCTTTCAGTATTAGACAGACAGACCATCAGCTGCAACTACACATCGGTAAATACGTACACCGCAGTGGGCAACCTCATACTTATAATCAGGAAGTCCCAAAGTTAGGATGTGATTCGCACGTCATTTTCAACCCAACATCGAATGTACCATGCCTGTCAGATCAACGAAGCTATAACGAACTCCTGATGAGGGATATTCTGTTGTTCGTAAGTACACCACCTTGAACTTATTGGAAGCTACCCACAGTTTGACATGATCTGTTGAGCGGATTGCAGTGAAACCATACAATAAAAATTTATCGCCATCCATTCACCCACTCAGTGTTGCTGTTGAATATGTTTCTAACAACCAGATCAACTGCTGTGACCACTAAAGACGATTGGCTTGCAAATTTGTTTATTACACCTACTCTCGTACAGGTTAAGTTAAAACATAGGACCACGAACTTGTATACTCAATTGTACGACTGGTGTGCATTCACACAAATTAAGTAGCAGTACGTTTTCATTCGCCCTCGTAGCACTTCTCACAGTGAGTACACATTATTCCGATAGTCGCTTCTGGTCCGTCGTCTTCCAGGCCTTCAGCCTTGCCCTTTTAGTTCCCGAATGTACGCAGCCCTTTTTATGAGTAGCATGCTACTCAACGACCGTTTATCAACCTGTTCTCGACACCACACTCTGTCTCGTTTAACTCGACGTTGTATTGCACGTATTTTTGAGCTCAATCGCTCAAGCTAAAGTAGGAGTGATGAACCAGAACTCTAGCAGCATGGCTGGGTGGTTAATGAATATTTTTAGTTCATATCCTGGCTCACTCAGATTAAGAGTAGAGTGAATTCCTCATAATCATCTTAGGTGTAGGCACTTATGCGGTAAATAATTACAGATTATCAGACGGATATGTGATTTTTGCCCGAAGACGTTTCACTGTAATCTTTCTTCGTGTGTGATCAAATCAACAATTAATACCACAATCTGAGGACGCAACCTGAGCTTCTTCACGTTTTCGCATTCTTACAATTGCCCTCTGTATACATAAGCTGCTAATTTTCACAAATCTATTCAGATAGATTGGGACATTTTCAAATATGTCAAGCACGGATGACCTGCTTACTTGTTGATAACAACGTTATATATCATTCTTATGCCGCACATCTAGGTGTGTAAACTGTAAATATTACAATGGCGAAACAGCAGAACCGCTTGATTTAGATTAGACCCAACCACGAAACCTCAAGGCTTTGGCTGGATTCTATATTCACCAATGTCGTTAGTGGAGTACAGTTTGAAATGTTTAAGAAATCTTGCCGGGACAGTCGATCCCCGGAATCATTTGATGGATTCCATATGAGACAGTGGGACGAGTGGATAACTGAGTCCAAAGGTGACAATTCCGAGCTCCTGGCATGGCTTCGTAGCCTACCTGGTAGAGCGCTTGCGGAGTTAGTGCATGGTGTTCCCGTCGCTTGTTCGAAGCCAGCCGAAGTCCTGACTTTTCACAATTGGGTCTCATCTAAAATCATAAGTCTGTCAAGCTACTCATGAAGAAAATTGTTTGAATTAATTCGACTTATTTACTTTGCACTAGAAATGTGGCGCGCCGGTTATTTTTTGATGTGGTGCACAACCTGGAATCACGTGGCTGTGTTGTTCACGGGTGGATTGAGCCACAAATGGGATTATCGTTCTTCATACTGAACGCCATTGGTGAACAGGGAACGCACAGAAGATTCACCACGTAAACTTAAAATCCACATACGTTTGCAATTAAAATCTATACTACTCATTATCAGTGAGCAGTCCGATATAATTACATCTTATTTATTTCTATTTGAACATCACTCACAATTGATCGCAGCTGTCGCATTCCCATAGACTATCCGGTCGGCCCCTTACTTAATATGTATTTAACGTGGACGACGACCGTAATGACATCGCAATGACATCGCATACAACGTGATCCTTAAAAGCAAATCCTTTCACTTACAAGCAAACTACAGTCGTTCGTGTGACTGTTTCGGTATCTTCACGAGCAAGCTTTTTCAGAAATGATGCAGCGTTTCGAGGGAACGGTAACCACCAAAATATCAGACATATGACTTGTCCTCCCGTTGCACTGTCCACATACTTAAAGTTGCGCGGACAATAAAAACTAATATGTATTCCTCCCTTCTATGCCAAGAACCGGGTATAATAAGTGCAGTCAAAGCGTTCAGCCTCCACGTTCGACTTTACAAACTCTGGTTGAAAAACTGAATTGAATGAGTGCCAGGTCGTTTGCTTAATCGGACTGGCAGGCAACCGAAAGTAAGTATTGTACCAAGTTAAGGGAATACACAACTTCATCCTGGGACATCAAACGCTGATGTTTGCTACCTAATGTCAATGAACTATATATTATGATAAGAAAGTGCAGCTCTCGTAAAACGAGGCTGTATTGAATCCACTGAAAGTCGCGCTCACCACCTATGTTTAAAATCCATGTCCTCCGCCAGACTTGATTGGTTTTATCCAGTATGACACAAAAGCTGCTACTTCATAGCACCATTCTACTCGACTTCGAGGATATCTTATTTAGTAAAATGCTTCAGAAGCAGGCTAACCTCCGTTTCTTTGTTCAGGTAACATTTACTATAATACTCCTGAGCATTAACATCCCGATATCCGAATTGACATGAATAGTCCAGCCATTTTAAGCAATCACTCTATTTTTGACACAGAAACGTTAGGGGCAGTTAGTTTCCTCCACACCTGCTGATTTCTTTCCTAACAACCTGTCAATATCACGAATGATTTTGGTTTCTCACACAACAAAAATATTTTTGTACTTCCCCACTTAACCATAGGTTTGAAACTACTGAACTATGCACTCTGTTTTCATATGGTGTGGTTTCACGGCACCAATCATGAACTATGTGATTTTTATTTTTCGGCGGTTTTTCGTTGATCGCATTGATTAGCCACTTTTAACTCCCATCTAACAGAGTTTCCACCCCTGAGTCACCTACAGCTTTTTGCAAGTAGGTATTAAGTTGTAACAATGAAAAATGCCATGAGATCATGTAACGTACAAGAAATATGTGTTTGCCAGTATCAGTACTGAAGTTCAGAGTACAAGTGGGTAATGAATGTGATAGAATCGATGAAGTTGTTAGGGGCCAGCAAAACTGAGGAGCCTTGGTTACGTACGAAGCCGTGTGATCCACTTGAGTATATGACATTCCTGTGTCAGTAAGGGGTAGATGCATTTCTGGACGAGGAGGAGCAGTCCAGATCTTTTTCCTCAGGTAGCTTGTTTTATGAGACACAATGTCGAGGTATCTGCTGCACGAAGGTAAACCAACTGTCTGATGTAGTGGAAAACGGACGTGATTTCGGTGAAAACTTATCCAGGAACCTATACGATGTACACAGATGCCCACCATATAGGCTAGAGATGAGAATGACTACTGTAGATGCACGTGTGCTTCAGCGTTAAAAGTTTGAAAGAGGAACGTTTTGGAAGTAACGAGAAAATTTTCACAGTGGTAAGTTGGAAACCATACGATTGCTTAGTAACACATTCAAGAAGGTTGACGTCTTCAAACCAACTAAAGAACACTAGTCGCGTGGTATTCATGATTAATTTAACAGGGTAGCTGTTTATTCTGTTTGAGCAACAATCTAGCGCAAATTGTGTATCACACACGGACGATTATAGATAAGTGTTCAAATCCGCTCTTCCGGTGGTATCTAGTTTGAAGTTACTGGCTTATAGTTCGCTACACTCTCGAAGCAAACATATTTTGCAACGCAGCTTTTTTCTGAATGAAGATATACATTGCTCTTGGCCTTCACTGCAGACAAAACGAAAACTTAGGACCTCCGCACAAAAATGTTTTTCCAACTGCCAACTGTTGTCAAGAGTTGTTAGGATTGGATTTGTTACGTTACATACGCCTCACAACCTCACCTGAACTCTTGTTGAAAGGTTGATAGGTATACTGTGAGTGTCCAGCTCTCAAGATGGACACGTATTGATCTCAGTTTACCCTATCGCTTTCTTTTGTTTTCTTTGATATATTGAAAGAAGTAGAAATATGTTCAAAAGCGGTCGGGGGTAACTTGGACTAATAATCATAGAGTGGTTTTAGTTTCCTCTACTGGTCTGAAAAGTCATCCGAATTAGTTGTTTAAGGACGTTTGCTTATAAGTCATTTTACAACCCACCGTAGGGTAACTTTGGTGAAGTGCTCAATCAGTTAATCATCAATTTACCGACACCTTGGTTGTTTTGCTATGGTTCAAACTGTCGGGACAAAACCGTTAAAAAACGCGTGTGATCATCTATACACGCGCAACGTGACAGCCTGAGTGGTCCCGATACTTTGAAGCACCCAATGTAGGACATTAACAATAGTTATCCCAGTGCTAATGCAACTGGTGAAGTTCGGTTCAGAAGCTCCAACTTTTTAAATTAAACACTACTGGAGCATAGTTTTACTTTACTACTGCCTAGAAGCACATCTCTTTGAAGGCTGATTGTTAGATTTGCTAACGTTTGTTGCGTATGGTTAAAATATAATGCTCGGTGTGATGTGAAAGACTGGACTCACTGAAGTAGGTTTTGTCTGTTTGCAAAGAATCGGTCTCGGCCTTCCTTGACATTTCTTTACGTTTGCGTGTAATACACAGCTACGGGGATTTTGTACCATGATTGCACACGAAGAATGTTGCCCTGTTTTCTGTTTCTGGCTGTCCATCCGCACTTATCACAACTTTCTGGTTAAACGGTTGTGACACCTTCAGCTAAACTTGACTGTTTTAATGAGCTCATTTCCCGTTGACTGGTGGTCATTTTGTTTGACAGTTGTCTCGTTGCTCATTTTTAAACGCGTTTACAACTGGATAACTTGAATACCCGGTTAGTCCACATGTCAGATAGCAGTTTTATTTTGTTTCTCATTGACACCGTATAAATTCCGAAACTTTCAACAGCTTTTGTAGAATTCTTTTTTGGCTTGAAAGATGATCCCATTAACCCGGCTGTCTGAATAAACTTTATTGGAACTATCGATTGGGCGCCACCGAATAAATTAACCTGGGTCGTCAGGATCCATTTAATACCAGTAATTTCATGATGGTCCCAGACTGTTGCAATGTATCGCATGTGACAAACAACATAAATTAAGACAAGATTACGCTAACAGCACTTTCGTTAGTCACAAACAAGGGATTAATCTGCAAATTATGATAGCAGTTATCGCATCCAGCCTACAATTATTGTGGATCGCGACTGGCATATGTTTTCCAGGGTGGAGACAAATTGGAATCAGACACTAAACGAGGTAACGTATTACTTATAGGAAAAGAAATGCACCGAAAATTGCGACTACATCTATTACAATTCCTTATTACCGAGAAACAGTGAAACAGCCTCAGATCATCAGGAACGAAGACAATAACTAAATACCCAACCGAAATTTCAAAGACCAATCATCTTCATAAGCCCACATTCAGGAATTTATGAATTCCTCTGTTTTAGACTAATCGAATGGTTGGCCGACATATTGACGCCTCTGCAACTGACAGTATACCATCTTCGATTTCCTTCGATTGTATCCCACATACTCGATAAACTGCACTGAAAGAATCAGCCTGATTGATCAGGTGATTTGACTCGATGAAATGCGCAGCGATCGCAAACAAACAGGGCTTTATCAATCCTCGCGCTAGCCGCATCGGTTGGTGCTCCCGAATACGTTCGGATAATCGCATTGTTAGGCGGCCTGTTTAGACTGTTCCATGGGAACAAAGGAAACGGTGAACAAAAAAATGTTATACTTCACTCAGTTGTGGAAAAATTTAAGTTTAAACTTCCTGCACGAAAAGGTTGTTCTTGCTGTGCACAAAAAATATGCGGTTTGACTTTATGATTGAGTGCTATTAACAGATAGTTGACCTAAGCATCGGCGACCTGCTCAACTTTGCCCTAACATGTGCCTGGTCCTAGCCAAACAATCTGATATTGTCAAAGGTACTTTCCTGTTTATAACAAATTCTAGACAAAGTGGGGTGTGTCCCTCTGTACTTTTAGCGACCCTTGGATGTGAACAGGAGGACCGGTTTCCATTCCAATGATTAAACGCTGATCAGAAGAATTCAGCGAATGGTCAATATACTGTACTTCATTAAGAACAGGACAAAATATAAATTCTGTCTATTGCACATGTAACACAAAAGGTCATCCGTTTATGCACTATTTTATTAGGTTTAAAGTATATCCAATAACGGCAGACTATATTTAAAGCAGGACCTAACTCTATGAAATTTCCCTTGCTAAAAGTTTCCGCATACCTGCAACCAGAAAATGATCTGAACTAATTGCAGCAAAATAATGATCGTGAAGTTGCTCAAGAAAATAGTTTATATGTCTTCTTTTTAAAAAATACACTTAATTGAATACTTTCAACAAGATGTGCAGCTCTACAGTCAAACGCACGCGGAAGGCAAAAGAACTAATCCTGTTGTTACAATTCAACAGTGTGTTCTTATACAAGATCCATAGCGGATTTCTTTTTCATAGCACCTGTCAATTCTCCTTCCAGTGAGGTATCACTCAAAAAGCTAGAACAGAAAGGAGACCTGAGATCGGGACCACAGACCAAATGTCAAAATGGCTGAGCAGTAAACTAGCACAGCTTTCGGTGAATGACACACAACAAGAAAGAAAGTGCTGTCTTTTGCCACGAGGCACTTATCAACCGCTGACCATAAGACCAGTAATGTTCCATCAATTTCTGTTCTAATAAACTGGTAAATTTGTAAGTTTTGAGACCGTAAGAGGCGTATTTGGTCGGCTGTCAGCAGTCAGCTTTACAAGGTGGAAGACAACTTACGATTTAATATGAGGGTTTTTTATATGGTGGACTGGAACTAGTAGAATATCGCAAAACACCAATTCTGCATCATTTATTCAATCCAAGTGAGCTTGATGGTCAACTTTTCAATCTATGAGCTTTTTTACACCCGCCATAATAAGACCAGCATACAATTAAGATAGGTTGTCCACCATAGTTTAGGTAATTGGCTGACACCGTCTAGACACTAGTTCGGTTAGTAATATACGGGTCAGTAGATGGGTGATCTTACAAACGTCATTGAGCGCTCATAAATTTCCAACCCAGAAGTTTGGTATACGTTGCTGTGCACCTCAGTTTGCATTGACGACCACCAGTTTTTGTTCTAAACCAAGACTCGGGTCACATAATTAACATATAAATGCCGCTTCTATTCTAGTATGGTTGTTCTATAAGTTATCGTACGTCTGGTAACCAAAAATGATACCGTACGGCTCGTTTCTGTTTTGTTTATCTATTGTACTATGCACTTTGACAACATCGCGTAAGTTTAAACCCTATTGACTACTAATGTTCAAGATGGCCAGATATCTAATTCCCCACTTTACAACCCCTCACAACCATAATTTGTTTCTACTTCAGATGCTATCACATGTTACAGCTGTACAAATTGCAGTCTGACATTTGATGCCAACTCAACCACTACTGCGGACAATTGTGCTCAATGTATGGTGAGTGTAAATCATGAGAATGACCAGTTTATTACGGCAGTTGCATGAGTGGGTTGGTGTCCACTTTCAGTCACAAATCCAGTTTGGTTGACGTTATTTATACGATAAGTGTGTGTTTAGTCGGGCCTTAAACACCGGCGGCAGGAAAAATACCTGCGTACAGCGTTGAGTATAGTCAACGTACAAAATATATAATTAGACTGGTTGACCGCCTAATGTGTAGGCGGTGGCGAATATGTGTACATTCCATTACTAGACATCGCCAAGTCAGAACAAGGGTGGGTCAGACACTCAACGCAATGCAACACGCAGCACATACCAATCTATTTGAACATGTTCCGCTGCTGGCTACAGGGATAAGTTATATCCACGTGCTTAGTTCGACTCACAATAAGGATGTTGCATTTAAGCGCACGTGTGCTAGTTGATTTTGGTCACTCGGTAGCCAAGAAATGGTGTGAGCTGATATTACTCAGGTATTTAGCACTGGATGTTTCATTTTACTCCTAACGTTTTATTATGTTCTCACACTAATGAAAAGATGCGCGTTTCCATTTTTTACTTCATCCTAGTCCACCAAAATCTTCCTCAACAGTGCGGTCACAAACATCACCAGACTGTGCCTTCCAGTAGCCGTCTGCGTACCAGTGAATCTGAATCTCGGTGCTGGTGTGCAGTCAACATGCTGCAGCACGGACTTGTGTAACACCGCCTTCAAATATCGTCCTGTATCTAGTGTATTGTTCTTTTCGCTGTTTGTTGCGTTGGTGCGATCATAAACTTGTGAACATTTGATAATTCATTGTGACGCAAAAGACATCTCACCATTGTCGCTGTTGTCGTTTTCTCATATTGTTATTGCTGCTGCTGTTGATGATGACGATGATGTTCATGAGATTCGACCTGTCTCACGTTGACTTGTTTGTAGAAATATATTCATAGTTTCGACATGGTCCGCTCTTAGTCTTGACAAGGGACAATATTTTGAAAATATCAATAAAATAAATAAAAAATATCAATAATCTGCTATATTTGTTTTCTCAGTTCCCAAGTCTTGTAGCGTTTTAAAGTTTTCCTATCGTCAAAAGTGTCCTTTTAATCCCCGCCGAGAAAAAGGACACTCAATTTGAAGGTTCAAAAATCTATCGTTTAACAGGTTAGTTAATGATCATTGCAAAACATGGTATCCTGAAGGTAGTGGTATTAGTTGACGTGTCCAAAATTGTGTTGCCTACCGCATATTTAACATACACAATTGGATTCACTTGCGTCATTTTACTTCAGGAGTCACAAATTCAATCACAAATTTAACCAGGAAGAAGCCCTTAAATTAATTACAAGGTCACTTGTTCATCGGTCATAACTGGTCATTTTTACATGGAGAAGACTGGCTTTTGGAAAGCATGTAAAAATGTCAACATATGCAAAGTTTTTGGTATACTTTTAATAAAGGAGAGGTAGCAAATACCTGCAAAACAAAGACGTGGTAGACACGGAAAAACTAGTGAGAGGCCACAAAATAGTTCATGCTCATTCTAAACAAGATCCAGGTGCTGCTGTGTTTCACAAGGTTAATACATCTTCTTGACCTGTTTCATTTAAGATTGTTTACTGATTTCAACAGGTTAACGCTGACTATATTGAAGTCAGTGCAAGACAGCAACATTTTGATGTGGATATCTCGACTGCACAGTGCCTGAGTCCTGGAAAGACGTAGTCTTGTTAATAGACGGTGTTTTTCTAGGAACTCCGCTAACAAAGGATGAAGTCACGTGAGTGTCCAGTACGCGGATTTAAGAAAATGCCTTAAGCTTTCATTTGCTTAGTTGTTGCCACATTTATTGTAGAGGAGAAACAAGTGGATCCTATTAATTGCTCACTCACACAGATTTTCATTGGTGATAACATGTCAAGCATGGACAATCCTTGTGGTTTGTTTAACGTTTGACACGAGTTACTCAAAGATTTGCAGTATTTGGCAAACATAGTCCAGATTTAGACTCTATAGTTGTTTAAGAAAGTTATTCTGTGAAGACCAAAACGGAATTTGTAATGCAGATAAGAAAAACATTCTCATCTTTCCATGTCGACGCGCTAGGAATTTATCCGTCAAATTTCATAGCCACTTATTACCACAATGGGAAATGCTCCCTTTCAACAAGATATGACGTCACTCTGTGCATTCAACCTGGTGAGTGACTGGAAGAAAAGTAGGCAATGAGGTGCAGATATATGATAAATTAGCAGGTGCCGGGCGGTAAAATGTCAGAACGTGGAAAATAACACCACCACCTAAACTTTAACAGTGCATGCATTGGAATTAAACTAGCTTGGTCAATCAGAAAGCTGCAGAAAGACTAAGACTACCTCGGAGTACGGTAGTAGAATTAGTTACGATCCGTCTTCCACAGGGTTTCTCCCTCGGAAAACGGTTGCTTTTAATATATTCCGTTCGTTATAACCTAAGTGATATAACATAACCAGTAGTTTGCAGGTTCAGGGGTGTAGATGAGACTCAGTTATGAAAAATCAGGGCTTTGGCTGTATTCGAACCAGCGACAGAAACAGCATGTCTAAACGCGGCAAGCGCTCTACCTCCTAAGCTAAAAGCCTAAAAACGATAATAGGTATTTTGTGTTCCTGCGAAAAAACCACCAATGCTAATGTATTCTTTTTCACAGAGAGCAAGAACAAATGAAAATTTGCGTATTTCGATTAATGATTTTTATGAATATTCAACTGACTGCTGTATACTAGGTGTAGTGTCATCACACCCGCATCGAAAAAATTAACTGACAGTATTACCACGATAAAAGCATGTGTTCTGAAATGTGTTTTTCCAAAATCTATTAGCTCACTGTGTACAGTATTCTTAAAAAACTGAGCTTTGGGTCGACCTAAGTATTAAAAGCCTATGTTGTGAAGACTTCGGTCATGAACAAAATAATCAGAAAGTCTTAAGAAACTAAACAAAACTTAACAATCAAACGGCTGTCATTTTGCGAGACTCAGTCGGTTCGACAAAAGAATGACACTAACTATACGCCTCTATAATAAAAACAAGGACGAAGTAAACACATCAGTTCAATTGACAACCTACTATTTGAACCATCACTCAGATAGGCTTACCAGAGTATCATACTGCTCAAATACACTGCGGCGCAGTGAAATATTACCTCATTCACATCAATCAGGAGGTAGAGTGAAAGATAACGTCACTTTGTACCAGCTATCGAAGTGATATCCTCTTGCATCATATTGTACGTTTACCTTAGTGTTTGTGCTATCACTGTCACGTGTTTTGATCGGGATTTGGAATCAACCGTTCGTTCATCAGCGACAACGATCTTTCAGTTTTCTTTGTTGGGAACTTTGAATGACTCACTGCTTATCTATTTGTTTCTTGATCAAGTAATTGCTGCCCGCAATATCCAATAAATCAGTAAAAAGGAAACCAAAAATATCAGGCTAGAGCTGGAAAATCCCTTTTGTTGATATCCTCCTAGTAATGGGAGCTAGTCGGCTCAACCTTGCATAGCCCGTTTGTCTTGCCTTCTCGTCAACCATATCGTTGGTTCAGGCTAGATAATGTGGGGTGAGTAGGTGACGGGCCACGATGATGCACTATTGCCGTTTCTTCTCTGTTATTTACCAAACTCCCAAATCTAAACACTGTTATTTAGAAATTTTCAGTTGACAAAAGAGTAAACATAACTCTGACCTACAGAATGCGACCAGAGTAATCTATTGAAGTTCATTGAAGGTGTCCACTTCATCAGCCACCGCACAGATGGCGCTCTTTCGCTGCGCTTATTTCCTCTGATAATATATTCCTGACAGGCACTAATTAAAGACACTGAGATTGTCGCTGAACAGAGAATTACAACAGTTATACTACAGGGGACTCCGGAACTTTCCGACACGAATTTACGTCAGCTTAATCTGTCAGCAGTCGAATAATTGGTGAAAACCGGCTTAGCTAATGTACACACAATTTAATCCAAACCAGAAATTTTAAAATAAAGAAATCCGAGGTTAATTTAAATGCGATATCTGAAAAAATGTCACATGATGGAGTGGTCTGTATTGAATTAAAAAGGACGTGTCACCTAAGTCATCGTATAGATGAAACTCACATCAAGACAACAAATGACCAGCACAGAATGAAGTGAGCTGATAACTGACGCAAGCTTTGTGTTATGGTTTGACTTCTAGTCAGCACACAATAGATTATTAGCCCCAGGTTTTAACGAACGCCGTGACAATTAAGCAACTGTCTCTATAAACACGCCTGATCGGTTCAGCTCAGTTTAATCGACAAATCTTGTACTCTTGACAACACCTATTAGTGGACAGCTTTCATCTGTTAGGCGGTACAAAGTGTGGCCTCAACAAAAGGATGCAGCTAGTCATCATACAAAAACAGCTGCAGAAGGTCCGGATGCTTTCACGAGATTCAGGTCTGCAGTGGAAGAATCAAAAGGATAACCTCTGTGATCACGAGATCC